>JACSYO010001218.1:1310000-1762500 GCA_016806645.1 Ophiodon elongatus | reverse complement strand
AGGATCGGGCCAGTGGAAACTAGAGCGGACCTGAGTCACGGTTCACTTTCCCTCCTCACGAGCACTACACCGAGACGCACTGGAAACACTTTCCTCGAATTTACAAGAGCAATTAGCAATATTGTGTCAGCGGCTGCTAAATGACGGAGGACGGCGCGAGGTACTGACGTCAGAGTGCATTTCAGCGATTAGTGCTATGAAGATTAATTTTTTAAAGCCAGATAAGGAAAATGACAAAGCAGTTTTACTGAAGTATTTGACAGAATGATATATTTCCTCTTCCCTGGGCATCTCTTTTGCTCTAGTTAGCTAGTTGCCTCCTCACTACTGGGAAAGATTGACCCTGAAACGGAACCAGGTGTTTTACACATGGAGGGACACTGGCCCCAAAAAGCACAAGCACTATCAATCAATGTCTTCTTTAAATATAACGGCTGGAATATCAAAAGTTTTCCAAATTTGTGTGATGAAGTGAAAGTTAAAAAAAACTAACCCAAAAAATATTTTGGAGGACTTTTAACAGCTTTAATGCCCTTGCCGTGATTAATTGAAATCAGGGTCATGTTTGAAACCACAGGGGTGGTCCAGAGGTCACAGAGGTTAGCCTACTCTGTATTTGCAAAGGAAGGCCGGCAAAAACCAGCGTGTGGCCTGTCAGTCTGACAAACACTAGCTGTCCCTGTGAACTAACTGTCTGGTTGAGTGACAAAAAAAAACAAAACATAAATTAAATGTGAGCTGTGCCACTCAAGCAAATTCCTAACGCCCCATCCCTTTTTCAAGTGTCCCTGTTTTGAAATGACACATCACAACTTCTCATGAATTTCCTGCTGGTGAGTTCCCAAGCCAGAAATAGAAAAAGTCATACGGTGAAGAGAAAATCGGTCACAGGAAATTGGGACAGTAACCCAATTATTGCACATATGCACTGGGGAGTTCAATTCCTGGATGGGTTGCAACACACAGAGAGACTCGTGATGGCCATCATGCCAGCGCTGGTGATTTACAGGGGGAAGAGCTTAACGACTATCGGGTCCGGTAATGGACAAGCTGAGAAAAGATGAAAAGAGGCACTGTTTTTGAAAATGAAAAGACAAGAGGGGAAAAAAAGAGACAGGAGGAAGACAGCAGGACTATGCGTTCATGTGCGTGGTTCCACGTGTGATCGCATGCATCTGGGTCAACACTAGTCAATAACGTGTAGTGCCCAGAGCAGTCTCATATCACGGAAGTTGACCCCGATTGATCAGAAACCAAAACGAATGACACAATTAACCACCGCAGACCCCGCCACGGAGCACCGCCACGTCCACACTGGACAGGACAAACACATGAGATGTCCACGTTCAGCCACAAACCAAGAGCAGGTCTTCTCTTTCCATAATTAGGTCACGTCCTGCATGGCTCTGCACAGTCTGCATGCATTCACTTTGCATACAACGAGAAACAATGCAAGTCAAACACCGGCAGGCGTGTTTGAGGAAGCAGAGGCCGCATTTCATTGGTGTCTACTGTTTATTGTTTGCCAAATTTTGGACTGAAACGGGACATAGAGAGAAGAGAAGATATTGTGCCTGACTCCATGAATTTTGCCAGCGTCCCCTTTAAAAGCCAAAAGACGAAAAGTGTTTGATCTTCAAATTCTAGTTTTTATTTAAGTATCCCTTAAAGTCTGCAAACTTAATATTCACACTGCCGACATGGGATGAGCATTCTTAAGGTTTTTTTTTTAAAACTAGGTGTTGTTGTATATAATTGGTGGTGAACACTTTGAGGGTATTATGTGATAAAAAATAGAATTATTTAAAGGAGTATTTACAACTGTTACGAGTCTTAAAATACAGCATGGTGCAACGTGGAAACAGATTTTTGTAAATATTTAAGCGACATTTCTAGAACAGGAAGGAAGGGCTGTCTGAGATGAGGCGAAGAGTGTCAATCATCTACGGTACTGCCTCAAGCAAATTCAACTACAAACAATGTGTAAGGGCTTTTCCACAACGTGAAATCCTCTAAAAATGGAACCTTTTCACATTAAAGCTGCCAATTGCAGTGAAGGGTAACGCCCTCTTAGCTCCTCCAGTCTCTTGACAGTTATTTGAAAACCACGCAAGTCGTTGCTGGATGATGAAGATAGTCACAGTGTATTTAAAGAAGGGTGGTGGACACTTTAAAACAAATGATGCTGCAAAGTAAAGGAAGCGACTGATTGGATTAAAGCCTATCACAACTCGCAGGTTATCTAAACAGGAAACCAGGAAGCAGCACTAACTTGTATCCATGGAAATGGCCCTCAGCGCAGGAAATACACCAAAAACTTGAGGCCAACTGCACACACACACACACACACGCACGCGCACACACACACACACACACACACACACACACACACACACACGCACGCACGCACGCACACACACACACACACACACACACACGCGCACACACACACACACACAATAACAGACTAAAAGTTCACTTGGGTCAACATTTGGCAAAACAAATAGTCTGAAAGACAACACCCAGATCAGCCGAGTCAACACAAAATAGGGATATTAATAAAAAAAAAAAACAATGAAGCACTGTATATTCTCTTCAATGTGTTTGGAAATTGGCTCGTTTACTTTTTAGTTTGACAATTTTACACATTGTAAACTGAAATATAGAAGACCCGGCCTAATCTAACTGTTAGCCGTTAGCGAACCCACACAAGGGCTTCTGGGTAAATGGGCCACCGCCGAGCAGCGTTAATAAAGCAACGTCCGTCCATGTTTAAGAAGGGCTCGTACAGCGTCGGCAGATTGCAGCACTTCAAACGGATAACAATTAATTTCCACCTACCCAATGCCAGAGAGCCCGAAACAACACCCAGACTGGAATCATGCTCAGAAGCCTTTCTGAGTGTCACAGAGGAATGCGCTGCATGTCTGGACTCATGGCGGCTATTCGAGTCCCTTTCCAAGCCTCTCATGACACCACTCACAGACCCCCCTCAGACCCCTTCACCAAACAACAACAAAGGGCCCCGACAGGCACTTCAGTGAGACTCTCGAGGCTGAATACTAATGCTATACGCTCCACACACACACACACACGCACACACACACACACACACACACACACACACACACACACTTACGTGCTCACAGATGGAGGGCTCTTCTTAACAAGAAAGGTCTGTAGTCAAAGAGTGTGACCACTCTCCAAGTACAGGACGGAGAGCCAGATCAACAGTCCCGGCACAAGTGCAGGACTAACTGGGACAAAACACAGTGCAGCGCGAACACTGAACAGCCATCCACTATTAGTTATGGCCTGGACCGAGTCCAAGCAGCAACTGTACTGGTTTCTTTAACTGGAGCTCAGATCTGTGTGTGTGCGCTACAATATTTCATACTGTGACAGCAGAACAAACTGTACTCTGCTGGGCTGGTTGCCCGGTGAAATGGTGCACTGTGTGAGTATTATGTGACAGTTAAAGCACAGGGACCCAGTCAGTGTTTTGCGAAATGAAGTTAAAGACGTAGAGGTCATCTTCAGGGTTATTTATGGCTCAAAATGGGTCTTTGGGGTACGACTACGCAGTACGCACAACAGTAAGTACGCTCATATTTGGACAGTAAAGGCAATGTGTTACCTTATGGGACAGAAATCTGTGTGTTTTCCTGTTATTTTTTGACCATTTGGTCAGGAAGAGCCGTCTAACGTGGCTAAACATTGAGAGGAGAATTGATTGATGAGAGTCAAAGACATCATATTTAAGTTTTTGTTCCACTTGTTCATCACTATTATTATTGACTATGAATAATTGTACCACGAGTAATGTACTTGGTGCCAGCAGGAACCAAGAAAACTGCTGCAGAGCACTGAGAGTATTTAGTTCATTTGATTAGTATCCAATAAACTAAATGGACCAGGCAAAATAAATGAGGAGTCACAGAGGCCTGCAGAACTGCGACTCTGTATTAAACAGTCTAGTGTAAACTGTATAATACAGTAGACTGAAATATACTATACTGAAAATAGCTCTCTCTGTCATGATGACTGTGGTTGTCCACGTATGGTAGGAATAAAAAAAGAAGAATGTAGCGACCAAATAACAAAACTGTTCCCTTCCCTTTCCTTTCCTCAGCCTCCCTTTCTTATGCAACGCTCGTCTCCTGCTGTTAATTCAGCAGGACACTTGCTGGGAACTAACATTCCTTTTTGTTTCATTTCTTATCACACACACACACACACACACACACACACACACACACACACACACACAGTGAATATAACATTTCAACGGCCATTTAAATGCACCCTATGGTGACTGATGGGTTCCAGCAAAAACACCACTTCTCTGGTTCGTCTATTGCTCGCCTTCACGACTCTTAGCTCCTGAAAGAAGTCTGTCTCTAAACTGTAATCTCAGAACTGAGAGTTAAAAGATGAGCCTCGACGGAATCCGACAGACAATCAGAACCTGAGATAACAGGATGAACAAGCAGGAAATAAGCTGAGGGCAGACATGAAGGAACAAATCTTCTCTGGAGGAGGAGGAGGAGGAGGGGGACGCACATGGTTGGTTGAGTTTGAGGGGTTTTCGAGGACGTGGCCGTGGCTGTTTCTGTGTGTGTGTGTGTGTGTGTGTGTGTGTGTGTGTGTGTGTGTGTGAGCCTGTGAGTGAAGAAAAAGCCACCGAGCATATAATTGTAATCCTTTCCCAGCATGAAGCAGCCCATTTCAGTATTTTGTCCCACAGGACTCTCAGCACCGAGACCACACAGTGAGGCTCACCGGCCAAAGGGCTGAAGGTTCTGAACAAAATTCTGATCCGTGGTGAGGGGAAGATTAATCGTGCTTTTTTTCTCTGGATTTCATCGCGAGTGAAAAAAAGCCATTAGTGTCACACTAAATTTGAAAAACGGTGTGTAATAAATGCAAAGCAGATTTTTTTTTTTTTTTTTTTTTTGGCACTTTCACACATCTGTTGCTGGACTGGTTGCTGGATTTCCTTTCCAAGAAGAGATATATCACGAACGCGTTCTGCCTTTGCCTAAACCACGGTGCTCGATCGGCATCATCCGACACCATCAGCCAATCATTGTGATATCATGTTCCCAACAATTAGCTCAACTCATCAGTTCAAAGTTAGCGTGGCCTTAAATGCACGGTTTGAGAGAGGAGAGGAGGATTAGTGACTCTCACTTTGGCCCAATACTCACACTCACGTCAGCTAGCTATGTTTAGAAAGCTCGACGCGCCTACCTCCCAAAACACACCCGCGCAGGCCAGCCACAGTAATTAGCTGACTTGTCATCCCTGCATGCCGCTGACTGGATAACACCATTCGCCGAACGCAGCACATTTAGACTGCATGCCGACGCCAACGCGCGTTATAATAACAGACCTAGATTGAAATCAAATAGTAGTTTTAATGAGTACGCTGATCTCGTAACGGATTTAGTGTTTTGCGCTTTCTCAAGAAATGTTTTGAAGCTGCATGGCCATCGATGAGCCCGTAAAAGACCAGAAGGCACTTTAGCGACGTCGTCCTAAGAGACGGAACCTCGTCCCGTTGTTAGCTTATAGCATTAACTAGCTCACTGCTCTGCCTCAGTGTGGTAATCACCGGCCTATTTCCGGAGATCATTAGCACTGCAGTATTTAGACAGCAGGAGGATGGAGGATTCACACGGGAAGACAACAGCCTGGCGAGAGTAAACATGCCTGAGCTTGACAAATACAGCGTTTACATAGATCACGCTTTGTTCCCATCTGTGGTTTCAAAGACATATCATGGATTCGGTACGACGAAGAAACTAGAGATATTCATACGTGTTCTTAGAAAGCAAACACGTGGCCAGAGAGAGTTAGGATGACATGACCTGAAGTAAGACCTTGCTGATGAGCTTTAAATTCAATTTATTCCCGTCTCTGCTTGTTACCGCTGCACAAACAGAATGTCTCCACCGATTCACCCCCGGTAAATTCCTGAAGTGAATATCATCAAAGATGGTTGCAAATCAAATAACAAAACACAAAGTTTGTCTTGCCACGCTTGAGAAGATGCATTCTTGGTTCAGCTCCAGCACTTAACCCTCATCACGTCACCTCTAGTTAACCTTCACTGACTTAGTTATGATCTTGACCCAGAATCCTAGTGCTAACCTTTAAGGACCCTCCCCCCACACACACACACACACACACACACACACACACACACAGATTCTGTTACACAGCCGGTGACACTGAGCACATTCCAGGAATCATTTTGTGATGAAGTGTTGCAATCCATTGTTTGGTTTTCCCTCTTTCACTCCAGCTACCTAATCTTCCTCTGATTCACTTAAGGGTTTCTTGTATCGGATCCAACAACGCGCAGCAAAATCCCGCAAGCCGAGAGAGCAACTGTGACTGCGGCAATAACTGCATGGAGGGGAATTTGTTTTTATGGTTGAAAAACACGAGGGCTGGACCCTCGGGGTCTGCAGGACTCTACCGCCTGTGGACCATTTGGCCTCATACCAAATGTAGACTTTTCTTGAGGCACAGGGAACTAGAAGTGGATCAAATTGTTCTGGATCATTTCCCATAGAGCAGATGGTTGAGCCTCAACCGCAAACTCTAGAAAACTCGAAAACCCTCGAAGAGTCAACGTGACCTCACTTCCTAGAAATGCCCTGACTTTGAGGATCCACGGCTTGGCTTGGGCTCTCACGTGGTTAAAGATGGAATAATAAATCATGCCACCCATATACCTAAAGCCCAAGTAGCATGCTGACATTCCTGTCGAAAGCTGGAATGTGATAAACAGACTTCACCACCAAAACACATGAGAGGTCAACCTCCCTCCTGACTTCCCGGAACTACAGATACAGTATCTGCTTCAGTGTTTTATCAAACTGCTCCTTGTTTATTGAGGGGAAAAAATGAAAGCAATGCAGCTCTCTCGTCGTACAAGCCAATTATTTTTGTAGTTTTATAAGTCAGGAATGTTGTGTTTCAAAGGCCGTTTTCTTAATTGTGTCCTGCTCCCCGTGTCCTCGCATTGGCGTTTCACTTTGTCGTGTGTGTGCGCGTCTTTGTTGTAAACACGGTATTCGTGCTAGCAGGTGGTTTGAGCTTTGCGCTGTGTTAAATGAATGACTTCTGTTGCACAGCACAACAATAGTCGGTGGATGTCGCAGACAATAGTGGGTGGTGGGGGCTGTGTAACGGTGGCCATCACATGCCCGGGTTGTATTGTTACGTTTCCTGCATCCCTTCAGTTCTCTTCCTCTCTGGAACACAAATACCAAAACACTGGACACAGTACTTTGATAGAACACGGAATGTGACCTTGTTAGGCGCTGAATTCAGGATTTTCTTTTTTCTTTCATTGTCATTTTCAAAGTGATATGAATCTCAAAATAATGTAGCAGAGGGAGAAAAAAGAAGAAAAGAAAACGTGTTCCCTTGTGGAACCAAATAGTTTAGCTGAGCAAATCAAAGCTTTGTAGGCAGAAAGAATGAGGAAGTTATCTTCGTGTGCCAGAGCCTGAATGCATTCCAAACCAGCATGGGTGGTATTAACGCAGCAATACGTTGACATAATCCTTTTCAGTTAAAAGCTCTACAGTATTGATAGTGGCAATATAGTTGACGGGTGGACATTTCCGTCCCTCCTGATCAACAATAATAAACACGACATTGGACTGAATTAATGAAGTGAAACAAGATGGCAATTCAGTTTGATTATCAGACGATACCAAAAACCATCCCTAATTGGACACCCAATCACAGCACCCCTACCAAAGACTCAGGTGGAATCCATTATGGTGCTTTTCCTTTTCCTAGGACATGACGATCGGTTTCATTTTTTGAAGAATCCAAACTTTTAACAGTTTAAGATTATGACCATGGCATTTTAGGAACTCGTGAAAAGGGCCTCTTCGTCTCTTCAAACGCGGCTGTGTCAGGGTGACTTCTTTCTGCTGCATTATCAAAGAAATTACCGGAAATAAACCTGAAGAACTTAGACAGACAAACACACAGACGCTGCTGTGTTCCCGTCACCATTTTTAGCTGCCGTCCATTCCCATGAGAAAAACAAAAATAGAAAGAAAAAAGAAAAAGTGTCATTCACAGCCTTAAGAACATCTTATAAATCCAAAGGCTTTGTTGAAAGTGCTGCGTTTTCCAGGCTCAGTGTCGTAGCATGGCCTGAGGGGCACTCACATGATTTCCAATGACAAACACAAGTTTTCATTTCTATTCATGCCATCCACCGATTGTCAGCTGATGGCACACTCATTACATCCGTTAGCCGGGAGGTCGCGGCACACTGTGTATCCACAGTCTAGTACTACTCAGACCACAATCGCGTATCTATGTCATCAGTGTCCATCTGAACAGCGCTGATTGAACTGTAATGTTTTGGGACTTCATCCAATAACACGAGGCGAGAGTATCACTCTCTTCCTGGAAGACGGCCAGCGGAGGCCCATCAACAGATCGGCCATTGAACGGCCATCGGCCAGTTAATGTCAACAACGCTCGGAGCTGTGTTAGGCTGAACAGACTTCCTACGAGCACCCTCCCTCTCTCCCTCCCTCCCTTTTCCCTCACTCGCTTTACATCCCACGCCTCACCTACCCCCGAGACACACACACACACACACACACACACACACACACACACACACACACACACACACACACACACACACACACACACACACACACACACACACACACACACACACACACACACACACACATCAGCACCGTCCTTTATCTCTCCTTGTACTCATTGTTTCTTGTCATCACGTCGGCCTCTCCTCCCGCTCCTCATTCCCATTTCCACCTCCTGTGTACTCGTAGCTCACCGAGGCATCATCAACCACACAACTTTTATGTAACCTGTGATTATGTGCGTGTGTTTGTGTGTGCATTCTTGGAAAAGGGAGAGGTCTGGAGGAAGAAGACATCGTTGATAAGTGTGTTGTTCCTGACAATGTTCTCACAGTCCACGGTGCTGAGAGGGGTGGGGACGGAAAACGTACTTCCACCAGACACACACACACGCATACGCACACACACACACGCACACGCACACACTGCACAAACACACAGAAACCTTAAGCTACACTGACTGGTCTTCAGTGTGTGGCAGGTACTTCCTGTCATTGCCTATCTGATCACATGGTGAGCTGGCTGTGCGTTCCTGTGCCCCGGCCCCAGCAGAGGTTTTATTGGCAAACATTCTGTCTGAATTGGCAGTTTGCTGCTTCGCTTCGTTATTTCCAGAATCAGCGAGTAATTCCAAAACGGTGAGCAAACAAAACCGTAAAACGAAACACGGACGTGGAGCCATTATAAATAGAGCGTGGACAATAGAGAGCGACTTTGTTTAACCCCTCAATTTTGAATGTCAGAGAAATCGAATCTTTCCAGAATCTCATCGGTGGCTTCGCTGTGGAGCTTCTGTGCCTTGTTTCACTGACACAGATTGGTTGATGTTTCATAAAATGTACCCAAAAAGGGACGCATTGTCCTCCCTTTGACGACACATGTTGATTAGAACGATAATCCAGGGGGATTACAACGGGCACTGGCGTTGTAAAGTGTGTGCGAAATAAATAAAAGCTGTCGAGTCCGAGATTAAATAAGACTTGAACTCTTCTCTCTTTACGGAGCAACCGTAAGAATATTCAAAGAGACACGTTGGATTTCTGGGGCCTGCATAACCCACCCCCACCCCCCTTGACATTGTGCCAGTCAGCTGAACTCACAGCGAAGTAAAAATCAATCAGCATGATTGGAATTGGTGGGAAATCAGGGTCAAGGAGAGTTGGCTTGACTATAACGACACCATGACTGTGCATTTTTAAGGGAAGTGGTCCCAGTGGATTTGATTACCTGATTATAACATTGTGCGACAAAGTAAAAAAATAAGTCACACCCATCAGCCGACTACACCCGGCAATGTCCATCCCCTCGTTGAAGACAAGAGTCTGCAATCAAATATTTGCAAGTTGCATAGCAACAGCTCCAGGCAAAGAGAAAGATTCAAAACTCAACACAAGCAAATCTGGAGCAAACAAATGAAGTCTGGCCTCAGGTAGCTTGCTCTGAGCATGTGCCAGCTCTCTCTCTCTCTCTCTCTCTCTCTCTCTCTCTGGTTTGATCGACTGCTACTCTGTGACACAGCAGCACATTTGTGGCGGCCTCTACTTTTTTCACGCTTTTGAAAATGTTATCGTGTCCATGTAATAAGTGCTTCTCCCTGAAATTGTGTGCAATCTGCCACTTGACCATGTGCTGAGGTTTTATCAAGATTTCCACAAGAGTGTGCTGCCAAGAGGACGGGCAACTAAACCGGACAAAACGAATTGCGAGTGAACTGCAAAAAGAATCCAGTCAAAACAGCAAGATAATGGTGTTTGGAGAGGACGTAACGTGTAAGCAGCACCAGCAACGCCGTCTCTCTGCTGTCTCTGCCAAGTCACTCAGTGTGTGGATGATGAAAACCAGGTTAAGGTCATTTTGATATCTAGGTTAAAGTGATGCAGAGGAGGAAGAGGAGGAGGAGGAGGAGGAGGAGGAAGAGGAGGAGGTGCACATAGAGAGAAATAGAGACTACTGCAGCAGGCAGTCTGGTCCACTAACCTCCTTTGGATCTATCTCTCTCTCTCTCTCTCTCTTTCTCTCTCTCTCTCTCTCTCTCAGGAGAGAGGACGGTGCAGTATCCTGTGTCCTCACCACTTTAAATCCAATCAGTGTAATTACAGGATCTGTGTCTGTTGTTAACCAGCACACGTACAAAGAACACACACACAAAGCGAACTGAAAAACACCGTCAGCATGCAAAAGAAAAAAGAAGGGGAAAAAAAAGAATAAGAAGCCCAAATGGACCCCGAAACTGACGCACACACCCTCCACCTACAAACTAACGTCACACTTTCCCCCGACAAATCCCTCCGTTTGAGTTTTTCTTTCCTTCTGTAACTTTAAGTAAAAAAAACAAAAAAAAAATCGCATTTTTACTGCGTTTTGAGCATTACTTTTGTCTTCATTTCAATCTACCTGTGTGGAGAAAGATGTGCAGCGACACACGCGCTGATCCCCCGGAGCTCCCCGCGGCCGACTCAACGGCTCATAGCCGGGATTAGGGTTTTACCGGCGGAGGCGTAACCTACCTGCTGCTTCCTCTCCTAATTGTCCTGTTCTTCTTCACCGTTCACCACGCAGGGGGGTAGGGGGAAGAAGAAGACAAATAAACGTGGCCGCAGCTGGCTGCAACCGGACAGGAGAAGTAGAGGAGCCGGTGTCCGCGCGCTCTCAGCCGGTAATAACGGTTACGGAAGGCTCTGGGATGACATTGAGCTCCTCTTTTTTACGCGCCAGCTTTTCCAACCGGCGGTTCCCTCCTCCCTCCCTCTCCTCTCTCCTCTCTCCTCTCTCCCCTTCTATCCTCTCGCCCCCTCTCTCTCTCTCTCGCTCTCTCTCTCTCTCCCTTTTTTTTTTTTTTTTTGAGGCACGCGCGCTGAATAATGCAGGGCTCGCGAGGTCCCGGGAGTGTTTTCTGTCCCGTTCCAGAGACAATCAGAGAGCGAGCCGCCAGCGCGAGCTCCAGCCGAGCACAATGCGGCCGACCCGGGCGGATCGGGTTACCGCCGTACTGCCTTTCATTCATTTATTCAGCTGCAAAACAATCTGACTGCAGCCCCCCCTCCACCCCATGCTCCTGTACCCCACCTCTCTGTTCACCCACCTCCAGCTCGAGGCTACCTTCCCTCAGTCGAATGTGCTCAGGTGGGCATTTTTTAGACAGAACAAACTCGGAACCCTCCAGAACAGCGCGCGGGCCCACGTTTAGCACGCAAGTGACCTCTAACGACTTTAACTTGGGTAAAAGTCGGCTCGTGCCACTTCGTGCTGCTCCACTACATTTAAAGGGGCACTATCGATTTTGCACATAAAGTCAAGTTTGCTGTATAATTGCATCATGGGAAGTGTAGGATCCAGTGGTTTTATGTTTGTAGGGGTGTGACTCAGACCATTCTATTTTCAATCAATGCCCCAGCTTTATGGAAGTGTGAAACTAAATTGCTGAAGTAACCCTTTGTGGAAAACACCGTACCATTTGTACTGTATGTTATACTTTACAGATTAAGATTTTACTCAAATAATAATAATAACACTCAAGGGGCCATTCTGCAAAAGCAGTCTTACTTTTGAATACATTATGCTAAGGATACCTAATTACAACATACAAATTTTACTGGTAATGGGATTTTTTTTTTAAATATATTGTATTTTTTGCTACATTTACTTAAATAAAGTATGTGACCTCCCCTGTTTCCACCACTGGGAAAATGAGAAGGACACCAACACTTATCAAATAAAACAATAAACATATGGATTAACAATTGTGCAAATTAATGACTGAATAAATATTACAGCATGGCTATTGTGTGCGAAAACACCCTTAAATCAATACGAGTTATAGAACACAACATTTATTTTATGGGAATTATATGGTCACTATAAAGTCACTACACTTCATGATTGAATATAACTCCCTGTAGGAATATTTCAGTACCACATAAATTGAAACCATAGTAGATACGAATACCCAAAAGTACAGTAAGGTCATATGAAATTTACTGAGTGCCATAAATACAATGGGTAGTTCTAAAAAATATTACAGAGACTCTGTAGAAAGGAAACAGTGACCCCCCCCTCCAAAAAAAACAAGCAGATATCTCAGATATGATACTGTAGTTGTGTCACTTGCATTTAGTTGTACTCAATATACGTTTATTATCAGTGTTGTTGTGGGGCTCTGTGGAGCACTATGCTCTCTCTCTGTTTGGCCATTCACAGACACAAAAGGATGATCAACTAAACTAGCTAACTATGGTAGAAGTCATCAATCTGGGATATTTTGGGGGGAAATTAATGTTCTTGTACATAGCTTCAAATTAGCAGCCTGAATTTGATCTAACAATGCACTATAGCAAGAACCTGTATGGCACAAATGTTTCCAGTTGAGGAGAACTCACAGTCCTAACTTGTCCACATTCTCCAATAGCTCGGTGCTCGTCTTGTTCTTCCTGTGATCTGTTTTAAACTCTACTTTTAAGAACTGCACCATCAGATGTACATAGAAACACACTCACACGGATATAGACTACTCACCATGGCGGTGTGAGGATGTCTGGTCGGAATGGGACCTTGATACCCATTTGCTGTTGTCACGGTAACCCCCGTTTTGCCGTAACCTATGATAAAAGAAGATTGAGTTATTGCCAGCGTTGTCATCATTGTTAATCATCATCTCCTTTCATATTCATTTGCACCAGTGGGTGACTTTTTGGGCTTTTTATCTGTTTTTTAAAGGACTTTCATAAACATCAACAGGATGGAATATATGATCCTGCAATTGTGAAAACATGAAAATCCATCGGTCTTCCATCTGTAAATCTGTTCTTTGCTGCTTCATTGACCCAGTTCCATTTCGAGATGTCAACTTCTTTTGATTCCATATCTCATCTTATCGTCTGCAACCTCCCGACACCCACACAGCTGAAGTAATAACACCGCTTTTAGACTTCAAAATATCAACATGAATCTGTCAAAACAGGTCCATACTGTACTATTACTTTGACTAGCCTACCACTGTCAATACTACTTCAGCTGCTACTGTATATCCCCACTGTCATAACTGCTACTAATACTACTACCCTACTACTCTGTGTCACAGTACTTAGCAGTACGCGTGGTAGTAGTAGCCAGTAGCGGAAAGTACATTTACTCATACAGCACTGTACTTCAATTTACAGTAATTTAAGTTATGTGTAATTTGCTTCTGTATTGCCATTTTATGCTACTATATGCTTCAGCACCATTTCAGGGACAAATATTGTAATTTTTTCACTCCATTACATGTATTTGACAGCTATATTTACTTTGCAGAAAGAGATTTTATACACAAAAAATTAAAGTTGATAAAATATGGATGAAACTACCCAACATTAAAATGCTGATGAAACCTTAATTGATGAGCAATATAATCCATTAATAATATTGCAGTATGCATAATATAACACTCAGAAGCAGGACGTTCTGCATAATAATGGACTTTTCTTATAACACGTATATTTAAGTAGTATAATCACGTGTGTTATTGCTACTTTTAAATGATCTGAAGAAATGTTACACCCCTGCTGGAAGGTATAGAAGTGTCAATATTTGCATATTAGTATTAGTAGAAGTAGTAGTGGCTGTAGTAGTAGCAGTATTAGTAGCATCAGCAGTGGTAGTGGTGTATTAAAGCTACTCCCAGAACACCATGAAAACGAGATGTCATAATTCAGGATCACTGTACATCTAGTAATTCACCTGATTTTTTTCAACTACTTTTCTTTTGCTTAAAAGTGAACGTCCCATTATATCGATGTAAAGTTGAACTTACAGGAGTGAAACCATAAATCATGCGCAACGTTATGAGGCCAAGAAGTAAGCTGTATTGTTCAACCCTGACTTTGATTGCACTGCACTTCCTTTGAACTACGTCGGTGCGTACAGTGAGACACTGCCATGAGCCCTGATGACAAAGATATGTTGCACGCTTACAGTGAGAGCACGTTTTGTATGTGTGAGGTGTCGGCACGCGAGGGGTCATACTAATTATCTGCAGTCATGGCTTCTGTTAAAGACGCCAGGGTGTCATTGTGTAAAGATAAATCTATTAGTGCTCATTATCACGGAAAACACACCCATCCTATGCGCAGGAAGAGAGAGTGTGTGTGTGTGTGTGTGTAAGTGTTTGTTAGTCCTGCTTTCAGATGCTGGTTGTCATGACGTCTGTAACATTATCATTCATCACCTTGTATTATGTCCTCTGAGGGAAGTGTGCGTCATGTCCGTGTCGATGCCCTCTGCAGATCATGTGTGGGTTTTTGTTTTTTTAAGCGGAAATAATAGCAGCCAGTCCGTCATCCGGGACAGACGCACATTATCAACTGCCATATGCAAAAGGAATCTCGATCTCCATCTATGGTTTTCAGAAGATGCTGATGTCCTGAATTGCGTAATGTATGTACACCATGTATCACATGTGGACGTTCTCCTTGAAAGTGTCCTTGGAACAAGGCTGTGGCCATCTACGTCTCCATGCAGTGTGCTTTTGAATGAGTCTCATACAATACATGAGCAGTGTTTTAGTGTGGTAGGCGTATTGCTTTTTCTTTGTTGTCCTCTCTGTTCATTGCTGTGTGGAGTCATCAGTGGCATCAGTGAAGTTAGATGAGCGAGCATGCAGTGAAATGATTTCTTGCAATACCTAATATTGACACCAGGGGGGCGCCTCAGGGCTCCTGTAAAACGGCACGGGTGTATCTGGACCGATCCAGCTATCTATGTGGCTGTTTATCTACACATCTTCCTCTGTTCCTTCTTTAAGCACCAGCTGACTCCCTAACCTATACAAGTCCTTACCCTCCTACACCCCTAACCTTCATTTTTTGCAGTGTGTAAACTCATAAGATGCCACAGACACACTATGAGTCCCGACAGGAATGTTGCAGCAATATTGGAGCAATTTCTCACGAGCGGTGGCTAGTCACACTGACAGAGAGCTCAGAGTCGTTTCCCCATCAGGCTACATTGTCATATCATTGATTTTATCTTCTTATTGAATGACTTCGACATTTTCTGCATTCCACTAATGTTTTATCTGGCTGGTTTTCAAGCATGTATTGCATGATGTGCTATCTGAATATAGTAAAACAAATTATGAAACTAATACTGTCAAAATACTCTGAAGTGCTCAGTGAATCAAAGCTGAAATTATGTAATGACCAACTCACTCTGACTGGGGCTTTAGTTTTGCACTTACGTCTTTGACACCTAAGTGTTGTATTTATTATAATGTGAATAAACTGTATGACAGACAGTTGTATGAGCTGACGTTCATTTGTGAGTTTGTGGTGTAACTTTGAAATACAGTGATTGATAACCTTACCCGACTGTTCTCGTTTTGTCTTATGTGACACTTTAGACAAAGTATCACCTAAATTCAAGTGTAAAATGTGTGTGTGTGTGTGTGTGTGTGTGTGTGTGTGTGTGTGTGTGTGTGTGTGTGTGTTTGTTAGTGGCACTGGGTATTAAGACAGATAGGGGTGCAGTAAGGACAGCTTGTGTTCTCTTTGTCAGCAGCCAATGAAAAAGTGAATGTTAGAGATAGATGGAAAGAACAACAAGCAAGAGACGGCAGGAGGGCACTGGAGAAACTCAGCTTTATTGACCAAAGATAGAGAGAGGATACAGACATCAGAGAGAGAGCGAGAGAGAGCTAGAGTGAGAGGGAGAGCGAGAGGGAGAGCGAGAGAGAGAGCGATAGAGAGAGAGAGAGAGAAAGAGAGAGAGAGAGAAAGAGAAAGAGAGAGAGAGAGAGAGAGAGAGAGAGTAGTTATACCCATAGAAAGGGAAAGGAAGAGAGAGAGAGAGAGGTGTGAACAATAGAAAATGGCTCCTTTTTTGTTTTAACAGTCCATACAACCGTGAGGGCAGGCAGACATGAAAAAGAGAGACCCCTACAGATTCAGAGGAGTACTGCAGGCGTGGCAGTGGGGCTGGTAAACTCAAACTAGTGGGGTGTTCACGCACAGCTCCTTCCATTACATCAAAAACACGCGCACACGAACCCACACAGGCTAACTGCATTGGTCAGGCTCCATTAACTAGAACTCAGCCGTACTCTTTTCTTCTTCTGTTTGGAGATCGTGATTGTATTTCCTATTGTGGGTACAAACAGTTAAGGGCTTCTTTGCCCCGTTGCACATCGTTACACCTTGGGGAAACTGACATGACACATTTTGAGAATACACTTATCTGCATAGCCTCCTCAATCTTTAAAACCAAACAGTCATGCAAAGAATAGGTTTTGGCAGATTTGGGACACTGAGCGGGGTAACGATGTTAGTAAGTGTCCCCGGACTACACAAGACTTGCAGTTTGGAGATGATCTTGATGAGCAACAATAACAGCGGTAAACTGCTCAGAAGAACCATCTCTGAGTTTTTTTTCCCTCCACGAGATCTGTTGTGGTAAATTCAAAACAAGAGAATAAACATGGTGAAGAGTATAATGCAAATTTGCTCGTATCTTTTTTTTGTTTCTTGGTAAAACTGTTATTTTGCAGATGAATTTCAACAATTACTAGCTTTGATCAAAAAGAAAAATTGCAATTACCTGTCTCAAGCAAATTTAAGTCAAATAGATGTTAATGTTTTACCTAAATGAATGGAAACCAATGGCTGTCGCGAGGGAAAAAGTGCGTAAAGTGTAAAAATGTGCGACATGCTTTGGAAAAAGGTCAGTGGCGAAGAAAA
Source organism: Ophiodon elongatus (assembly GCA_016806645.1). Classification (NCBI taxonomy): domain Eukaryota; kingdom Metazoa; phylum Chordata; class Actinopteri; order Perciformes; family Hexagrammidae; genus Ophiodon; species Ophiodon elongatus. The sequence continues at coordinate 1,745,132 of JACSYO010001218.1, read as the reverse complement.
ATCAGATGGTTTGTGGTTAATAGGTTACCATGCAAATCCAATAGTATGCTTATTTAAGATCCCGCCTCTGCACAATGTTTAAAGCTCCTCGGATGCCTTCGTGGCCAAACCGCAACACGTCTTGGAATGGTAGCAGCCGCCAAGAGTTCAGAGAAGGTGGTGGTGGTGGTCAGAAGAGGGGGACAAGTTGTGTGGAGGTTAATTGTGAGATTACAGACAGCAAAGCAGTGAAGTTAAGAGAATGAAAATATACACACTCGCGTTTGTGCACTCATACAGTCATCATATGGCATCGCAGGACATCAGAACAATGTACCCATAATATTCAGAATTAACTCTAGATCTCTATATAGATGTGGAAAATAAAATCGTCACTAAATAGAATATAGAGCGTATTTACATTCTGTATCTACACAGGAAACTAGGCCCCCGGCGGGCCCGGTGGTGGCCGATCACACAGCCAGCTGGACTGACTGACAGCAGCAGTGGCCAATCACATTAAAGCACAGAACCGCTCCGACAGGACAGCTTGGGGGTGGGATATAGCTGTGCACACAGCCGTGTATGGAGAGGACTGATTTACCCATAAACCTTTCAATGCTGGAAATATGCCTATTTGTTGCCAAGGAATATTGTGTCCGTCTTTCATTCTTTTTATGAGTATTATCAGAGTTAGTACACAGTGCATAGAAATATGTTCTACAAAATGTCCACGGCCAGTAAAGCTGTCAAACACATGGCAGAAGAGAGAGAAAGAAAGAAAAAGTACCGCACTCTGAAAAAAAGAGGCTGTTGAGGCTCTTCAGGTTAGATTAGTTGTCATCCCCCCACCCCCCCTCATTTTGTTTTTTCATGATGTGAATAAAAACATTTTGATGCAAATAAATTATATTAGGACCCAGGATGGATTTGAGCCAAGGACATCTCGGCCCATGAAACACACCTGAGCCGCACAAACAACACCAAATCACATTATTAGAATCTGAAGGGCCTCTCTAGCCTCTTTTGTACATGTGCGGACATCTTCTTCAATCACATATATCTGGCCCACATAACTTTATTGATACTCACTCTAACAACAGGTATTTCTTCTGCGTAGTGTACAACGGAAGAGTGTAGTCACTAACTCTCCGAAAATCAATTCCCCAGATGCCCATTCAGCATCTTCATTGTCTCCATTCCGTGTACCACCCAAGACACTTGAAATGAAGCAAAACTCCATCCAGAGCATCCATCATTATTCAATGGAATGAGGACGATTACTGCTTTTAAGGGCTTTTCTTAAAACCAGTCAAGCAAATGACCAAGAGCGTAATATACAGGATGTTATAATGACACCCAGGCCACATTATTTGCAGCACCCTTGTAAACGAGGGCCTGGTTGGTGACTACAGCATGAGCTGGCAGTGTTCTCAGTCTCTTTGAATTGGAAAGAGTATAATGGATCTCTGGTGGCCATCTGCAGCGACAAAGGGAATTTAATGGACAAAAAGGTAAACATGAATTGGACATAATCTTTCTCGAAAAGCTCATTTGAGCACAGCTCCCATACATTTTTGTAATATGGTAGTGCTTGTGAATATTCATTGCGCAAACGTTTGTGCCCTGCTGTTAGTGGCAGTAACCCATGTTTGTTTTCATAGGTGGAAAGACGTGTTCCTTCGCTGCCAGTGTACTCATTAAGCTGCCGTTTGCTTCCTGTGCTTCATAGCCTTTAGACACACTGGAAATGTTGGCTGGATAGATCCTACTGGCTGCCAGAAGGTGTTCCGCTGCTTCTTATTGGCTGTTTGCGTTAGGAATTACTAGAATAGGAGGAAATGGCCTCAGCAGTGGAATAGCTGGAGTAAATGGACAAAATGACGGAGAGAGAGAGAAAGAGAGAGAGAAAGAGAAAGAGAGAGAGAGAGCGAGCGAAAGAGAGAGAGAGAGAGAGAGAGAAAAAGAGAGAGAGAGAGAGAGCTAGAGAGAAAGAGAGAGAGAAAGTCCTGTTACTACTAACTGCAATGTTTAAAATAACAACTCAGTTTCCCACGATAACAGCCGTCCCAACAATTCAATGGTCTTTTAAATTTAAAAAAAAAAGAAGGAAAAAAAAGAGTTCAGATCATAACGGCAAACTGAAATAAAAGCCTAATAGCAACTTCTAATTATCTCTAATTTTTTTTTTGTTAGGACTATCAATATGGAAGAATGAAGAGGCACATAAAGAAACCAAGGCAACGAGTACCCTCCTCTCCGTCCTGGTCAGGGAGAGTCGGTACAAGGAGAGGAAGGGGGGAGTGGGGAGGGGGGGGTTGTTTGACTTTGTAGGTTGGGTGTGTGGTTGTTTGTGTGCGTCTGTGTATGTTTGGAGACAACAGGAGATAATCCGTAGAGAGAAAAGGAAGTGGGAGGTGACTGATTTGAGAGATTATACTTTTTTTTTTTATGTTTTATAAACTGGCTTATTAAAAGGCGATGATCTGGCTGATTGTCCAAACATACTGTTTGGTTAGACAGCATGGCATTGTCTCTTATTGACCACTGAGAGTAGTTCTATATATTACCTGGTTTAAACTGTCTGTCAACAACAACAAATTTCACCATTTGTATGTCTGTTTACCATAAATATAGCAGCGTAACAATAGCTATATTCCAGTGTAATTTGAAGTTATGAAATAAACTGTGTTGTCTGAGGAGATGGAGGTGGGAGGGGCATAAAGGCAGAGCCTCCATGTTTCCAGAGAGAGTAACGAAACAGCAGATATGTAGAGGTAATAACGTAACGGAGTAAAAAGTCAAAGGTCAGTCAAGAGTGTGTGTGTGCGTGCATGTGTGTGTGCCAGCCGATCAGAGTCCAGAGGAGGAGGAGAAAGGCGGGGCTTCTGTTAGTAGCCATCCAGAGACAGAGGAGAAGAGAGGGGTGTTGTGGGTAATAATAAAAGGGTGGAAGAGGGAGAAGATTCAGTCACATGAGGATGCAGCACTCGCAGCGTTTCCTCTTGTCTGTACCTGTGGCGGGGGTGAGGCCGGGCGGGGGGGCCGTGTTGGCGTCGGGATTGGCGGGGGGCGAGGAGGTGCTGTCAGGCTCGCGGCCATCGGATGACAGTTCCGTGCTGACGGCCTCAGACGTGGCCGGCCGCCCTGACACGAGGTCAGCCGCCGTGCCATCGATGATGGAGAGGTCAGTGACCGTCTTCTCCCTCAGCGATTTCTCGTCGTCTTCGTCGATCAGGACCACCTCGGCCTTCACGGCGCCGTCGAACCCGAGCAGCCGCCTGCTCTCGCTCATGTCCTCAACGTCCTGGTATCCGAGGAACACCATGGTCACCGGGTGCTCCACACTGGCTTGCGGCGGGGAGTTGAGCTCGTCGCCCGGTGGGGCTGAGGAGCCGGGCTGGGTTGTGATGGGAGCAGAGGGGGGCATCATGCCAAGCCGGGTCTCCCTCTGGAGGGTGACCTGGGCTGGTGGGCTTGAAGGAACGGATGGCGGGGCGCAGGAGGGCGGAGACAGGTCATCGTCTGCTGGGGAGACATAAGCCTGCGGGGCAGCCGGGGCAGCCGGGGTCACCGTCACCTGACCCTTGCTGTCATCTCCTGCTTGCACGACAGGTCTGGCAGCTCGCTGGATCAGCTGCTCGACCTGCGCGGAGCTCCAACCGTTCTCCATGGTGCTGGTGGACACGCCCCCAGAGGAAGTGACCTCGTAGACCACTTTTCGGCCATCGTCGTAGACTTTGATGCCGCGCGAGGCCGCATCCAGCGGGCTCACGCGGTTGGCTGACAGGACGCGCTGCTCGCCGGTCTGCGGGTCATGCTGCACGTTGATCTCCATGGCAAACAATGCTGTTAGGAGGGGGGGAGGGGGGAGGAGGGGAGGGGAGTGAATGGGAGGGGAGACAGGGAGGAGGGAGGGGTTGGTGCAGAAGAGGGTGTGGGGGGTTTGAAGTAAAAAGGTGAAGGGGTGGGGAGGAACCAGTAGAGGAGGTTGGGGGGGGTGGGGGGTGGGGTGGGGGGGGGTGTTGGGAGGAAAAAGTGGAGGGAGTGAAGCATGAGGATGGGGTCACAGTGTTCTCTGATGAACTGATATCTGCAACTGCAACATAAGTTTCTCATCCAAACTGCTATATGTGTAATTAGTAAAACACAAAACATTCCCTGAACTTTATCCTTTTCGAGATGCAAACTACAGAAGCAGGTGAGTGAACACAAAATAAAAATACTTAACTTTCCCTCACTGTGTCTAATCTAAGTGAGGACAAGTATACTGTAGATGGGACTGTGTAGTCAACTACAGGTATTTTGTGCGATTAAGTCACTATTAAATATCTTGCAAGTTATATTAGTGACAGCTACTGTATAGTAATCGCCTTCCTTAAAGACTGACAATAAAATAATTCATGGTCCTCACACGGTCACGCTCCACAAAGGACACTTCATAAAAACATCTGCTTCTGCAGTAATTCAGTTAATCTTAAAATCTTAACATCTTAAGAGGTTTAATTCTGTTCTTACACTTATCTTTTGATGTCGAAGCTTTATCTTAATGTAGATAAGTCATAAGCACAATGTCATCACGCTGCCCCGAAAGCTGAGCTTTTATTTTGCACAGCTATTCCCCACCGCAAAGTCAGCACCACTGAATACAATGTAACAACCATGGAAGATTCCCATTTACAATCAAAACATTGTTGTTTGTATCCCCTTTAAACCCACTAGGATCAAAACTAAAACTAATAATGATTAACATCATTGTTAGTGCATTAATACAGCAAAGTATTGCTAAAAGATAATGACAAGTCTACAACAAAAATAGTAAAACTAATACGGAGACTAAAAGTAATGCAAATTAATCATTGTGTTTGATTCTACAGTCTGAGTTGTAGTCAAAAGTTATAAAGTTATTATTATATCAACATGGAGGCCGTACGCATTCTCCAAAGTCAATTCAAATATTGATCGAGTGCCTGACGTGGCCATGTGTTTTTCAGTGTACAGTATGTGGATACACACTGATTAAGTGTGTGTCGTTATGAGTTCATGACTGTGTTGGCTGCATATCCTTTATGGTAAAAGTCCATATGAGATTTGACGCAATTTGTGGGACCGTGCGAGTATCCATGCTCGTCCACCCTCCGTGTGCGTGTGAGTTTGTCCTGGTTATAATCCAACTTGGCTGTGGCCCAAAATCTTCCAGCCCTCCCTTCCTCCCTCCCTCCCTCCCTCCCTCTCTCATCTCTTCTCTTCCCTCCCTCTCTGTCTTACCAGGTCTTGGTATGGCAGGTGGGCCAGTCCTGGGCTCCGTGGCCAGGACGACGTGGTCAGGATCGGGGTCCGTGCAGTCCGAGAGTGGGGCGGACATGCAGCCGGTGGCATCTAGTGAGCAGGAGCAATGGGGGGGAAGTGACACATGATCAGGGGGACGTTAGAGGCCGTGAGGGAGAGCCACAAACACACACCTCAGTGATGTGTAACCACACCCCGACACAACTACACACACACACACACACACGTACGTACGTACAGCCCAGCCCCCCATCGGGGAAACTAACCACACCCCTAAGTGACTCTGCCCGTTCCTATTACACACACACACACACACACACACGCACACGCACACACACACGCACACGCACGCGCACGCACACGCACACACACACGCACACACGCACTCTCTCTCCGTTTCTGTGTCCACGGCAACTCTAGCACCCCTGAGGTTCAGTGCTTATGCAGCAGAAGCGTGTGTTTGTGTGTGTACGTGTGTGTGTGATTGCAGGGACAAAGCTTTAGGGGCTTTACAGGGCTTGTTGGTGAATAGGAGGGATAAAGCCAGCGACTGCAGGCTGCAGAGTCATGGCCTTGTGTATATGTGTGTGTGTGTGTGTACGTGCCCTTTTTTGGTGCATGTGTGTGTTTGTGTGCAGGTATATGTATTTCTATGGGAGAGTCCGTGGGTATGGCTGAGTGTGTGTTTGGGGGTTCAGGAGCGCGCTCTGGCCTGCATCCCTCCTGCCTCAGCGAGACTATTATCCCCCCCCCCATTACACTCACACAAACACACACACACACAGACACACACACACAGAAATAGAAAGAGAGGGACCCCACTGCTAGGAAACAACAATAACTCAGCAGAGGACATCATCCCAAAGAGGTGTGTTTGTGCGTTTTCATTGTGTGTGTTTTGTGTATGTGTGTGTCGTACCTCTATCATGGGTCATCAGACTCTGAAAGACAGGCAGGGAAAAAAATCCATATGAGCCACAACAGAGGGATATTTTTTTGTTGGTATATTTTATGAAAAATAATCATGATTGAAGGCTTTATGCAACAAAAAACTATTATTCATAAACAGTATGGCGTACGGAATATATTGAATAATGACATGATATTTCAGAGAATTGTTTCTTGGTAAGCGTTGAAGAGCCAACATGAATTGTCTTCTCTTGTTTACCACCATCATCCAATTTTATTTGCTCAATGATTTAGATAATAATGCTAGATTGGATACATATATACTTCAAAAACAACCAGTTACGTTTGAAAAACTAATTTCAATGAGACCACTTCTTTAGTGCTGCCCCCTTCAACATTTGCATCAGGTTAACTGCCAAGTTATCAATGTTTTACAACGCAATTAAAGAGTAACGGCTCTGTCTGGTAAACACAAAGTTCATTCTTTCATCTCATTTACAGCTAGCTTGGGTTTTTAATTAGCAGCCATGTCTATAAAACCCTCCATGCCATTTTCACTGCTTTTTATTTGCTCTTACAAAAAAAACAAAAAAACAATGAATGGGAGTAAACAAAAAAAGAGAAGCAATGCAACTATCGTGTAATCAAATAAGAAACTGATGACAAGAATAGAAAATCATCGTATGGACTGTACAACTGTAACGTCGGCAGAAACCAGTAAGAGCAGAACGATGTTAGTATTAGCATTATTTTTTTTCCGAAGCCACCAATTTGTAACTAAGCAACCAAAAAGGTTCACAAAAGGCTCTCGAAAGTCCATGTTCCTCACACCTTCTGCAGGTCTTCTATCGAAAGCTCCGTCTCCTTCAGACGCTGCCGTAGAACCTGCTCTTTGGCGGATATCTGAGACTCCTCGGTCTCCAGGATGCCGATTTCAGACTCCAGCCTGCAAGCACAAAGAAACACCGGAGGACGTTTCCTCTCATGACATTGGAAAAGTTGAAGAATCAAGGAGTTTGTTGCCATGTTCTTGAAGGCTAATAGGAATTTTCAAAAAACAAATCGTGAGAGGACATAGATCGCTAGATCCCAATAATAATCACATTGCATTTACACTCACGAAATTAGAGACATCAACGGTTAGCTAGTCCGAACACCAGCTGCTATTTTGTGTATCTCAAAATGCTAATGTCTCTACCAGTAATCACAATGCAGCATGCCCCGACATATTTCTCCTTCACTGTAGGATGTGGGCTTGCAGAGAGGGACAGATGTTACACTGAACAGTGCATTTACACGGCACTGTTCACGATAACATCTGGCTATAATGTGTCTCTTCTCAGTGCCATTGTGTTTTGGTCTTTTAGAGACTAAGTAATCACCCAAATCCTGATATGAGCTGAATTCTGAGTGTGATTTCAAGCAGTCAGCCCGATTTTGCATCAGTAACCATTCTCAAAACTGCACACATACACACACACACACACACACATACACACACACACACACATACACACACACACACGCACGCACGCACGCACGCACGCACGCACACACGCACGCCCGCACGCTCGCCTGGACATTTAAGACATGGATGTAGCAACAATACTAGGAAGCAGTCAGGGAGGAGGACCGGGGGTTGCTTCCTCACTCACTGCCAGCACTCACAATACTTCAGAGTGCACTCCCCTGGGACGCGAGGAATGTGTGCGTCAGTGTGTTTGTGAGCATGTGTGAGATATAAAAGATATTGGGGTTCATAATAACAAGGCTGCGAACGGTCAATCCTCCCACCGTAATACAGAATCAATAAGCCTCACTCGTGACTGGAGCATCCAAGAGACTGTTAATCTGAAGCGGGACTGGGCCAAGTTCAACTGTGTTGAGATTTCAAAATATCAACAGTGAAAAGAGGGGTGGGGGGGGGCAGGGAGGGGGGGGGTTCTTAGATCTGTTGGTACTAACAGAATCAAAGATCGTGTGTTTAATGCTCGCCAGAAAACCTGGCGCCTTGGCTCTGATCGCAAAGACACAGTCAGTCCGCACTCGTCACTTTCACCATCTGCCAGCGTTCCTGCTCAAGTTCATCTTCAGCCGCGTGACGCGCGGAAGCTCCACAGCTACCCGAAGACTAGACGTACCGCTCCTATCAAAGCTTTGACGGCTGTACGAAAACCAAGAACCATTCTTCAAGAGCCCCTTTGTACGAGGCGCCTGGGTGCGGTGGAGCTGTACGCGCGCACGCGGCAGAAGCTGTGGTGTGTTGGGTTGTTCCGCGGTACCGGGGAAAAAAAAAAAACCTTTTGTTGGCTGCATCTGTCATTTGTCCCCGCTGAATGTTATCACGCACGCTACTTTGGATGATGAAAATCTCGTTCGCATCGGAAGACCGAACAAAGTAGAGCAGATTCCTTATCGTAAAATTGGCCTTCTGTAACCGTGCCCTCGAGCCATTGTCTGGATCAGAATAATCCGCACAGTTCAGGGTAATCACACGATCTATTCTTCCCCCCCCCCAAAAAAAAACTGTGTATTGTCTCTTGTTACGCCAAGAACGTAACAAATATAGCAACATGCTAATTTAACACTGCTGTCAATCCTGAAGAGAGCCAGCGTCTTTCTAGATCATATTATCATTGGGGTTATAACCCAGTACCAAGTATAGAAACATCTCCAGTCAGTGATGTCTGCATTAATCCGTTTTGTACCCAGAATGAGTGAATGATGAAAAAAGGACTATTTGTACGGGGATGGGCCCTCCACCACACCAGCTACGGCTCGTACAGTCTTAATAACTTGGTTTGTTCATATCTATAGTATATTGTAACAAGCGCGAAGGTGGAAGTAACTTGTTTCAATCGCGGCTACATCACACGACTACTGTCAGCCCTCTTCTTCCCTATTCTTGAGTACCTTTTAAGTGTTTTCTCCAACTTAATATCCGAGTGTATTTTGTGGCCTGTAGGAGTCTCGACAGGAGTGGGACAGTGGTTATTTATGAATACAGTAATGCCGGACTGTACATCCTATATTTAACTCGAGCCTTGCTGGTATTTTAAACAATTGCCCGACCTTGGAATCCAGTTGCAAGGACTTCACCGCAAAGTGAAGCAGACCATGTAAATAGACCACTTGACATATATATTTGTAGACTAATCCAGACAATCACTTCATTTTTTTTTTTATCCCTTTAAGCTGATGTCTGAAATCATGAGGTGTCCTTCTTTACTAATTGTGATAATTGTGTTGACGCTACAATCTAATTCATCTCCAACTCACTCAGAATTGTCCGACATCTGTGTGCCTTAATACAGGAAGTGATTATGAAATAACTCTGATTAAAAGAATGGTCTGCAGATTACTACATACTTCACACACATGTAAGTACAGGCGGTGGGGTCAGACTATCCCACTTTACAGATGTCACACTGGCAAATAGGATGGAGGAGGAGCAAAGCATTCTGTCCCAACTTGATTAAGACAAACTAAGCCGCCATCTTGAAAGTCAAACACAAAACTCATCAGGAACAACCCTGCTGGAAAGTGAACATGAAAAGTTTCCGTAACACACAAACATTGTCGGCAACTGTATCCTCCGGGTCGCAGCGTGAAAATGCCCTACGTCTTCTTTCACCCTTTCTTATATCTTTCCACTATGCAGCAGATGTCTGGACCCCGTCTACCTCTCATGTGGCTATACTCTTCCCCGCTCCTCCCTCTCTCATTTCCTTTTTCCAACCCTTTCTGGGGTGATGGGGGGGTGGAAATGGATTTTACTTCTGCATCCTGTAAGCTGCATGAGGTTATGGCAAAATGGGCAAGAATGTGACCCGAGGAGGACGCAGGTTTCTAATCCTGTTACATCACTGCTCCTTCGCGTACTGCGTTATAAAGGCACGTACGACAAGGCTCGTTTCAGAAATGCTCACAGACGGGTCATGCATAATAACACTGGAAAAAAATCGTCTGATCATGAGTACATTGTTGATGTCATCTATATCCTCTCTGAGAGCATGACCTGTCACAGCTGATGAAAAAAAAAAAACTACTCCTGCAGGGACGCATACTGTGTCTGTGATACCTCGTGAGTTTTTCCACCGTAGAAAATATTGAGTAAGTAAGAGAGAAGGTCGAAAGGATGTGTCAACACCCCTGCGTGGTCTTCATCCTATGTGCAGAGCAAAGAGAAGCATACTGGCACCGGTCAGGTTTGAGTCTGGCGCCCTCTAGTGATCACATCCTCAAACTGAAGAGAAGACCTACACATCATCGATGGCTTGTTTCTTGTCCTTTCCTACGACATAAAACCCTATTAGGAGTGGAATCCTCATGGAGGGACAACACATTACTAGCTGCCCTACCTATGACTAGATGGTACCTCACTGTCTATACTTGCTTTAATTCCTCATAAAGTCCATTGCACATTGTTACATAATTAAATACTATACAGTATAACAGCTGTAAATAAAACACCTTATCAACCTGAAATGTCTCTGATTTTCTGTATTGCAGAATGGGTTATGTTTTGTGTGTGTGTGTGTGTGTGTGTGTAGCACTGCTACGTGTGTGTGTGTGTGTGTGTGTGTGTGTGTGTGTGTGTGAGAGGGTTTGGGCCATGACCTCACACTGTCCCTCCTTCCCTTCCCCTCCACTTCCTCTCCTTACACCTGGCTGTCCGGCAGCGTTACTTATCTTCTGTGGCGATCCTGAAAGAGACCAGTGACGTCACTGTCCCGCCCTGTCGACCAACCGCAGGCCTGTTGCCGTGGATACGCCCGGGTGGGCAGCAACCGCTTACCACATCATACAGAAAGAGGAAAAGCAGACATCTGGTTTTATGTGCGACGCATGTGTGTGTGTGTGTGTGTGTGTGTGTGTGTGTGTGTGTGTGTGTGTGTGTGTGTGTGTGTGTGACTGTTAGAGACAGAGAGACAGAACAAGAGAGGAAGTCTCTCCACGTTGTGTTTTTATACATCATACGTGCGCGTGTGCTTGTGCACTTTCAAGACGCAAAGCAGCTTGGGTGATGAAAACATCCGATTGGCTGAGGTAGAGATCAGTGGGCGGAACCAAGGAGCCATAGTTTTTCCAAGCAGTCCATGAAGGGAAGTAGCAGAAGTTTAAATCTATATAGGGCAGTTCAATCAAATCCCTCTTTCTTTGCTCATTTTTTCTGTCACTCCGAGCATCAGGGTGCAAAATAAAAAACACACTGAGTTTGCTACATTGTGTTTTTATTTTACTTTTCTCCAATTATAGTTCATAAGTTGTTTAGTGTTTAAGTGTAGTATATCAAGCTTTAACAACAACATCAATAATAATAATATTAATAATAATAATATAGTAGTTGTAAGACTTCGTTGTAAGCAGATATAATTGTTTATTTAAGTAGCATTTATGACTCCTTCTGTGGGCATCTATAAGTGCAGGCTGGTGGATCAATATAAGGAATGACAACATAGTAAAACAGGGTTGCATTCATGAAAAACATGTCTTCATAGAAGTGTTATAATAACAGCTGCATTATAATGAGCTATAAACCATGTATTAAATGTTTAAATACTTCAAATAAATGCTAAATGGGGGAGGAGAAGGGGTGGGGTGGGGGGGGGGGGGTTGACAAATGCATCCTCTGATGTCTGATTTTCACCAGTTCTTCAAGCACGAGCCGTTTTACAGAGGTGATGACACTAATGGTCGCAAATAAAAACTGTGTTGATCTGTGGAGATTCACTGTGGAGATTCACCACATCCAGCACAAGAGCAACGACCATCGCTGGTCTCCGCATCCAACCCGCAAACCCACTCAAAAGCCATTAACAGCCCAAAGAGCCACGGCCGCGCTGAACAACAGAAAGTCAACACTGGCAACTCCGTTATTTGCCTCCTTACGAAAGTGTCCGTTTTACATTGCAAGTCAAAGTCAGTGATCGAAAAACTTCATCATGTACCTGCAATCTGTCCCGAGCCGTCCTCGAATAGACACCGGCACGTTGAGGTGGAGATTTATAATATGCTGCCATATATTAGTCTGCTCCTTCCGCTCTCTGTGTTGACGCTCGGCACTTTTGTCATGAACGATTTACTGTCCCCATTAAAAAATGTCACACGCACACAACTAAAGATAAACGCTGTATGTCTTTCTGTCTCTGTCCTAAGTCTTCACCCTTCCCATTGTTTACAGTTTAAAAGGCAAAAATACATGTTGCGCTTCAGTCAACATGACAGGGAAAGCAGAATAGATACTATATCTATACACCCAAAGTTATCAGAGTACAGAAGACACCAAAATTGCACATGGAAAAGAGAAGTTATCATCACAGTACAGCAGTAGACGGTCCGTGACTTAATATGCTTATAATTTAATAGTTGGTGAGCCATACGTTACCTGAGATAAGATAAATGTCAGTCCTATATTTCACTTGAAGAGTCGAGGAGTAAAATGGCAGCACTTACAAACTGCACTGAAGTTTTTTCTCCTTTATGATGTATCTGTCTATCATTTGTTTTTCTGCTTATCGCTTGATAGTTTCGTTTATGAAAAGTCGACGACGTGGCACAAATGTCGGTCGCAGTTTCCGAGAGCTCAAAGTGAAGTCTTGGGATGTCCAGCGCCGTGTGACCAACAGTCCAAAACCAAAAGCTATTCACTTTACAAGGATATGAAACAGATTAAAAAAAGCACATCTCCACATTGGAAAGGCTAGAACCAGAAAATCCTTAAATTAAACCACTGGTGTTATTAAGAGATTATCAAAATAGTAGCAATTGTCAATTGTTTAAACTCCTATTAGATACTTACAAATGCATTTGAAGCCCTACAATATCACAATCATGATATGTTGCTCTCATATTAACAACAACAAAATAAAGCCAGCTTCAAACTAAAGGCTCCCCTGAGGGTATAAAGGTAAAATGACGTCCAGGGAATTCACTGTGTATTTTCCGCGTGAAGTTGACATCTCTTATTTGGACTGACTTCAAAAGGAGAGCAACAGTTTTGATAGACTTAAATTATACAACCGTAAAAGTCAAACCAAAAGGAGGGTGTGCAGGATGAAGGCCACACACAATGCAGTGTCCCTGAGGAGCAACAAGACATTTGTGTCTGAAGTAAAGGGCCGTGAAGGAGTACCTTTTCATTCTGTCTCTGTATACACAACCCAATCTCCTGGAAAACATCTGTTTTGACAACAAGATAGATGCATAATGTTAAATGTTTTTGGGTGTTTTTTTTGGAGATGTGGAACATGAACCAAGTGCGTTATCACTACAAGTGCGTTGCAACCTGGGACTTTGAGAGCTTAGAGCTAAAAAAGAAACAAGGAGTCTGTGTTGGATCTGATTTTATCTGCAGTAGACATCTTGTGCTCTTCTATTCCAGTCTATCCTGTCATGGTGTCTCGGTCTTCACTACGCCTCATTTGGTGACTAACTCTGTACTCTGAAGTCATCTTTTTTAAAGGTACAATTTAGGTGTCTTCAGTTTGCTTTCACTGCAGTTACTTTCAGCTCGAGCCAAAATGGTTGATAAGCTCTGAAATGAAAACATTTTCTTTTTTCCTGGTCAGATAAAAAAAAACAAAAAAAAACGATGTGCTCTCATACTGCCACGGTGAAGAAAAAGACAAATATTCTTAGAACCTTATGTAACACGATACAGGGCACTTCAACGAGTTTGTTGCAATAAGTATAGCTCGCTGGTGCCAGAGTGCATGCTGGACCTCATGTATCCTTCTCTACAAACTAAGAGTTTAGAGCAGCAGTTCTCTCCTCTGGTAACCGATTGCTTCGATGAAACTTTATTGATCTCCGCTAGAGGAATACGGTCACTGCAGCAGCAGCGTTTAGAAGGGAAATTAAAATTAATTGTGTCAGTACACATAGCCTCCGTAAACAGGAACTAAAAGTTGCAGCGGCCTTCTTTTTTCTTTCTTTCACGAAACCTAATTGAATCCCCTCAAATACAAACTTGAACGTCTTAAATGATCCTACATTTTCTGAAAAAGGACAAAACAAAACGTCTCCTAATGGCTACTCTAAGCAGTTGCCCTGTAGCTGCGGCAAAGGGCGCGCTGTGTAAAACCACACTGCTCCCCTACAATGACGGCTCCATCTGCACGGAGCCGTCTTCGCAAACACGAGACGAGTAATAATCCATAAGTAGCACGGTGTGGGTACGGGTCGGGTCAGTGCCACATTGTCAGAGCGACTCTGTCCCTCTCTCTCTCTCTCTCTCTCTCTCTCTCTCTCTCTGTCTCTTTCTGTTTACGTAGCCTGTCCATGTAATGATAGGGACATCTGTCAAACTACCACTGCTGCCGCCTCCACGCTCTCTCCTTCAGTCTCTTGGTGCCCTCTGCGAAGTGAGTGTCTTCTCCTGCACACAACGGCTGCTATTTCTTCATCGCTGTTTGTGTGTTCCCTTAAATTGGGTCACAATGGGGGGAAACTACCTCACAAACTGCCTTTATTTCCACACTATATATATATATATATATATATATATATATATATATATATATATATATATATATTTGTTCTGCCTCTGTGCTCCCAGGGCTCAACGGCCTTAGGGATATGTAGGAAAAAGTCCTTTTTCCCCCCTCACTTTATGCGATTTCCAGTTTAAAGTCAACAGCAGGCAGCACTTACTGTAAAAAAAAAACAAAAAAAAACACCACACAAAGACACTGTTGTTGTCCTTGTGTCTTTGTTTTTAGGTGTTTTCCAGGGTTGCATGATCATATAATCTGAATGGATGCACAACACTGTTTTGTGTGGTGCATCTTTTCAATTCTTTCTTCATGGAAGCACAGTCTTCTCCATGGACAGATACAGCTGTCCCCCCCTTCTTCCTTTCACTCTTGCTTATGTGTCCTCCAGTGCATGAAAAGACACGAGTGTCCATAAAAAGAGGTGCTGCCTCGTCTTTGTCATTTTCTGTCATTAAAATGTCCACCAGCGCATGTGTTATTAGTCTAGCAGCTATAACATTGGGAAGGACAAGACGTCTAGGCTTCTGTGCTTTTAGTTACAACACGGAGGAATCTGTCTCAGAAGTGTTTATAGTTTAGTTTCTTACGGAAATCCAGGTTTACACGTGATTATTGTTTCACGCCTCGGTTAATCTTTCAGCAAGGACGGTACCGGAATTGTGCACGCGTCACGCATAAATCTCGCTTTAGTCTCCCTCTTTATCTCTCACGCACACACACACACACACACACACACACACACACACACACACACACACACACACACAGAGATAATGTGTCCATATTCGTCCCGTCTATCCACCACTGCCCCTATCAGTATTGGAAAGTATCTGGTTGCCTTGGTTGTGGGATATTCTGGGATGGTGTCCCACAGAGTGTAAATATAGATGGCACACCCTCGGCTTGAAATACACAAACACACGCACACACACACACACACACACACACACACACACACACACACACACAGAGCTGTCTATCAGTGTCTTCCTTTTCAAAACATCTAAACAGAAATATCAACCGCCTTCGCAACACGACACACCCAAATGAATAACATTTTTTAGTCTTTAGTCTTTTCATTTAGACAGTTTTCCCTCCTCAGATTGACATTTTAAGGTTATTTGTGTAAAACTGTTTTGTTAAAAGGTTTCATGGTTTAGGATTTGTGTGACTGAAGGCACTCCTTAGACTCCCACACATGTGCTCTGTGACTTTGTGTCACCCAACGGAGAAGGCCGTTTCCTGAAAGCCTTGAGAATTTAATCCCAGACAGCTGAGCTCCACTTAAAGCAATTTTCAGGACACATCTGAGACCCTGGTTTACAATGGCAATTGCCCGAGAATGGCTTCTGCTGCATTGCTTGATGTATAAACATACAAGAAAAAATGCCAGGTTACCGGATCCTTGCTAAACTTCTGTGGGTCTGTGGAGAATATGAACTAGAACACACACACACGGGGAAAGAGAGGCATTTTCTAGTCAATGATGGATGGTTTGGTGGTTGTGCATACTGAAGCTTTAGTTTTATGTGGTAGTTCTACTTTGACTTTTTTTTTTTTTTTTTTTTTACTTAGTTTTACTTTTCTTGGTTTTCTGCTGCCTGTCTCTAAATGGGTAAAGCAGAATTTGGCGACACTCCGTTCGCTTAAAAAAAAAAAAAAGAAAAGTGAAACCACACCAAAAGCAATTTAGTCATCTTTGTGGTTTGAATTGCTTTTATAAGTAATAAAAACCACAAACTACAATATCTCCTCTTTGAAAAAGACCACCACACAGCAAGTCTATTCAACGGCAGCTGAATGAAGTGGTTCACGCGAAGCAGCCCCACAATCACGACTGTACTTTGGTCCACAATGCTCCCTCTTTGACCATTCACTGCTCCCTGTTTACACCGCAGCCAATGGCGTCCCGGTGTTCGTTGGCGACGTATGATGTTGATGTTATTCTCCGGAGCTGGTGATAAGCTACAGTAGCCGCTGGCTAACAGACACTCTTTCATCCTGAGATTTGAGAGACGAGGAGGTGGAGCGTGAGCCGGATGCCAAATTGACCCCCCGAGCCGCTCCACCAGCCTAATTTTAGTCAGCGTGCTTCGATCGCCATCGCTTGAATGTATGAACTATGAAATAATGAATCTGCATTGCTCCCACTGCTTGAAACTGACAGAAGTCGGCCTTCCCCCTCCACGCCACGACTCTGTGTCACATTTTCCTCCCCTCTTTTGCAGCACGGTGCCAACAGTGTGCGCCGCTTTAGGCTGTGCTCTTGCTATTTGTCTTGCCAAACACACACAAGGGAATAATGCAATTTAGAGGCTTTTCCTCTCCACTTTTAATTTCTCTGGAATATCACGAGCGTTCAAGGGCGTTCTTGTCCGTGCACACACTATTACGCAAAGTCAGCACATGAATACATGGTGATATGCAAAGAAACGGAAATACTGTTCATTAAATGTAAGAAATAGTTTGGTGTTGCGCCTACGGGAAACTGTGCTCCACAATTAGCCACCAGTCCACCAGAGAGAGTGCCGGCATGGTGCAATTTCATTTTAATTTCACAGGAGTCCTCAGTGCCTATTCATCACTTTGGAATAAATCTAATTCATTTTCTTTCTTTAAAATCCTAAAAAAAAAAATAAAAAATAAAAAATAAAAACTCAAAGTGCTTGATCCTCTCTCAGAGATGACAAAGTGCAGCCCTGCCCACTTGTCACACCCAGCAAATGGAGAACACTCACAGCCGAGTATAAAAAGTAAGGACGGCAAGAGCTGGCTGGAACTTTTTTTCAAGGCAACGGTGATCTCATGCCCCAACTTCAATGGGGAACGAGAAACGACTATCCCACAGCAATGCTTGATGGGAATCAGGAAGCTCCTCCCAGAGACACAAACGCAGGAAGTGCCCACGGAATCACTCTCTTTTTTTTTCTCCACCTTTTTCCAACATTCTCAATATCCCCTCTCTTCCTCTGCCAGTAACGCCCTGCTTTCACTTCTACTTTTCTTTCCCTCTCTTCAATCGCTCCTTCTCTGTCTTCATTCCTTGTCAACTCTCAATCGTATCTGTTTTTAGAGAAGACGAATATGCGTTCAGTAGCTCTTGGTGTTTGTTTTCACACCAGTGCACAAGCAAAAAGTAGATGGTTACAGAAACTGCTAGATTCCAGAATCATCCCACACCTCCAATACTTCTCCCATGACAGTGTGTGTGTGTGTGTGTGTGTGTGTGCGTGCATTATAACTACTGTACTCAGTGTGTTTCTGCTGAGCCACAGCTAGTCGCACAAAATTAGAGTTCTATACTGGGACTCTGGTTTGACGCTTCAAATATGGCTGATGTAATTAAAGCGTGCTATTGTTCATGTCCTCTGTGTTTGATATAGAGATGAAGCCATCTTGTATCATTTGTAGCATCAAATGTGGTGCACGCTGTATGCTACTGATGTAGTCACATATTATTTTAGTATTTCCCATTTGGACTGTGTGGGTAGGATATAAAAAAAAAATAATAATAATAATCTGTGCCTGTTTTCTGTTTAAGGAAATATAATAAATACTACACATTGCTGGAGAGAGAAGCAGATGTGCCGTAACAAAAACAGATGCGTATGTCAGACCAGATCTGGAATGCCAGAATTATCATGAAACCCAAACAAAGCCAGAACAAGTGTCACTGTGTTAGTGTACCTATGTATTATGTCTTCCAGCCTCTTCCCTTGTTCTTCATCCTGCACCAGCTGTTTCCGCCGCACCTCCTCTTCCTCCACTCCGATTCCCTGGAGGAGCCACCGCTCACGCATGGCTTTGGACTGAGGAGGGAACAGAGACACGGAAGCTAATTTGTGAGATTTGTGAGATGACAAATAAAGAAACAAAACACTTAGGTCAACACGTGCACACAGTTTTACATAACACCAGATAAACTCTAAACTCAGCTGTTTCTCTCTCTTTGCTGAACGCGAGGCATCGGGCCAAGAGAACTACGGTTATCGGCGATACACAGCAAGTTTTCTTATTAAACACACTGAAGTATTTGTTGGCATCGCGGCGCATTTAATACAGAGGTTAAAGCACCAGTCGTCTCACGGGTTTTTAGTGCTCGTCTTTAATGTCTTAAAGATGAATGCCAGAGCAGCGCGTTTATGTATCTAATGTCTCGTCTCTGTCTGGAGCTCTGTTTTGTTACCACAACAGAGACCAGCGGGAACACTTAGCTTCACCTTTGGCTGTTTGCTGTCAAACTGTTGCTCGGCTCTATGTCTTAGAGCTGACAATTAGCAGTACACACACACACACACACACTGACACACACCATGGAAATTATTCCAAAGCATTTCACCACCTGCTGTCAGAATGTGGAAGCTGGGCTGTTTGTTTGTTTGTTTGTTTGAGTGTGGCTGCTACACACCTACATAGCCAAGCGAACCTCACATAGATCTTGTTTATCGCTAATTTGGAGTTGTCAGTCAGGACCATTTTGAATGAGACTGAAGTTGCACAACTAGATTGAATGGACGTGCTTCTTCTTATTCTGTACGTGGCGCATAGAAGGACGCTGGCCTGTAGATGACCTTGACCTCTGACCCGCCTGTGGAATTTCATCATTTAATAATAATAAAGTACTACTATCCTAATCGTATGTAAATAGAGGCTTTTTGGACCATTTAAGAAGTCAACAATACAGTGTTTAATAAAAGTTGTTTTGAATAATTAACCAGTTGTTTCCTCTGAGAACCAGCCCGCTCTCTGCTCTCTCACGCTCACACCGTTTAATATACTTTCCATTTCCTGTTGAACTGTAACACACAACTACTCTGAGCTGGAATCTTTTTAAAGGGAATATTTGAGGGGTGGGTGGGGGGGGTGCATATAGGATCTATGCCATTTATCAGATAGCGAAATAACCAATTTTGACCAGTTAAAGCATCAAATCACCAAAATGCATCACTGCCACAGAGAAAATCCAACATAAACTGAGGAAACCATGCTTCAATGGAAAGTCCTGGGTATAACTTAACACTGAAACCATCATGATGTTTACATGGTCCCAGACTCAGCTCAACGCCTCCATTCTGGAAGGCTTGACTCCTGTAGCCAAGAGGTTCTTATCAAATCTCTGGGCTCCAGTCTCCATTTCCTCTCCCAGGCCACCACGTCTCTGGAGAGAAGACTACAAAGCCTGCGTCATGCTGCTTGGCTGTGTGGCACTCAGAGGTAATGGCCATTAAATGGGACTATGTGACCAGATGCTGATTACATCTGGAGTTCAAGTCGGTTGGTGTTGTATGGATGAAAACTAAACTCTGTTGGGGCTCCCATCCCTGTTTAGCGCAGTGAATGATAGAGCAAAGCACGAACATGTTTGGGTTATGTGATGCGTGTTACTTTTAATTTTTCTCCGGGGAGCATGGGAAGTACAAAGGGAATAGATAGGAGACTACTAGCTACCAGACGCCAAGTCAAGTGGGACATTCTCGTGGCCTGGAGGTTAAGGCACGAACCCTGAACTGTGGTACATCTTTCCCCATCTCTCTCTCTCCCCTCACTTCCTGTCATCTCCCTAGTGCCAGCTAACTAACAAAGGCATCAAGCTTTTAAAATAGCATTTATTTTTTTACTGGATATTGGCTGAATTATTATCAGTTATGAAAATGCAGCTTGTAATTCATTTATGTTGACTTCCACAGCAAGGTTGTGCAATGTACAAGTACTGTAATTAAGTACAAATTTGAGATACTTGTACTTTAATATTTTCATCTTGTGCTAATTTTAACTTCCACTTTAAATAAATAAATATTGTACAATTTACTCCACTACATTTACGTGACAATTTTTTCATCCCCTTCCTGTCCAGTGAAAGCCACGTATCTCCAGATGCGTTTATTTTTAAAGTGTTCCTTTGTGTGTTGAGAAAATCCTTCTACTTCTTAAACTAAATAAACTATTTAAAAAGCTTCTTGGACCAGATTTTACTGAACCCATGAAAAGTTGACTTTCACTAAATGCAAGGTTCTCACAGGACAGGTAGGCTCCAAACACATAATTATCTCATAGTAAATGATGCATTGCTGTGACTTAAACTACCCGGCACTCGGTAAAGGAGTTAGAATCGGTACAAGCAGTTAACATCATATGTAATTTGTTATGACCATTACTCTCCATAAATCAGGTTAAAAAAAGGAAAACAGACAACAGCAGAATGAAAGGCTTCCACATTACATTCAAGACACAGACATGGAAAAATCAAAGTCATATGTGTCAATTGATACAACATTTCTACTAATCCACTCAGTGCTGGGCCTGTGACACTAACCTGATGACTAAGGCTGAGGAGTTTGAATGTATGTTTTGCAGCTGCGCCCATACTGTAGAAATCTGGACTCAAGACTGTGATCAAACCCGCGTACTACGGCTTAACCCTCATTAATGGTTGCACGCCGAGTACACAACGTGCGCATGGCTTTAATCATTGTTTCGGTTTTGTCGATATTTCCACAAGTGGGTGTTAAATGCTGTAAAACACCGGAATGTAGGAATCAAATTTATTTAATGTAGGAGTCATTCATGCCAAGTGTGTTTAAAGGCTCTAATTAGAGAATGGAATGTATTTTTATTGCAAATATTAAAGCTGGCCACCATACATATTTGTAGTATACTGGGCATCCACAGCTGTTTTCCAACCCAACCTGCATCTGCACAGCATTTAGAGCGGCAAGATTTTCCAAACAGTTTCCCCTTAGCCTGCAACGGTGTAGTATAGAAAAAGTGCAACTCACATTTACTCACGCGCGCAGTATGACGGGGAAACAGAAATCAAAGTTCATAAACTTCATAAGCAGAAGACGTAAATAACAAAATGTACATGATGCCTATATCTGGTGAGTCTCCACCTGACAGGGCAGGCCATGTGTTTTTCTGAGCTTGAGCCCGAGGTCAAGGGACTCATTCTTCATTGGTTTGGAAGGTTCAAGCGCTCCACATAAATTACTGATGTCTGTAAGCTGTTCGCTTTTTTTTTTTTTTTTTTTTTTTTTAAACTCTCAATCCGTCAGCGGTGTCTCCGTTTACGCACTTACATACTATTTGAACGTCAAATCAATGTTTACTCGAAGCACAATCTTGGCTTACCGGTAGCGGCTGGCAGTAATTATTATGGGGACATGTTTATGTGCGTTTGGATTTGTGTTTTTCCGAAAAAAAAGAAAACATCCAAGCCTGCTCTGCTCGGCCAAGGGAAACTCTCCCACACACCCGGAGCACTGAGATTTGGATGCTTCGATGGAATGGACTCGTTACCTGTTAGCCAGAAACTGTCTTCCACATTTCACCCTGTACACCGGTAATTAAACACACATGCATGTACGTGTAAAAAGCTGCATGCAGGAAAAGAGCAGAACTGTAAAGGAAGGCATATGATACATCTTTGAGAACAAACTCTGTCTCTTTAACTCTCTATCACATTTCAGGTCAAGGCAAGAACTATCATTAGAGAAAAAAAAAGAAAAAAAAAAAGAGGGATTGATTGGATAAGGGGAGATAAATGACAGACACACACACACACCCACACACACATTTGTAAAGCATTCCTGTGAGCAACATCATGGACTCCATTCCTCAGCCAGCTTCTAACCCTCACCTGAACTCTCTTCCTCACCTCATTCATATCTCACCCTTAACTCACTAGCTGACCTTAAACTAACTGGAACATCAAGTCTGAAACAATGCTTCGTCTCTCATCTCCCACACACAGTAGCCTAGACTGTCGCAATGTTTAGCCAAGTTGTGGATCCAACAGTAAATATGTCATCACATATTCTGGCAATGAATATACAGTCTATTACCTCATAATGGAGGAACGTGTCTTAGCCGTTCTTTTTAATGGAATCTTTGCATCTTCATAATGATTGCATCGGTAATGGAGCATTTCACCAGCAGATGCACCCTCATTTTTTAGGTATGCTGTAACTCCCATGGTAGTTGTTTACAGTCATTGTGCTAATTCCAAATTGAATCGTAAACTCAATTCTTAATCCTAAATCCTCCTGCTAAAATGCAATCTTCCCCATAACCTTTTCAGGATTCTGTAATTCAAAACTATCTTCCTATGGAACTCTCACACACACACACACACACACACACGCACACGCACACGCACACGCACACGCACACGCACACGCACACACAAACACACACACACACACACACACACACACACACACACACACACACACACACAAACCTTGAGATGTTGTAGTTGTAGCACCAGGTCATCAAGCTGGCTTCTTTTGTCTTCAATCTCGGCTTGCCGTTTTCGCTTCTCCTAACAGACAAAAGGAAAATCAAATTATCTCTCAGAATACGTCAGTAGCAATGTTTTATTTGTTTTTTATGGGCGGGCAGTGAAAAAAATAAAAACACAGAGTTGAAAAAGTTGCGCATGATGGTTCACTAATGCACGCTGGTGTATTGATTGAGTGTTTTAATGTTAATGCTCATCATCGGCGAGACAACATCCCTTTGGGCCAATTAAGGTTATCATACATTCAATTTAAAAGGTGAGCAGAGACTTAATGGCCTCTCATACAGTACACTCTGTCTAACTCAATTTAAACTGATGCGGTCTTGTTTAGTCTACTGGGTGGGCGATGTCTCAGAAGAGACTTCCAATTGTTTCTGTGGTTTCAACAGTACAGCAAACAAGACATTAACATTTATAAACTAGAGCTGGGATTCCAATTCAAGAATATGTTTCTGAAAGGATAGACAATAAACAAAAATTATCTCAGTAGTGCAACAGCAAATCCCCATTGCACTCACTTCATCTGTACCCCAAGACAGGGAGGAAAATGATCCAGTGGCATACGCAGAAAATAAATTAAGTATTAGAAGGGTCAGAAGTCAGGGCGTATCAAGGAGTGAGAGGGGTCAGGGGGACAGACTACCCAAAGAGGAGGGATTAGGCCTTGAAGCCTCTAAATGGCGTCGAGATTGAACTTGGGGTGGGGCGAACAATCCTCTACTTCATGTGAAGATGAATGAGGCTGATGTTTGGAGGCCGGGCTGGGAGCACGGTGAGTGGGAGGTTTGAAACTGAAAAAAATGAATAAAAAATCCTCAACAGACAGAGGCAATGTGGAGTCACTATCTTTGAATATACTTTGACGAAAATGCATGGGAATATAAACCAAGTAGATCCCAGGACAGCCCTATTAGGGGCTGAAGGGCATGAGATACTGTAGTTGTGTGTTTCCCTCTCTCTCTGAGACATTTCCTGTTGGCTAAATATAGCCATCAGGGGAAAACCCCAAAATGTATATAAATGTTAGACCACTTCTCAAAAAAGAGTAAACCTGAGTGATGCAATGGTATAGAATAGCAAAGCAGAAAGGAGAGGGCTGAACAGAATGTCATAGTAGAAACATAAAACAGAACGGTGTAATTGTTGACCGATCAGAAAACAGGATATTTCTGTAACTTCGAAGGTCTGGGAAAGATCTGCAGTGAAATCAGTATATCTCTCAAGAATCTTCTCCACATTTTCATCCCCCTGTTATGTGAATAATGACTGATGCCTCTCAGAAGCAAATGCGATCGTGTGACGTTGTTATGAGGCTGGCAAAGGATACCCTACAGGGATGAGGTTGGGTTGGAAGGTTGGGGGCATACAAAGCATCTGACTTTGACACCATCAGGCTGCTCTTTGCATCCCTTCCCCCCACTAACAGTAATGAAAGTGGCAGACCAGGACAAAAGTCATATGAATTGTTTTTGTAACGGTCACATTGGGTTGTTTCGAGCTTTTATTTACAGACAGCGGAGAGGCGATGGGAGATGAGGCTGGGAGGGACATACAAACAAAGCACCTGACATTGTGGTTCACGCTCTGCAACAGACGGGGAACCGTCCCTTAGGGATTACATAATTAGATAATCTGATACATAATTGAGTATCAGAATGGCCACCATATAATTCCATCATAATGTTCTAAGCGCTTGAACAATCTAAGCTTTCATCATTTGAATAGGAGCCTAAACGAAACACGATGTTTATGACAGATTTATGACTAGAAAAGCTTGACACCTGCATCTCAAATTAATCTTCAGGATGCAGTTTTCAGATGATGCACACCATCATCAATCGTATATGTGGCATGTACTGCTGACCTGCTATATCCCCTTGAAGAAGATTAAAAAAAGGGTCTACAGCAAAGAATGGTGGAGTCGAAGAGGTCAAACAGAACCAATCTTTCTTTTAAAAAATAAATCAGGAAAAACAGACCAGTTGGTAGAATACATCACAAATCTGCACACAGGCTGTGAAAACATCTGTACAAAACCTGAGGTCATCTCTGTCTCTCTCTCTGTCATGCACACACACATGTACACACCCACCCACACGCAGCAGTTCCCATGGCCTGTGAAGTACAGTCAAAGAGCCCGAGCAGAGGTATGGTCCCCAGATGTCAAGGACTGTATAGGAGATGTGGTCGAGGAATGGGCAAAACACACACACACACACACACACACATACACACATCCAGAGAAACACACAAAAGCAAATACAGTCACGGATATGTACACACACATAGTATAGACACGAATCTATTCTCAAAATCAACTAGTACTGCAGGCAAGTTTTGTAGAATGGGCTAGCCCTGCGTAAAACACAGTGTTGTATAGTAAAAATAATAGTTATTTTTGGCGGTTGCTAAACAGCGCAAGTCCTTTAAGTTGACAATAGCTCTGCGGCACATAATACAGAGTATTCATTCATTACATGAGGCGAAGCAGCGGGAGTGCCCACTGCGGAGGGATGTGGAAAAACCACAAAACAAAAGGAGATAAAAAAAAAAGCTGACACAGGCTCTATGCAGCGCAATGCAACATAATCTTGCAACACAGCACTGGTGAAAACTGGAATACAGTTATGCTTCAAAAGAGAAACCACAGTGTGGTGGCCTGGCATAAATAAAACATATCTCAGAATGAAGAGTCAGAGGTGAAGGCCCTGCTTATTCATACAGTACTTCACTGCTTGTTAAGTGCTGTTGTTCGTCAAAGTTTGGAATTCCATCCTGAAATTTCCTCCAGATTTCCAAGAGATCCAGATATCACAGATATGGACTCTGGCAATGCAAATACTGCAAACTCCCCCCGTTTTAGTAATGATCCTATTGTATACAAGGAGCCAAACTAAAAAAAATCCAAATCTAACAATGTCTTCACAATATATCTTCCACCTCCTGTAGAATATTTGGATTTCTAATATAGTGCTTCTTTAGTTTATTGCACTTGAACTTGCACGATGAATAGAAACGTTGGCTTAAGTTAGGTTCCAGTACTAAGTTTAACTGTGGAGGACTCTTCAGCTCCCTGCGGTCAGAGAGTTCCTCTGAAAAAGTGTTGGATCCGTTCCTGAGTCCAGCTATCACATCTCAATCATAACAGAAATTAATTGCCGGGAGGGATCTTCACGAGAACGGGATCAAAAAACCGGGTTTGCAAGTGAAACCGGAGAGTTGATTGAAAGATGAAAGCCTGGTGCAGTTGAATTGGCAGGAGAAGGACCCTGAGCCCTCCTCTGTTCGCTGTATTTGGCCCCAGAGAACAAGTCGTCCTCCTCTGGAAAATATGTTGACATTCTTGGCGACACACTCCCGACTTCCCACACTCCGACTCACTGCGTGTTTGGCCCCACTTGGCTTGCTGCTTAGCTCTCATACTCTGCCTCACTTTTCCCACTACTGATGACACCCTCAAAAAAGTTAGACACTAATATAAAATTCTGTGTTCAATATTTTAAATGGCTAAGCCTCATTGGAGATTTTTACTGTGTCATGTTGGTTGTTTTTTTTTAGCTTCAGAAGCCAATGAAAAGTCACATGGACTACACAGAATTTAGTAACCTCCCATCCTACAAGGTTAAACATTTTGGCAGTGGAGACGGGGTCAAACCTCCCAGTATCTGGTTACAGTTCCTGTAAACTGGAGTTCAGCATGATGAACGTCTTCGTCGGTGTCCACACCAGAAACGATCCGATGTCCGTTTCCAAACATAACCTCTTGTTTTTGTATGTGGTTTCTATTTTGTTTAATGTTCTCAGCCCTATATCAAATTGTGCAACAGTACTCTTGTTAACAAGACTGACACTCACAGTTCCGGGCATCATTGTCGCATTGACACACAAACGGAATACAAGCACAGGTCTACCAGGGTCCAAGAAACCAAGATTTGAAAAAGGCCTCGTTTTCTGGACAAAAAAAAAAAAAGAAACGAAATAAAGCAGGAAACAGAGGAGCCAATCCAGACATGACAGGTGTGAATGCAGCCTATGAATCATTGAACAAATTCCAGACTTAAAGGAGGAGTCACAGTTGCTGTGAGACGTACACTGAAGGATAACCCAGAATATCAGTTTCAGGAAAGTTTGATTGGAAAGTAAAAAAATCGAAGATGGTTTACTGGATGTATTTCTCATTTATGCATCATAGTACACAATAACGTTCAGAATGTTTTACCAGAAAGTAGAAAGGAAGAATATTACTTTTTCTCTTTTGGGAATTAGTAGTAAAAAAATGTGTTTTGAAGTTATAACAGAATGAGATAAAAAAAATAAAAAAAGTGAGACAAATGTAACTCTTCACACACGTCCATATCCTGACTGGATAGATTTCATAAAAAAAGAAAATGTGTCAGAATTTGTACATGCAAGCACTTGATTGCAAACACACACCTGCTTATAAAGCAGCGTCCTCCATCACTGATGCACATAAGCTCCCCGCCCATGAGGCATGAGGTCACACGGACGTGATTATAACGTGACAAAGCAGTGATGCAACTATGTTGGATTCGAAGTTCTGCCGGTGTTGAGATTGCGAACGGACGCGAGCTCGCAGATCAGATGGGTGACATTCTGCACATGCCAACACACCCAGCAGAGACATCTCACTGTGGAGATCATCTTCCGTCCAGCGGGCGGCCATACCTGAACACTTAGAGAACAGAGACTTAAATGGACCTGTGGTTTAAATGTCACAGGTTTGATTCCGAAGGAATGATTTAAAACTCAAAGAACTGATACCACTTACTGCTTTTAAATATAAAATGAAATAAATAGTTGCAGGTTCCCAAAAATGTAAATGTTTCTAAATTAACTCGTTTATGTCACTGCCTCTTAACTTTTAGTTTCTTTTAACTTGTTGTTCTGTGTTTTCTGTCTGTAACTATGTGTTTTTTATGTTGCTGCCTGTCTTTGGCCAGGTCTCCCTTCGAAAAAGAGATTTTTAATCTCAATGGGACTTATCTGGTTAAATAAAGGTTTAATAATAAAAAAAAAAAATCTGCACTTACTGTGCTCGGAAGAACTTTTGGATAATAGTATGAACAAATGAGCCGATACCTATGAATGTGAATGCGTACATGTAGTGTTGAAACGATCAATCGATGAGTCAAAACAGAAAATCAACTTTGGTAATGATGAAAATGATCCGTAGTTGCGGACAGACACCAGCAGACTGACAGTAAATGGCGCGTCCACTCTGCCCTGAGCGGCGACTGCATGAATGCGATGTCCTCCCCAAACAATGCTAATTCGTGGGTTCCAAAGTGAAGCGAGTGCTAACCTGGTAACTCCTTAGCCAGTGGTGGTGTCGATAAATGCCGACGTAGCACGTGGCTGAAATGTCTTGCATGCCATTGTCATACGATAGCAGCAGCTGGTGACTACACTCACCACGTCCATATTGAGGAGATACACGAGCATGCGCACCCCTGCATTCACATGGAGGTACACAAACACAAACATGCCGAAATATTTTAACGCCTCCCGTCGTCCGCTTCATGAGTCAACCAAGAATTCCGTTTTCACTTATTAGGAGGATAATGGTGTGTTCGATTCCTAGCTGCATCTGTTAAAATGACCTTTGCTGCATGTCAGTGTCTCTGCCTTCCACCTTGTTGCTGTGTCCTCTCACTCTACGTTGTTTACTATCAAATTCATCTCAAATTTCACGACAATAATTTTGAAACCAGCAGTGCCCACTAGAGTTGCATTCCAGTCTCAAGTCTCTGTGAACCCTAATGCCACTCACTTACACACACACACACACACACACACACACACACACACACACACACACACACACACACGCCAGAATGTCCAGTAGGTCCAAGACAGCTGCTGCTAATTTTAGACGGTATGTAATGCCTGGCGTGCCCCAGACCCCCTGTTTCCCGACAACTCCCCCCACCCCTCCTCCCACCCCTTGAAATGACTTTGCCCCAAGCACACTCCCCACCCCCCATAAAGTGCCGAAGACCGTAAACCAAGCCTCCACTGGACACCTATCCACTCCTGCCTCTACAGGATCCAAATCTTCTCAGATGGCTGTTGGCAAAACCCACAAACATTCCAAACCTTCAGAATTCAGGAAACCTTTTGAGCTAGCCAGTCGGACCTGGCTATACACTGAAACTGACGCAGTGACTCCAGTGACTTATCATAAACCAACAGCTGTGTCATTGTGCCATCTGCATTAAGCAGTATTTCTAATTTAAGGAAGCAGACGGGGGTTGATCTGATAACCATTTTTTTTCTTTTCAGCCAACTGGACCAAATAAGCCAGATCTGGTGTTAACTAAACAAAAGCCTAAAAGATGACGGACATCTGTCATATAGGCGGGAAAGATTTGAATCAGCTGCACTTATACAGGGCTGGAAAGTTGTGTTCAGTCTCACCTCAGATAGAAACACTGTTACAGGCGAGTGTCTGATTCAGTCGAACGTGTCTGATTGCGTGCAAATAACTGACAAACAATTTCCAGTTTGCTACATTTTGCAATAGTTTATCCAATTTCCATTACCTGCTGTAATAGCAGATCAAATTGCAGCAAATAAAAGCAGAAGACAGAAAGTTAAAGGCTAATCTGTAAGAAAACTGTAAGAGCTACATGTCCTTCAAGGCTTTTAAAAGGTTTGACTTGTTTTAGTTGAGCATACTGTGTGCACTCCCACTAACAGGAACCCAAAGGCAGGGGAAAGGTTTAGAATTGTGATCCCAGCCTAAAGCAGAAAGCAGAAAAGTGACCGCATTTTGGCAACCTGAATCAATATTGTCCGTATCGCTTTCAAGTGTTAAATGCTGCCAATATGTCAGTGTATGAGTGAGTGAACTCCACAAACTGAAACTACACATTCCTGCAGGCAGCCCAGCCCCCCACTCTATTTACCTCTCTTAACGCAGCCCATTACCCCGGTCCTCGCTGCATGCCACAGTCACAAATCTCATGCATGCCAAGGTCTAGCTATAGCATCCCCCCCGACCTTCACCCTGCCCCTCTCACTTCCCTCTGTCAGACCTCACTAAGTGGATCCAGAGCACCATTGACCAGCTTCCAGAACGACCCTGAGTTACCCAGATTACTTCACAGAGCTCGCCCAAAGATATCAAACTGTGGGTGATAAAACCATCATAACTGCACATTAGTCTTGCGGGGTTGTTAAAAAGAGCAGAATCATAAACAACAGGCACAGAGATTTAGATTTTGAGCTAAAGGCTATCTTTTTTTGCGGTGAAATATCTCCACGACAGTCTCTCGTCTTGTTTCACACACGCACACACACACACACACACACACATACACACACACACACACACACACACACACACACACACACACACACACACACACACAGCGCCATCATATCAATCCTCAAGGACCACTTCCTAATTCCCCTCAGACTTGGCCCCAGACGATCTGCTGCCTTGTGTGTGTTTGAGCATGTGTGTGTGTGTGTGTGTGTGTGTGTGTTTCGGAGGGTGAGCTGAGAGTCCAAAGGGCTGAGGTCATCTGTGTATATATGTCACAGACACAACAGAGAAGTCAGTGAATGGGTGCATGTAAAGGCACGCACACACACACACACACACACACACACACACACACACACACACACACACACACACACTTTTGTGTATGTATTTTTGCCTCGCCGTTTGCGTTTGGCAGGCCACAAGGGCAATAGCTAATTAGAACGCTGAAGCACTCACCATTCATTGGCTGGTCTCAAAACCACACTCCGGGTTTTGGTGAAAACACACACATTTTCAGAACACACACAGACATAAACATACATACGCGGACGCACACATACCCACGTGCACGTGCGCACACAAACGCACGTAATCTGTTTTTTGGGGAACCCTGACCATGCCTGCACTCCATGCGACGGCCATAATTACATGTTAATAATATACCAATTACAGGTCTTAGAGTTAACAACATGACATCACAACTTTTTCCTAATCTTGCCAATTAGTAACCATGGAAACCAGCACCGCTGGCAGCTGACATGGCCGTAATCACTATCAGACTGTGGGAATCTTTGTCTGTTTGCAAGTGTGGCGGACGAACGTGCCAATTGACTAATCAACTCTTCGATGAAAACCCTGGCACATGTCCCACCATGAATGATTAACACTCTGATTCATCTTATTTATGTAGAAAAAGAACCCTAACCCTCTCACATAACTCACAAAAGAGAACCATCTCAGCCATGTTACATTAAGTTTAGTTAAGTTTAACACACGATATGGTGGGAAAAGAAGGGAGCAGTGAACCAATTGTAAACAAACTGCGCAGAAGCGGAAAGATGCCACTCAGGGTTCATTGCACTCTTACTCCTTCAATAATTCATGAGAAATAGAAAAGTGCTTACAGAAAAAAAGTCACATATATTGTATGATTATATATCATAAGCGAGATGGACAGACTGCAGGCAACTTGTAATAAGTCATTGTATAATGTGCTTTGAGCAACTGTAAAGAAGACTTTCTGTAATTTCCCCGACACTGTCTCACTCCAACTGCTGTGATTGATCAGAGAGGTATGTCATCCTTTTGCTAAGCTAACAAAAAAAAGGTGATTCACAGCCATTATGGCCATGCTTTATTCATGAGCCACACATCAAACAGACCAGTCAAATAACACTGTAGTGACGTCTGTCTGCTACCGGACGGGGATCGTCTTCTGATCAGGGTTCAATAGATGAAGCGTGGCAAAGAACTCAAAATGATCGTAGTCCAAATGACACGTTAATTAAAAACAGTGTCACATTCAGCAGTTGTGCGTCCAGGCGCCTCAGAGACAGAGATGACTGGTCCAACCCTTGGCTCGGATTTTAGCGGAAGCTTCCAATTTGGCTCGAGATCTGCTAAAGTATTGATGAGGTCTCGGTGTATCAATTATTGATGAAATGATTTGCATGTCAGCTGCAGACCCGAGACAGTGTGTGTGTGTGTGTGTGTGTATGTGTGTGTGTGTGTGTGTATATACTGTACACCTCTCTCCAAGGGTTTAGTAATACTTATTCAGAACAGACAGTCAGACAAGGAAAACACTATATATTATACTATAAATATAAAGACCCCATAAACTACTTTGAACGACTTTAATCCAGGGTGTCTGATGTGCTGAAGCGGTCTAAGGATTAGGAAACGCTTGCGTTTGATTGGCAGGCAAAAGAGGTTTCATAAGATTCATCCCCTTCTCTGTGAGATGCTCTGGAAAACTTTGTCCAGCTTCTGTATTTACACTGGACCCACGTTGTTTGGCTGAGTGCGTGGCTCACAGAGCGCTTAGCTGCCTCAGAGGGTTGTTAGTACTATTAGTGTAATAGTAACCCTTCTCTATTCAAGTGCCTGGTAGGGCTTGAAGGCTATTAGTGCCCCTCATTGTCGTTGATGTAGTGTACACACACACACACACAGAGCTGAGACGAGACAGATGCTCATTTGAAGGAGACAAACTTTTACTTGTATTCAACGACCGACTTTGCTTCGCGCCAGAGCTCTTGGCACTTCCAGTAGGACCTCTGATTGTACTTCAGGACAGAATTGGACGAGACAGCGTAGCGTCACGACAGCTGCCGCCAGGATACTCTGCAACATTCATTGTTATTTTTGGCCTCGTGCACCAAACCAAAACGCATTTACGCGATACCGTAATCAATGATTTTTTTCCCCCCCAGTGTTTAGTCCAATACACATGCAAGAATGATGTAAGAAACAGAAACGCTTGTTCCTCTCTGCTCAAAACTGTCAGAACTTTCCACCCTCTTTCTTTACTTAAGTGCCTGACTGGTTTAAGTACATGCAGCCTGGTATGGCTGCCATGTTTCGACGTGGCCAAAATAGTTTCTCCTTCTGCTGCTGGTGCTAGTGTTCACCCCGCTTGTATGTATGAATGTGTGTGTGTGTGTATGAATGTGTGTGTGTGTGTATGAATGTGTGTGTGTGTGTGTGTGTGTGTGTGTGTTCCTGTGCCTCTGTGCGTCTTGAGTGTGTGTGGTATGCTGTGGTTGCTCACTGGCGCCAAATTTAGTCCCAGGCAGTGAATCCAGGTCTAACTGTTGCTCTGAAGTCCTATCAGTAAAGCGCTTCAACAAATGCCTCCATGATCGTGAAACATGGCGGCGAGCATCCAAACTGAGATCATGCTACCTTGGAAAGCACGAACACCTAGAAAACCTCAGACATCTGGCCAAAAAAAAAGCTGATTCTCCACCAACCTTCCACAGAGTTGGTTTACCCAAAAAAAGACACGGAAGAAAGATGAAAACGGATAAGCACAGCAAGACAAACACAGCGGCAGTGTGGGGCACATGGGAAGGTGAAAGAGGAAGGAACATCACAATCGGTGCAACGGAAATCACTTTGTTTAGTGTGACAAAAATGGATGTCAGGGGGCTATGATGTCATCAAGTAGGGCTCCCGACACGTTGAGCTTATTCATCTTTTAATTACACTATTAAATAACTGCAGTGATGCAATTGTGGTTCTCAAAAAATGTTTGCCTCCCAGGTAGATGACCACTGGCTAACTTGTGGAATGTCTAATTTATCTTCTGCTTATGTTTAGGTTCATACCGCCGCTGCCCCACACTTTAATCAACAGCCAAAGGGGTCACCGTGATGTGTAGCACCTCTACCGTTTACGTCACAGGAATTCATTTGGCAGAGTAAGTACACTTGAACTTTGGAATGGAGCAAAGAGACAAAAACAGAAAACTTTTTCTACATGTGTTTGAACATGAATGAATAATGTGGCTGGTTCGGAGAGAGCATGGCAGAGAACGGGAGAGAGGGGGCAACTAAGGAAAGAGGCAGAGAGAGACTAACAGAGTGGCGGGAGGTGGCAGACAGTTAGGCATGGTATCGTTCTGTGAATGACAGAAAGAGATGAAGTCAAGGTGAGACAGGGGCTGGCCGCGAAAGCACTCGCAGACAAACAGACAGACAAAAAAACAAACAGACGGAAGGTCAGAGAAACACAGAGAGACAAAAAAATGAAAAAAAGCACACAGTTTTAAAATGCACTCTGACTTACCGCCAAGGCCTGCAGCCTCTCTTTGTGGAGCTGAGCCTCCTCACACGACATCCTGGTGGGGGGAGGCAGGGGGAGAAGGGGGGGGCGAAAGGAGAAAGAGACGTGAGATCTGGGAAGACTGAGAGGCCAGGAGTCCCTCAATGAGAGATAAGAGTAGAAGTATAGAGGAGTGAGGGGAAGAGAGAAGGAGAGGAGGAGGAGGAGGAGGAGGTGGAGTATCCAGACGAGGTCCTTCCTCAGCGGTAATCCAACCAGAGCGAGGAGACAGTGGGAGAAGGAGCTCACACTGAGGGGAAGCAAAGATCTCTCATTCACTGGCCATGTGCCTCACACTCAGCCCGCTGCTCGCATTCTCTCTCTCTCTCTCTCTCTCTCACCCACTCGTTCTTCTCGTCTCTCCTCCCATTTGTCCCCTCCCTCCCTCCCTCACTTTTTTTTTTTAGGCATGAGCCATGTGTGATTAAACAGCTGGGAGGAGCAGCTGAGAGGGCGAGAGAGAAGCAGAGGAAGGGAGAAGTTATGGCATGAAGGTAAAGGGGGGTTGTGAGAAGAGGGGGAGCGATAGAGAGGGAACGAGGGAGCGATGGAGGAAGAGCAGGGAAGAAATGCCGAAGTAAGGAAAAAGGGAAAGAGAGGAGTCATTTGTCATATTTGAAAGCTGGGATGAGACTATGGGAAATGAAACAATCACAGTTTGAAGACTAAATCACTCTTGTTTTTCTATCATTTTGCCCTTCATCTTCAGTCCAACAGCTTTACTTTTTCTTATCTTGGAAAAAAGCAAATTATTACTTTCATAAATCAGTAGATCAATATAAATACACCTCCCTCCTATCACAAACATTGGTCGCTCAGCTCTGTGCTTAAAGCAGCAGTCTACTTATAAACAACGTATATGGAATGACAGAATTATTATTATTTCTCTTTTTTTGCAGGTGAGATAAGAAAAAGAAGTTTCACAGATTTTAGTGGTAAATTATTGGATTTTCTTTTTTTTTAAATGCTCAAGAATGTGTGGCTCACAATTCGAAATCTGCTTTCGCAGTCACACTTATTCTAAACCTACTAAACACTAATGATGTCAAAAATAGCATTCCTCAACCAAAAACCTATATTGACAACAGGAGGAAGTGAACATGACCTGGAACTTGAAGGAAACCTTGCTTGTCATGCGTTGGGACAGAACTCACTGGCCAATTGGTCCCACTGCATTGTGACATAACAAACGTCTCCCAGCACCCATAGCCTTCACCCTTATGGTAATTAGTTGGAAGAGTTGCTGCTGCTGCTAGGAGCTATTGCTATGCTACCGTGTGCTTTTGTTGCTGCCAATCACAGGCCAAGAGAGACAAAGTGCCAAAACTAGTATTTAGCGTGTTACTATTGTTTCGAGATATTCTGCTCTTTTAATACGACCCTATGGGACCGCATGCAGCGATGTCGCCCACGCACAAACACTCCTTCAGCTGACTCTTCAGGTTCTATTTCTGGGCACTCTGGTCATACATTTATTCCAGCGCCTTTCATTCAATAGAAGAGACATCAATAGAAGCCTTCTACTTTAGAAAAACAGGAGCAGGATAGAGACAAAAAATGAATAAAGACACAGATAATTGTCACTCCGTGAATTGGTGAACATCAATGGAGCATCGTTCTAAATACAAAACTGCAAAAAAAAACAAAAAGTCTTTAAAAAGCAAGACGCATCTTCATACACAAACACACACACACACACACAAACTGACAAAAGCAGAGTGTGTGTGTAAATGGGTCACCATTAACTGTGTCCCAATTTTCTTTCTCCCTATTTTAACTCTCGAGGTTCACCTGCATGGGTTTCATCTTCTTCTGCATTCTCCATTATTTTATCCTCTTACAACAACATTGATTTTCCTTCGTTCTTTTCCTCCATCCTTCCTTACGCCCCTCACTCTTTTCCTCCTCTTGCTCCCTCTTTCCTTTGCTGCATTACTGCCCATATCCAACACTTTCTCTTCGCATACATCAAGTTCTCCCTTACCCTACATACTCGGCCCTATACATCCCTCCTTATTTCTTATGTCTTCTTTCCCTTTCAACTCTCACTCCCCCAAACCTTCTCTTCCCCCTTTCCTACTCCCCATCCCTCCCCTCACCCTCTCCTTCCGCGCACCCGTTCCTCTTCGCCCGCCACCTGTCCCTCCTTCCATCTATGCGACTTCTTCCTCACACTTTTCTGTTCCTCCTCTTCCTCAATTCCCTCTCGTCCTCATCTTTCTCCTCTTTCTCCATCCCTCCTTCCACAATCAGACGTCCTTATAAGGACAAACGGCAGCACAGCAGTCTTGGCCAACTCTTTCGGGAATACAGAAGCATGAAACACACACACGCACACACGCACACACACACACACACACACACGCACACACACACACACACACACACACACACACACACACTCTGACATAACAGCTTCTGCATTACTCCAAGAGAAAAAAAAAGAAGGTGTACAATAAATAACTGCAGCTGGAGAGCGTTTGTCGTGTAAAGCCTCTGGGCAGCTGAAAGACTCCAAAGAAAATAAATCAGAAAGTTGTCGTCTTCAGTCCTCAGCTGGTTTCCATAAGTTGTTGTTATATTGTTTCCAAAGCTAATGTACACAGACATGCAGGGTTGCAAATATGGATTCAGAAGTGGTGACATTTTTTATCTGCTGCAAAGTTTGTTGTTTTGTGCGTGGCAGTAAAAATGTATTTTACCTTATTCAATATTTCTGGTATCTGTGGTTTTTAAGTCAGTATTTTTTTCAGTTTACACATGTTATAGACGTTTATGTTTGCAACAGACACTTGCATCGTTAAAACCCAACCTGTTCAAATTAATTCCATAATCAAATAAGTTAACTGTAGAACATATATAATATCATTTTTATATGCTTTGACTTAATCTGTTGTATTCAACACCTAGTTTTTGCTTCAGTTTAAGCTTGCTAACCTGTGTTTAAATCTGTTTGACCATTCAACCCTTCAGCTAAGAAAGTGCTGTATTATGACACTTCTTGACACTTTTTAGTGCAGCGTTTGATTTTCAAAAAAATGTTATATCTTCTTTTAAAATAAATATTTATACCTCAATCTTTTTGGTTAAATCTGCGTCATCAACATATTGTATGCACAGTATGAGAGAGGAGTCGCTCGTAGTGAGGAACCCTCTACTCATTGATTTGGTTTCATTGCCCAAGCAGCTGTTTTCAGTGACAGAGCTCTGATAAACCTCTACCTGCCCATCACCAAACAGCAGACAGACAGCGTTAGCGACCAGCTGGTGAACGTGTGAAGCATTTAGCGCGAGATATTGAGATACTTGAGACCAAAACAGAGTTTAAAAGGAGAGGGAATATTGATCTTAATTAATGTCTGCTCATCATATCAACTTCATATCGTTGTCTTTATAGCTTGTTGAGCTGCCCTACAATGGCCAAACAAATACATTCATGGAGGTTTAAAGTTTTATTTGCTTTCTTGGAATTTGACGGTTTGCACGCGACACCGTTTATGTCGTCCGAACATAACAGGCTTTGCTTGTCGTAGTATTTAAAAAAGGCACTGATGAGCTACAATTTATCTTGTCTTTAATTTTTCTGGGTTTGAGAATTAAGTTTGTAATAATTAGTTAAACACACCATAGGCTTACTGAGGTTCATGATCTATAACCAGACATGCAGGTTTTAGACCACGACCTGTTTGGGTTAGCGACCTATAGTTTATGTTATGAAACCAGGCTCAGCTCTGCAGCTGTCTGACTTTATACTGTCAGACTTCTGGCCCGTCTCTGTTTGATCTGGATTTACACCGATCACATCATGATGCTGGCTTTACGACGCATACTTACTTTAACACTGCTCTACTCCATCATAACATTTTCTATTTGATTTCCTTTTGTACCTCACTTTTTAACTCTGTCCTCGCCCCCTAAAATTCTTCTCCCTCCCCCTCCAATCCCTTAATTCTGGCGTCAGTTGTGTTGGTTGGTCGTCGTTGTAGACAACAGCATCATTGTTCCTCTGCATCGCCACGACGACG
The DNA here is from genome assembly GCA_016806645.1 of Ophiodon elongatus. NCBI lineage: Eukaryota > Metazoa > Chordata > Actinopteri > Perciformes > Hexagrammidae > Ophiodon > Ophiodon elongatus. The sequence continues at coordinate 1,707,011 of JACSYO010001218.1, read as the reverse complement.
CGATGACCTCACTGCACAGCCAGCCCTGCCCCGCCTCCCCCCGTCCCGGCCCAGAGGTAATGGCCTCCAGATGTGGAACCAGAGGCAGGGAAACACACACACACACACACACATGGACACGCACACGCACACGCACACACACACACACACAGAAATATAACAACATGCAAAAGGGTGAGTAGGAGGTAATGAGCAAATATGGACAAAGAAAGTAAGTCAGAAAAACTGTGCATGCGTGTTTGAGTATGCATGTGTGTTCTGTTAATGCAGCCATCTCCTTAGCCTGCCTTTTTTGAGCTTTGTACTCCCACATTTCAATTCTCCCCCAAAAGAGAGAGAGAGAGAGAGGGGGGGAGATAGAGAGAGAGAGAGAGAGAGAGAGAGAGAGAGAGGGGGGGTAGGGAGAGGGGGGAGAAAAAGTAACCCAAACAGACATATTTCTGGCTATGTGAGTGCCAGACGTTGATCTCATTCATATTTTATACATCACTGAGGGAGGTCAAGCTGTGTTTGGGTGTCCCACTGTCTGCCTGTCTGCCTGTCTGTCTGTATATCTGCACACACAGTTGAACTAAAACCAAGCACTTCATTTTAAGTTTAATTTTAATTTTTTATTTTTTCACAGCAAAATTGGCTTTAAATGTATAACAACAACAACAAAAATGTGTCCAGGCGAGTCTAACCGAGAAAGCTTGGAGGTGGCTGAACCTTTGGAAGTCACTGGCTTTCTGCAACTAATCAGATATCAACTCTCCCTTTCTTTCTAACTGATACAACTCCACTTCAGTAGTTCAGTCTGCTACAGCCACGCAAAGTGGGTTCTTTTATTTTACTGTAAAGACTACAGAAACACATGGCTTCTAAAACTCCCCGGTGAAAAATCCATGCTTTTCGTGTAAAAAACATAAACTGGCTCAGGGCGGCTACATTCTGTAGAAACATACAGAGCCTCTAATATTGCCCACTAACTAACTAACTAACTAACTAACTAACCAACTAACTAACTAATCTAGTTCTTTGTAGTAGGAATGGTAATTTAGGTAGCATATAAATGAGTATATCCTAAAATGGTTAACAGTAAACTGTGGTGCCGCCTTTGTGTCAGTTCAGTCTGTCGTGTTAAATGTTACATATCAAAGCATGCACATCTATCTCTGCGTGCAGTTAGGAGACGTTTAAAAAAATAAAAATAATTATTATCATTCAGTAAAGTAGCTTTTAATCGTTTTTATCCTGAGATGCATCGTAGATGAGAAGCAGATGTCTTGGCCTGCAGACACTCAGATTATCACCACTTCAGCATGTTCTTTCTGCTCCCTCTTTCCCTGGATGCCGTTTTCCCTCCCCTCTGTAGTTTGCACATCTCCTGTCCAGTGTTTACAATTCATTGAGTGGAGATGGATATGGAAAAAGAAACCATACGTATTGCGTCATCAGATAATTGAGTAAAAAAGACCCACTCTGTTGTGCAGGTTTGTTTTCTTTGTCTACCTGTCGTGAATGAACTTGAACTTGCTCACAGGGTCATACATACGCAGGGGACCACGTGTGCTGCGACTAACAATTATTCTCATTACCAATCAATGTGTTGATTCGCCAAGGAAATTTCCCCCAAATAATGAAACATGCTCATCAAAATCCCTTTTTTTCAATTACATTTTTTGTTCAACATATGTTCGGTTGATGATTGACTAATCCATTAATAAACTACTCTCGAGACATCAAACTGTACTTTGATTTAAAAATGAGGCCAAACAATGGATAATGACAGAAAAAAAAAAATGGAAATATGGCGGTTAGCCTCATGGTAGGAGTGGATCTGCTCAATTCAAGCCATCACTATTAAGAGCCTCTTTCCTGTAAGACTTCCCTGAGTGTGCAATAAATAGCAGCAGAGAATGGGCCATCTGCCATTGTGGTGTCTGTGCTCTCTCCATGACCACAAATACTACCTTGTCTTTCTGCTGATTCAGTGGACAACCCAGAGAGAGGACGCTGCATGTGCTGATAAAAAAAAAAAAAAAAGAAGCACCCACACCACAAAGGAAAAACAGACAGCGCAAAGAGAAGATGTAGGATTTTTTCCCCAATTAAAACATTAACTATTGATGCACCACGGATGTGCATGTCTGCGTCATGCTTCCCTGCACCGCGCCATGGGTGCGGCTCTGACAGGGGATGCAGAAATCACTTCGACCCGTCACTCAAACTGCCGTTCAGACAGCTGATTGAGACTGAGCTTGTAGGTGAGCCACAACATAACAAGTTGTTCATCACTCAAACCAGCTTACCGCTCTGCATCCCCTAATCTGCAACACCTGCAGGCTCTAATCTGTACACACAATATATATATATATATATATATATTAAATAAAATAATGCCCGGGCTGTATGATCACAATAACATAGCCTACATAGCCTGCACAAGGACATGGAAAACTGCACAAGCTATATAATTTGTGATGTACATGTTCATCCACCAAATGGGCAAAAATAGGATTTTCAAGTTGCACAAGCCCCCCAAAACTGACAGATGTTTAACAGGAAAGCTAGATGCAGATGCAGACTTTTTCTGGCTTTCTGGATTTCACCAGCACCTCTCCACGGTCAAATAGAGAAAAATGATAAGTCAAGAATTTCTGAATTCCATGTTGTTGTAATTGTAGCTTCAGTAGAATACAACACAGTACACCCACAACACTTGGAATTGTAAAGAACAACTCCCACTCTCCTGTTCTGCGCCCGTGCTCAGCATCACTGTCACCACTTCTCTCCACACCACGTCATGTTACTAATGGAAGCTTGTTCAGGTGCAACAAAAGAATATCAGTACTTGCTATGTGTCAATGAGACTCAGGAATAAACAGCGGATGCAGCTGTTTGATTATTTACCAAAGCTATTGTCTTTATAACGTTCACATCTTACTGTGGCATTTTCCTTTTGAAAAGCACACATCTCACCTGTGCGTGGGCTTTCTTCAGAGTCTCACTCATGATGTTTAGCCAACTCTTTCACTTAAGGGAGCTAAATTCTTGGCCCACGTTACGACTTCATCTGACTGCTGGTATTTATTTTCAGGATGACATCCGGGTCTCGCCATCTTTTACCAACTTTTGACACCTGCCTGTTTCAGGTCTTATCCAGCGTGTCACATGACTTCCAGTCCATTTCTGTGGTAAAGACGTCGACGGAGCGCCTGTTTCCACTCATTACATGAGCCGGCAGAATACTCTAAATGAAACTGTTGCCGGAGAGTTTTATGACTGAGTAACCACAGCAGCAACACACACGCTGGTACTCGCTAGCCTAGCAGCATTGAGGCTACAAACAGCATGCAACTATCTCTTGAAGCAACAGGAGAACGTAGACGTCTCGTCTTTGAAAATACTAGAAAGGCCATCACATTTGCAATCATTTTTTTTTCATTTGGTTAGTACAGCTATGATATTTTATTGTAATGTATTGGGAAGCACGAATGTCACAGATTTATCGTAAAATACAGGGGTCCTTCTCTCTTTTGGGCCTTTTCGATATGTAAAAATCAGAACACTCTTTGTCTGGAAATGCAGCTGGAGGTCGGATTGGTTTGAAAATCTGCTGATTTTGTGCCTCTCTGATACTTGTGGGACACATCATCAAATACTTGACAGTCAGCATCTGAACGTGGTTTGACCAGCACATTTTTTTCAATCCAAAAATCCCCCAAAGTTACAAGATTCTTGACACATTGCCAGTGTTTGCTTGTTACGTGTCTTGCTGTGATTTTAGTCACAAATGCAAATGTCAGTTTCAAATCTGTTTTTCAGGTTGATTTTCACGCTGTCCTTATGAAAAGACTAGAAATTAATGTCATTACCTTTCTGTCTTTGCATGGGTATTTGTTTTTCACAAAGTAGGGACATACATGAACACACACACACACACATAAACACACACATACACACACACATCACACACAGGAAGAAATGGTCTGCCGCATGGCGGGCAGTGCTGGAAAACAGAGGCTGGCCCAAGCCTGCAGCTTCCACATTGACTATGCTGAAATACATAACACACACACACACACACACACACACACACACACACACACACACACACACACACACACGCACACACAGCCTCATTCCCACATCCTGTATGTACCATGGTGTGAAGAACAGGGACAGTGAGATGTTAAGGAAGAAGGACTGCAAGACTGATTCAGTAAAAAGACAAGTAGAAGACACAGAGAGCGCAGGAGAGTGAAGCCATGAGGGTTTGATGCGTGGTAAGGTGAGAGGTTTGCAGAGAGAGCGAGAGGGTGAGTGAAGAAAAAAGAGCGACGGAGAGGGAAGAGGAGAGGGAGGAGTGTACACGATGTACGGTGGGTCTCCTCGCCAGTCATGACTGAGCAGCAGCCTCACCATGACGGAGCTCCCGTTCCCATGACAACACAGCCTGTCAGATGGAGGGGAGAGAGAGAGAGAGAGAGAGAGAGAGAGGTGGAGGGATGCAGTCAAGGCGAGGACAGAGATGGAGGCAGAGATAGATGGAAATAAAAATAAGAGAAAAGGAGAAGGAACGTCCACTACTTACGTTGCTGTGCCGTTCCTCTGCAGAGGTGTGTCTGACATGGCTGCAGCACCCTCCGCTCTCCTTCCCTTCCCCTCTTCCTCCTCGCCTTCTCCTGTCCTCTGCTCTCCTTTCTGTCAGAGTTGTGTCCACCTCGTCTCTCTCTTCTTCCTCCTCCTCTCCTCCTCCTCCTCCTACTCCCTTCCCTCCTCCTTATCTTCTCCTCCTCCTCCTCTTCCTTCGTTCCTGCTGCCTTTTCAGTGTGTTTGTCACGCCAGAATGTGTCAGAGCAGCTGCCGCCACCACTGCCGCTCCTGCATCGACCTGCTTTGCTGGCAGGAGGGGATGGGTTGTGAGAGTGTGTGTGTGTGTGCGCGTGTGTGTGTGTGTGTGTGTGAGAGAGCAAGCAAGAGAGGGAGAAAGAGTGGTGTATAAATGTCCAGGTGATGATGTCAATGAGAGAGAGGGATGAAGGATTTGTAGGTGAGAAAAATGAGGTAAGAAGATGCTGTAACTATGGGAGCAGGTGTGATGGAGATGAGCGAGAGGGAAGGAGGATGAGATGGCCGAGATGAGAGAGCGGGATAGAGAGCAGAGGACGGCAACGAGAGAAAGAGAGCCCTGGGGGAGTTACAGTATAATGAAAGGAGTGGCCAACGTGCCTCATCCCTGCTGCTACCCTGAGAACCTTTCCCCTTTGAGAGTGGAGAGGGATTCATTTAAAGAGCCAGATAGGATACTTTAAAAAAAAAAAACTCCATTGTTAAAAAAAAAAAATTGGTGTCCTGCAACTTTAAACGGGATAACCAGAAAATGGATGGATGCATGGATGATGATCGACTGAATGATACTGAGCAGGATTTGTCAAGAAGCCTCTCAGTGTGATGTGTGATTTATTTCTAAACAATTTTAAACAATTATCACCTCCCACCCCCGAAAAAAAACAGTCCCCTCACAATCCTGGTTTGACCACGGATACACTTGTCTGCAAGATTTGGGGCACGTCACCACGGACATGGGCTGCACTCTAGGACTCAAATCCTCCAGATCGAGTTGGAGCTGTCATGTCGATGTCAAACACGCCTGATTTTCACAGCTGGATTCCGGCGAATCTGCATATAATCTTCTGAAGAGATATTTGCATTCCAAGCGTAGCCTATTGAAAGATAACATGCGCTGAATGATGATCTGTCTTTCCACAGACTATAGTGTGAACCATCCGATATCTCCAGAATACGTGACCATGACAGGATATTCTGTAACACATAGGATAATCCATCCACAATAATATGTTCCTGGCTGCATTTTCTGAGCTGGCTGATGACATTATATGAACGCTTATCGTCAAATGTGGTGGTGGTTTCAAGTTGGGTAGGATTCAAGAAGACTGCTGTTCGTACGCTGCACAACACAATGACAGAGGACAATCATCCAAGGACCGCCAGTTAAACTGCATAAATAAAATGTCATGTGTGAAGACACCCACAGTGGAGAGTCAGCTGACGGTACGGTATATTTGCCCGAAAACGTCCCGATGCCAGACAAGACACGAATCCAGCTGCTACTGCAAGTGCGATATAGTGAGAACAGTTTAGTCTAGTTACTTATCCAAACAAGAAGCTCAGCAGACTTTTTATTGGGTCTATAAACTGCTGGCTGAGTACTTAGCAGCAGGGACTAGAGGGGAGAGGGGAACCAAGATCCCTTCCTCCGTCCATCTTTCTGCCCTTCCTGCAACATCTTTAATATTGCCATTATGTCTTTATTCTATCTTTATCTCTTCTTTTTTTTATGTTTCTTTATCCCTCTTCCTTCACTCCCATTTTTCCCCCACTTTCTCCATTTATTTCTCCCGTCCTCACTTTTTGCTTTCTCTTATTTCTATTTCTCCATCATTCTTTCTCTCTCTTTTCCTTCCCTCTCAATTCCTTTGACTCCTAATCATCTTCCTTTGTTTTCTCTGAAGTGAACTTGGAGTCCGACACGACACATTTGCCCATGTTTTCCTCTGGTGACTGTTGTAGATTAACCCGTATGTGTACGGCCTGGGGATGAATCAGTGCAAGTGCAACAAAAAACAAAACAATAAAGCGTACTTTTAATTATTTATATGTTCATTAGGCTCATCAGGCATTTTTTAAGCAACAAATCAATGCAATTAGATTGAAAATGTACAAAAAAAAAAGGAACTAAATGCTGACAGCCCAATATTGCAAATAACGCCAGTTGAATTAATTGTTTATTGTTTTGGACGAGCATTAGAACAGAAAACATGTCGGCTCAAGGGACAGAGTGAAGGTCACATCTCCGAAAGTGCCTCGACATTTCACATTCCTGCCTGTCACACATTTAGATGTTTACACTTGTAGAGTCTGTTTCTTCCCGACTAATCTGCCTTCCTTCCTTCCCCCTCTCCGTCTCTCCCTCTCTCTCTCTCTCTCTTCCCTGACAGCTCATGGTTATCATGTTGTTCGGTATGCCAGTTATTCAGCTGCTCTTCAGGTTGAGGTAGCGACCTTAAATGGGCATCACACATGCATTCTCCACCCCTCCACACTCACACACGCCAACACTCACCCCCTCCTCGATCCCAGCCGGCTGCATACAGTCACGTGTGGAGATTCTAATATCGAATCATGTGTGTGTTAATCTGTGCATCTTCATCCTAGATCTGTGGGATATAAAGGATTCTCGCTCAGATAATGAAAAATAGAAAGATTGAGATGATGCCACCCTCATAACTGACTTGATCAGGATCCCCCTTTGAGTATTTATTCAAAATATTTGGGTAAGTTTTGAAGTTTTAATGTCGTGCATTTGGCTAATTTGTGCTGATTTTAATTATATAATGCAAACAATTGAGTTATTTATAATGCCTCCCTGGTCTGCAGGCACAGTATGTCATGCCTTGGAAAAGTGTGTAATCCAGTATGGGGATGGTGGTAGCGGTGAATGTCCCTTTTTGTAAAGTATGGGGTATACCGCCATCTTGTGGATTTTTAAAGTCAATTGCAAAAATCTGGCTTTGGCTTCTCGTGTTGAAATAGACATAGGACAGAAAGCAATGATCCTACTGAATGCCTGGTGTCATTAAATTATTAAACGTGGGAAGTGGTTCTTGCAGAATTATGAAACATGTCCAACATGCTCAGCTAAAGCTTGGTTCTACCAAATGGTGTGTTTTGTCTTCAACGTGGAAGGAGTTTGTTCATTTTGTCTTGTTACGTCCTGATTCTTTTTAACTCAAAAACACTCAAAGATGGAACCATAGTGCCTGAACCTATTGTGAATATGTAATGTAACAGGAGCAGGAAAAGAGAGGCTGTGGTTTGTGTTCTACTGACTTACTTTAGAAAAAAAGGCTGTTTTTGTTCATAATTCTGCTAGGATTCTAAGATGTTTGAAATAATGCAGGTCATACTCAACATATGATGTAAGCATGGTCTGCAGTAAATGTACATGATAAAGAAGGAATTACACAGTAACTGCACCGCCAGGGGACATCCAGTAGAGGGCACTGCTTGTCAAATTTAAAAGGGAAGGTAACGTGTTCCAATAATACTTTTATACTAAAACTTTTAGAAGGTCACTCTAACTTTTAACCATGATCTCTTTAGAGATGTTTTTCTTATTGTCCTTAAGACTTTTTTTTTTTGGGATTGATGCCATAACTAAGTGTACAGTATGGTAAAGGGCATCGTGGAGAGAGCAGAGTAGAGAGAGTAAGGACACAGTCCAGTGGAGTTTTTTCACCAGATAATGTCTTACCGTGAAGAAATGTATCAGTGGTTGAAAACTTTAAACTCCCTAAAAACATGTTTATGAAAAAATATCGACATGAAAGGACCTGATCTCCCTTCAATGGTGCTGACAACTGATACTGTACACCTGGACAAAAAAGTGATTTGTCTACATGTATTCCACATATCCTGAGTTTTGTCTCGTCTACTTCATTAGGTTCAGACATACACGAACGCAGGCTGCGCACGTCTTTACAAGCAATACTGCCAGGTCAGATTCCTAAACGTTCAGCCAGATAGGCAGGTAGACAGACTGACAAGCACACGCACACACACTTTGACAAATAGACAGAGTTCATGCTCCAGTGGGTTTTAGTCATTGATCCAGAAAGTCTGTCAGCTTAGATAAACCAGCGATACCACAGGAGTCACAACTGGGATTTACTCTGACCCACTTCAAAAGTGCTCCACATTGTTTTACTACAGCACATATCTGACATCTCCTTACACGGTGGACAAAAGGGGCTTTAAATGAGTCAAAAAGTTTGGAACAAAATGCTGCACGGTTATTACTTAATTTATTCATGTCATTCAGTTCAGAAAGCCAGAAATCAATATATTTTTCTTTTTTTTTACTTCTTTAAAGTGCAAATACATTGTACCATGCACAAATAAAAAAACATGTTAAAAGGCAGTGGGATTTACAATTCATATAAAGCAAGCATCATTTTACAGCCATACAGAGTTTAAATTTGTGTTATCCAAATTATACTATATCCAAATTATTCCCAAAAAGTCTCAAAAGGACAGTCTTGAGAGCCAGAAATCTCAGCACCTTGCCCATTAATAGTTGCATCACTAGTACCGATCAGTAACTCTATCAAGGCCTTTGAACATCCAGTACAGTACGGTGCACTCCTTTAAAGGCATAAACTGTGCTCCAAACGCCTCAAATATCAATGAAAGAGCCCAATACTGTATTTTATAGCATTATTAACGAACACAAAACGCCTTTTCTTTTTATTTCGATTAAATTAATTAATCTACATGTATTGTACATGGTCCTAAACATACGTATGCACGATGCAAGAAGAAAGTAGTGTAATATATAAAAGATTCATGGGCAATTCATTTTGAATTAGCATATTCAACATACCCCTAGGCTGGAGAGAGATCGATTTGACTTTCACAATAGAGGTCTGTTATAGAGGAAAGGTAATACTCATTCTAATCATATCACTGTAATAATAGTTTATATGGAGGTTTACGTCGGTCTTTGTTGTGAACAAAGTTATTTAGCACGACATACAAACTTTGATACAGAAGGCAAGGAGGACGGCTCAGTGACCCACTTCACTTGTGCTATTACGTGTGTTTGCAACAATGGGGATGATAAACAATTCATTAACATCCTGGGCAGGATTTGGGTGATGATGAAGTATGATGACATCCTTCCTGTCAGTGCACAGTTATTAAAACAAATGAAATATTAAACCAAAGAGCTCCACTCTCAGTATATCTGCAAGTCTTGGTTTCAAGGTCCTGACTGCCATCAAATTATAAATAAATTCCTCGTTTTCAGTTCACTGCATTTCAGACATGATCCTAACAGTTTTGAACAGGTTTAATTAAGCACAGGCAATTTATTTGACCGTGAAAATGAACCATATCATCCTACAGATGAAAGTCAAAGTCACGAAAGCTATAATGGAATGAAAACAGAAAACAATTCTGGAGGAAGCTGAAGATTCTCATTCCTTCATTCCTCCCTCTCGAAACACATATCACATGCAAATGCCTTACGCCTGCCTTTTCACCTTGTCACGAGACGAGTGACAAGTGAGACATCACCACGAACCTGTTCGCTTCTGTCTGGCTGTCATTGGTTTCTGCTTCCACTTTTCACTCTATTCATGAGAAACAGCTGTTATGACTATATATAATCTGGCAAAACAGGGAATAGGTGTGTAGTTACAGAATCCTGCTTCAGTTAGGGCTTTGTGATATGGGGAAAAGCTAATATCACAATATCTTTGACCTCATACCTCAATATCGATATTGCGACACTGTAGGGTTTGACCATTGGTGCTTTCACAAAATGTTTACACAATGACATTTTTGATAAACAATCGTGTGGATAGATAGATGAACAGCTAACAGTCTGGTGAGTTCCGAAAATTACTGTAATGCAGCCTTTAAAACCAGAATAAGACAAAACGTATGCCGTGTTACGATATAACAATATTTAAGACAATAACTCGTCTGATATCACAATATCAATAACATATCGATATATTGCCCAGCCTTAGCTTTAATGTTTACATACAATGCCTATAGTTTTGATAATTGATCTCAAGCTTTAATCGTTTCAGGAGGCGGCGAGTTAAACCATCATCTGAAGCAGTTCAGTGGTTCAGCCTCTGGCTGCAGCTCCCATTCGATCCTTGATGATGTTTTGCAGGCTCAAGGCTCTTGCAGAAAACTGAGCTGGTGTGCTCTGCCTGGCTATGCGATGCTCATGCGGGGTGAGGTGCAGTGCGAGGTTGTGCGAGTCATCGTCGGCGCCGAGCTGCATTCAACATCTTTCCATTCATGAGCGTTGGGAATAAAACATCAGAGAGGAGAATGCTAATTTTTCTTTCTAGTCCATTGACTGGCCAGCCAGCTTCTATAGATACATACAAAGACCATGCTAATGGCTCAGTTCAGAGCACCGGGGCGGTGTGTGTGTATATGTGTGGGAGAGACCGAGAGAGAGAGAGAGAGAGAGAGAGAGAGAGAGAGAGAGAGAGAGAGAGAGAGATATTATAGAGCTTCCTGTAATTGGAGGGACAGTTGGGAAAGCCCTTTTTGCATTTAACTGGGAAATCCCAAGCACTGGTTTGGAGGAGGGGGGAGTGATTTTGGGGAGGACCCTGTGTTAAAAGGGTGGAGGGGCTGTGCTGTGTGTGTGCACACAGTATGTAGCAGCGTGTGTGTGTGTGTGTGTGTGTGTGAGTGTGTGTGTGTGTGTGTGTGTGCATGGAGGAGCAAATGTTTGTATTATGGTTTTAATGTATTTATAATTGTGATTTCTTGGGTGTGTATGTGCGTCCTGGTATGTGTGCATGTGTGTGTGTGTGTGTGTGTGTGAATGTGTATATGTGTGCGCAGCTGTGGCACGCAAAAGAAGGCCATGGCCCCCGAGACAAACGTGGCCGCTTACCCGCTCGGTTGCCATGGCGACGGGGAGATGGGAAAGGCTCTGTTGGAATTGCCATTAAAATGGAGAGCAGCACACCACTGCATGCCTGCACACATACACACAATGTATTCACATGAAGACAAAGCAAGCTTAAAATCTCACACACACACAAACACACACACACACACACACACACAGACACACACACACACGCACACGCGCACACAGTTGTAGGGTTCCTCTGCATCAGTAGCGTTGTTGTGGTATTTATGAAATGGAAGATGTGATTGGTGTGTTTAAAACCAGCCACAACTACAACATCACAATTACCGTCTCGTAATTCCCCTGGGCACAGGTGTGTGTGTGTGTGTGTGTGTGTGTGTGTGTGTGTGTGTGTGTGTGTGTGTGTGTGTAATAATAAAACAGCTGGTGCGTTCCGAGATTGTATTTCGGCCCATGCCTTCTGTCTTTTTTGCTCTCGACACGGACTGTTTACCTGCATGCAACCAAATTCTACTCCATTGTGATTGGTCAATACTACTCGGACTACAAACAGACTACAAATGGAAACCAGAACGATTCCGAAACAACCAAAATCTAGTCCCATTGGCTGTAGATTCTGCACTTGTGCAGATATCAGTTCATGGAGATTAAGTTAGAGAAGATCAAGATGAAACATTGGCTCTTGCTGACTTTTTTACATTTCCAGCTGGCACGTTTTAAAACAGGAACCTAATAAAAATGATCTTTAAGGCTGTATACATGATATTGTGCTAGAAGACTGAAAGACCAAAAATGGTACACCTGTTTATGATCCGTCTTAGAGGACATGGACATAAAGAACCAGCATTGTCGTTTTGTATAGTGATGATATCACAATTCAGTCCTATTATTAGAAGTTTGGATCAAGTTCTGGGAACTGAAGATCATAACTGCATGTTATGTGTCACTTTGGGACCATACATTTCCTATAAAAATAAAGAAAGAAAAAATGAATATAATTGCCCTGTGATGTTTGAAATCTTCAGCCAATGTTTAATCCATTCATGCTGCACAGTCATGTTTATGGAATTGCAAGATGACAACAGTAAGCTTACATTGCATTCATGCATTATTCTGCTGATTTACATTGGTAGTTTTGTGTGTCTGACAGAAGAGGAATGTTCCTGTGCTGGATTCCACTCAGACATGAATACATTTGTTTGTGTGTTTATAGCCCCGGCAAGGGTAATCAGTCCACACACCCGCCATAAAGGAAGGTTAAACTAAATGTTATAGAAAACCTCAGGGCCGAACGCTTGAATCCCCGGTGACGTACACGTTTGTTCTGCTAAAAAAGAAAATGCATTCAAGCGAAGGGATTTGCAACGAAAGGTATGAGGATGACTGCAGCTTCGATGCATGTTTGTATGAGAGATTGCCACTAATGAACGTGTACTGTATGTGAGTTTCTCTCTCTCTGTCTTTGTGATGTGCTCTTCAGTTGGCTGACCAGACTCATGTGTTCGACCTAATACATTCAGTTTCAGTTTCATAATACTGCTGCTTTGCTGCCTGCACAATCCTTTTTTTTTTTTTTTTTTTGTCTCTGGATCGCCCTGCCTTCATATCTAGTTTTTATTCTTCCTCTCTCTCCTTTCTCCTTAGATTCTTTCTCCCTAATTTAGGCTGCACCTCCCACTCCTTTTCTCTTGCTGTCATAAATCCTCACAGACAGGGGAAACATCTTTGTTTTTTTCCGCCTCTCTTCACTTCCAATGTCCTTTAAATAAGATCAGTTATTTTCAACCGAAATATGTGAAATCCATCATTAGTCATTTCAAAACCTTTTCACCTGTATTTTATTTGTAGTCATTTGTAAGTATTATATCTCAAAAAGCCTTTGATGCCACTCAGACATAATTGCTTGCATAAGAGACAAAGATACGTAAGCTCACTCAATCAGATTCTGCATTATCGGCGTGACATCACCAGGAAACCCCTCAACTCATTATCACTTCACTCGTCATGGACAAGAAGCATATTATGCCGCATGTCGCTGCCATATCATGATGCAGTCAGTGTGTTGTCACGTAATGTACACAGGTGGAGAAAAAGTAGCCAACAAGTCTATTGTCTGTTTCCTGAAGTGTGGTTTATCATGATATCTAAACCCCATTGCAAGTAGAGGAAGTTATCTGTGGTTGCTTTGGGGAGAGTGGCACACACCAAAGTCTTGCAGGAGGCTGTAATTAACGCTGAACACCTTCATTTCTGCAGTACGACTCATCTTCAAAGGATTTGCGAAAACAGAGAAGAGATTCCAGAGAGAGCTTGGCAGAACATTAGCTTGGCTCCAGGTTTGCCTGGTTTGTTTTCTTATTGAATTAACGCTGTGCTATTTTGACAGATCTTTATCCAGCCTATCTTATCTCGGCTTTTTCAATGCTTTAAAACAGATCTGTGTCAAAGTGTGTGCGTCTCAATCACTAAAATGAAGACTGACACTACAGCATGATGACTTCACAGTAAGTCACAGCACAGATGTCACGCTGCCGGTAGTCGGTGGAGTCATCCCAATTTATGAATAAGACTGTAAGCGTGTTTAAAGGATGCAGACAAAGCAGAGAAGGCAGTGTGATGTCACATACATATTTGATGCATAATGACATCACAGACACAATAAAGCTGCTTTCAGACAGTGTCTGCTCGGGTTGGAACTTAAAATAAAGTGAATAGTCAGCAATATGACACAATCAATGAATGAGAATTTCAAATTGTGTGAATTGTTTTGTTTTTTGGTCCGAACCGGACATTCAAACTATATTTGCTGACTGTCAGGGTCCACATCCCAGTAAAACTAGCTCTAGCATTGTATTCATGGTGAGTGTGGCAGCAAGGTGAAAAAGTTTGAATGAGATACTAATTAGATTAGTCAAGTCCGCACATTTTTTCACAGCATAATGACAGGATAATACTATATGGAAATTGGTCATCAAACGTCACCCTTGTGATGCTGCATCTAAACCCGATTTCACACTAACTATCCACTGAGATCAGTCTCAAAATAAATGTTTGCGTTCAAAAAGGCAAAAACTCAAACTGTCCAGAAATTGTAAACAAAAGTCATGTGTTGGAAACATTATTGGTCAAACAGTTGGCTCCTCGTACAACTCAACAGTGTCTTCAATGCGTGTGGAGTGTGTGGATGAAGCAAAGTTGTCAAGTTCTTCTCATTTAGGGACGAGCTAGTTAGCTAGCTTGCTAATTCCACCATGCTTTAATGCTACACTGGTTAATGTACAGAAAATGAGAGGAAAACACTTGTCACTCATCTGGCGATAGCAATGTGCTTTCCTTCCCTGTGACGATAGAATGGGGATGAAACATTAAGTTGATACATTTCACTCATTTGCGGCTGGCAAGTGTGCTAGCTAGCGAATTATTGTCTCAATAATAGGCTAATAAGAAAATAGACTCCCCAAAACACAGGAAAAGCAGCCGTTCGTTTTTTTCAACCAAAAAGTTATTTAATAAATAGTAAGCTTCAGTTGATTGGTTCGAAAGATGTTCACATCAGAAATGAACCCCTTCAGAGTTCCCTTGACAGCTGTCCGAGACCACCCCTTCGAGGCCAACCAGAGAGCGGTTGTTTGGTCTGCACCAGAGCTCAAGTCCAGCATAACCGAGATGACCTGCACCAATGGGGAAAAAGCTCCAGGGTTCGCATCAACTGGACTAAACAAGGTGGGTTTGGAGGTACACTTAAACTGTTTAAATAGTTCTTCACTGGGTTTTGAGAGACAGCGACTCACAACATCATCCAGAGTTTGCTGACTGGTCTTGTTCATATTTCTGGGTGAATGCTTCATTCATTAAATCTTGAGAGATGTAGGCTTTCCTTGAATGTCTAAACGTCTCCAACTAGAGTCATTTCATTGGTATCAACAGAACAGTGAAGTCAAGCCATGCACATCATGTTACACCCCTCGCACATACTGGTGATGTAATTACTGCGGCGTTGACATTCATAATGTCAGCAGCATGACATCAATGTGACTGAAATCAAATACTTTACTGCTGCAATCAAGAATCATGTTCATATCAGGTCACCGCATTTATGATGACATGAAGTCATCTCAGTGAGAAGTCAGTGACCTTTGCGGGGTGGATCGCCATTTCGGGCTCCTGAAAATATAAGCTGACCAGATATCCCACTCTATTCTATTCTATTGTGTTCTATTGTGTGACACGTGCACGTAACATCATGGAGGATGTGTATGCGCAGACAGGTGGCTGTTATATTTGCATCACATTTGTGCTTGTGCGTGTTCGCTGACCTGTGAGACTGTGTGAGGGGAGGAGAGGTGACAAAACACGAGAGCAGAGGACGGGAAGAAAAGGTTGTCGATGCCGAAAGAGGGCGGAAACAAAAGATTGCATGGTGTATTATTTATCTCCTGCAGATGTAAGTCTACATTATTCATCCTCATGGGGAACGCATTTCTTCTCTGGCCGGTAATAAATTACATCCTCGTTGTGGAGGATAGTCTTTATCACAGTCCAGATCCTCTGTGAGGGGACGCATGCCCATTGTGTGCTCCTACAATGCGGGATTCAATCCAACAGACTGCTCCAAAAAATATAAAGTAATTTGGGTTTTTGGATATGCTCACATTTTTTTATTTCTCTTTTGGACACTTCAGTGCCCTGAGCAAACTCCATTACTAATGTGGTTGCTTCTCTGTGTCCTCAGTGTTGCATGGTGTGTGTGTGTGTGTGTGTGTGTTGAGTCACAGTGAGCTATCAGCCCTCTGACTCTCTAATGGAGATGAATGCTGCCTCCTCCACCTCACAACACTGATTTAATCACACAAATAGGCAACCCAACTCACCTTTGTGTGTATGCACCACGTGTATGTGTGTTTACAGTTTGTATATGTGCGTGTGTGTGTGTCTGTGTGTGTGTAATCCCCTGACATTGTTTAGGTTAGACCACATGGCTCAGAGAGCACCCAAAGGCCTCTGTATAAAATTGCACCAAAGCGTGTGAAAGTTTGTGTAGTCATGCATGTTAGTGTACGACAAAATGTGTGTGAATATTTCCATACTTATGAGGACAGTGTCCTCACGAGAGAGAGAGAGAGAGAGCAATCTGCGTTGTGAGGGCATCCTGCAGCTCCTCATATTTTTGGGCCTGACTGCGAGTTCACGGATGAGATTAGAATTATGAGTAATTTGCCCGAGGTGAGGTTAAGCATAGGATATGAGTTTGTTAAGAAGGGAAGGCTACTGCAGATTTAAGATTTGGGTTTTGAATTAAGATGCGGATGATTGGGGCTAAGATTACATTTCAGCCTGAAGTGCCGTCATGGAGTGCTACAGTTTAGGGAACGAATTCAGTCAAAGAAAGTCCCCAAACATTGTTTTGTTTGTGTGTGTCGCTCATGTTCATTATAACTCAAAGTGCCCAGCCTGATTGGTATTGCCATGGCAACCATTTAAAGTCCTCTTCCATTGACATCACAACCCCATCCATGCTTCACAGGCTCCTCAGAGAACATCTGCTCCCATTCAGTTCAAATTGTTCGCCTCGAGTCGTGACGTCTGATCATCTTCACCGCACGCGGCCCTGTTTTTCCAGTGGCAGATCTAAACCTCACTGACTCATGGGGCTAAGTGGACTATCTTCAGATAGCTTTTTAACTTGCTTTTTAACCCCTGTGACTTGTTTGTGACGAACATAGAAAGTACAAAACATCCATATAAGGAGAGCTCGAAGCATCTGCATCCGTTTGTATCCTCGGCTCTGAATGTGCGGCATCTTCATGCTGATGAGGATGGAAACTGGGCCACTCTGTTTTCGCCGAGCTTTACACTCATTGTGCAGAAATTGTATAACCCCCGAGAATGAATGAGACTGGGCTCTCGGTTTCTTTTCAATGTGAATTATTTATTATTTCCTAAATCTCTAATTAAATGTGTCTAGTTCACGTGGCCTCAGCACTAAACACTGGCATTCAAGTTGCAAAATGAGGACAGTGGGAAGTCCTGTCACACTTTGAGCACTTGACACCTTCCACAAGGAGTGTAATTAAAGAAGCTGCAATGTAGACTGCAAGATTCTTCTGGCTCAAATCCATCCCATAGTTTGGGATGCAGTTCAAGTGCAGCAACGTGACTTTTTAAATGTCAGACTCGATAGCGACTGGCCCCGATATAACTGTTTGAAAAGACAGATATACTCTCACACTGCTCTGGAGCACAACTTTTAGTGAGATTATATTTGTGGCATTGTGTTGCGAGAGAAGAGGATGGCTTCTTAACGGCAACACTCTGGAGGGCTTCACTCTTGTGGGATTTCTCAGGGGAAATCCCCCTCCGCTGGCTTCAAATGGATCCACGCAGAACGAGATAGAGAACCGGAAAGAGTCCGGGGGAGAAGCCGAGAAGTGGCGAGGCATCGAGCGAGCCGGAGAAATTGAAAGACACTGTTTCTACATCTCTCTTCATCCGTCAAGAGGCGACAGCGACAGAGATGATTTCTCCACCGGCTGTGTTTATGATCAAACAGATAAACACGAATGAAGCAGGACAGAGAAAAAAACACCACAGAATGGGTGTGATGATTTATGGCTGATGCAGATGAAAAGCTCCTGCTCCCTCCGCAGCTTTGGGCTTTTGTCTTGCCTCACTAATCCTCCCCGCACCCCCTTCTCTCTCTTCCTTAAGCCCACGTCCTCCCCAGCCCGTCTCCCCCTCATCCCTCTCACTCTCCTCACTTCTTTCCCCCCGTCGAATGCACCCTACTTCTGCCCGTCGCTCCCCTTTAACCCCATCCTGTCTGATTTCTTGCCACTCATTTGAACATCTCCTTCTCCCCTATCGCCCCCCTCTCGCACATCAATCCTGGCCTCTGCACCGTTTCGCTCTCCAGCCACGACCCACCCCCTCCTCTCCCTGTGATCCTGTTAAAGCCTCATGTCAGCATTAGTGTCGGTTCACACAGCGGCACGCCACATATTAAGCCAGACAGCAGTTGTGCGAGTCTGGGAGTTGGAGGCAGGAAGAGTCGAGGTCAGCATCAGCATCTGTCCTTTAAGGCCAAAGGAGCTGAGGTGGTCGGCGGTGAAATGGAATGGGACCGTGCCTCTTGTTAGTACAAGCAGATGGGATTTTCAATATAAATTGGAAGGAATATTCTGTTGTCCATAGGTCTATAGGAATATTTAAAGTAAGGGTGTTTTTACTTTACAACTTGCCCCAAAGTTGGAGGAGTTCGACTTTTTGAAATATATACGCTTATTCGCTTTCTTGACGAGAGTTATATTATAAGAGGACTACAGAGGACTAAATAAAATACAAAATGTTAATCAGTATTTACCCCTCTATTTTTCTCACTTGTTATGCTAAGCAAAGCTAACAAGCTCCAGCTTCACAATGATCAGACAAATAAGAGAGTGGTATCAATCTATCTATATGGAGCAAAACATCGTTTGAGCTATTTCCCCAAAAACATCAAACTGTTCCTTGGAACAGAAGAACAAACCAAAACCATATGAAAAGCACAAGACCATATAGACCTTTTTTGTTTTTTTCTTTAAGGCTCTTGACCAAATTGCATGTATAAGAAAATGTCCATAACATATTGTCAATCATAGAGTGTGAGCTGAAGAAACTGTCCTCTTTTCCCTCTCTAAACCCTCTCTTCTTTCCTTCTCTTCTTCCTCCTCTCTACTTCTTCGTGCCCCATCCTCTCCTCTTCAGTCCTCTCCTCATACCATCTTCTTGTTCTCATTCGTACTTGATCTTCCTCCAATCCTCTTTCTCACCCCGCTCCTTTCTTTGCTCTCTTCATTTCTTGACCTTGCATTTCATCCCAATTTTTTTCTTTCTAAATTCATTCTTCTATATCCAGTCCAACCCTCTCTCCTCCTCCTTACTTATGATTTACATCTTTCCTTTTCCTCTCATTTCTCACCTTCTTCTGTATCCTTCCTCCTCTGTCTCTCTCTTGTACATTGGCCAGTTTATCCTTTCAGACACCCCTCTCATGCTCTGTATCCTTCCCCTTCTCCTTTACGTCTCTCCTTTGTCACCGTTTGTCCCTCCATTGAATGTGCTTTTCTCTTCAAGGAGCTCAGCGCTCCCACCCTGGCATCAGTTTGTTGGTTGCTATGACAACCTCCTGAGCCAAGTTATTTATAGCAGCAGACCAGCATGCCTTCCACACAATACAAGCTGTATGTGGACGCATTATTTATTTATTTTTATTCATTTTATTTTTGTACACACTATGCCTGCGTGTGAACTTTCCCTTCAGAGAAACAATTTGATTCAAATCTCAGCAGAGCAATATGCACCAAAATGCATACACAGGGATATTTTGATTGCATTTCCTTTTCAAGTAAATACAACTTTCTTGTAGAAATATTGTTACATTTAGGAGGTATTTACCAACCATCAACAGCTAGCTTTTTGAGTGCCGCGTGCTCTACCTATCCAGGGATACTCTATGTTCATCGTATTGTATCCATCATCATATATTCTCTGACCTGATCTTCATCATCATGGCATTGTCATGAATATTCAAAATCCTAACAGCATCAAGATCTTTCTGACAGTTTGAACTTTTTAATGTCATGGGATGCAAACTGACCATTATTTATTTATTTTTTGTCAATCCATTTAATTTGCAATGTTCACAAACTGGCTATCTTGCTTTTGTGCATGTATCACTGTCAACTTCCTGTCGGTTACACGTCTCTCTTAAATCAGGCCACTATGAACACCTTTGATGTAAATGCTGAAGGCTGCTGAAGCTTTCTCATTTCACCTGAAAGTCAAACTGATGACGGCGAAGCAGACGGAGATGTAAATAACAGAAGATTGTGGCGAGTCTGGTAGTCAGTAAAGAATCACAAACATAAATTTGTACTTTGCAACTCATGACTGCTGATAATTCAAATGAACTGACACTCCGTCACAAAGATATCTGAGGGGATATATTCCCTGTCAAGAGAGCTACTGCATTTACAGTATAGCACTTTCTGTCAAGTTAATAGGCATACTTTAATGAAAGGGAGTGAGGCCACTGTAAAGTGACTCCGTTTCTTAAATGTACATTACTTCTAGTAGTGTCAAGGAAAAAGGGAATCTCTGGGTACCACTGGAAACAGTCAGTATATGAAACCTCTCATTGTCTGGTCTTTAGGCTCTGTTGTGTGTGTGTGTGTGTGTGTGTGTGTGTGTGTGTGTGTGTGTGTGTGTGTGTGTGTTGTGTGTGTGTGCGCGTGTATGTGTGTGAATGGCCGTTTGCAAGTCTCTCCAGCAACATTGATCACAGCCAAGGCTGCTGCTTCGTGGCCAGCCTGTTAGGTTGCCATGGAAACGAGCCCACCGCTTAGGAGCCGCCGAGAAACCAAACACCCTCCGATCAATAAGCTTCTTGAATAATGACGCCGTAGACACACAAAACACACACACACACACACACACGCGCGCGCGCACACACACACAGCAGTCTCAGCGTGACTCTGAAGCTCCATCAATAAGTAGATTGTAGCACTTATTCAGAAAGAGTACAGTGAGGAGGGAAAAGTGAGGAAGACTCTTTTGAAACCCACTGAGACACTTCACCGAGTGCCAGAGAGAGGAGTCATGGCAGTTGGCAAACTGCTGAAGAGGGAGATCTGGAGTGTGACTATCATTCCTCTCACAAATGTAGTGAAATGAGCTCTGAAATACAGAAGACACACTGTGGCTGTTAATTATGTAAAGATGGCTTTCTTCTGCTAAAACGGATTATGTGGCAACGGTATGAAAAGAGCACAGCACGTTCACTGGTTTTTGACACGTTCACTGTTTTTTGGTTAAAATTCTCAGGAAATGAAGGACTTTTGTAAAGGCATTAAGGTTTTGTGTTGATTTAAGGGAGCTTCAAAGTGAAAGTGAAAACTAATTGTTACAACGTGGTATTCATCGCGTATTCATTTTGAAATGGTATTTGTTTAATTCCCTGCTGGTGTTTGATGGTTTGACCCTGTTGCCGTAGTGTTTTATATTGAAATGAGTGTGGCAACCACTTTTTAAGCGTTGTGAAGTGACACATCCAATTAATATGAAATGAATAAATGTGTGTTCCCAATAGCCTTGATGTGCATATAATTACACGTCTGTCCGTCAGAGATCTTTTCTAATTATTTCTGCCCACCTGCCTTCACGTGCTTATATCCAGGAGGCGACTTGAGGTGGAATGAGGGCGAATGCTATCCGCCTTGTTGGCAAAATGCATATCCCTTGTTAATCTGCCACGCCCCCCCCCCTCCACCACCCGCCCCCCCACATACACACACACACCCCCCACCCTCCCCATCCCCGAGTAGCAGCGAGTGTGCAGGGTTGTCTAGTTAATTATGTTAGTCTGACTCATTGATCCTTTATCTGACTGAGGTTTGTACAAGTAAAAAATATATGGCCCCGTCCATGGCTTTGAAATATCAGTAGCCTAATAGTGCAGACGGATTTGTAATTGGGGGTACTAGGTGAAGGTGCAAAAATAAAAATGACAGCTCGCCTCCTGCTTATGTCCTCTGCAATAGAGGGCTAGGTCATCTAAACTTTAGATCAGCCTCATAAAAATTTCACTTACGACTCTGGTATTACTGGATTTTGTATATATCTTTATGCATCAATAGGCCGGGCATCAATAGGCCGGGCATTAATAAAACACAATCTTGTTATTGTGTGCCCTTTACCGACATGCTTTATTGCACTCTCTATCGTCAGAGCGGTGAAACCCTGCACTGTATTGTTGAGTCTGTGTGAAGCTTCTTTGGCAGATGGAGAGAATAGCAGGCATAAAGTATAGGAGATGACAAACGCACACACTGATGTAGTGAAATCTGATATTCCTCTGCATGCATGTGCGTGTGTGTGTGTGTGTGTGTGTGTGTGTGTGTGTGTGTAGTCCCAAGGGAAAAAGTGCGTATGGATCTATAACACAATAAATAGACTTCTACATACACTGTTCAGTTTAATCTCGTTTGGCATGATATGAAAAGTAGATTTAAGGAAATATCGATGGCCAAAGTGCAAAACCTCCTATCTGAAAAATGATCCAGGAAAAGTGCAATAACCTCCTATCTATATTTATATTTATTTTTTTTGTATTTTGTATTATGTATTGGGTATCCTTAACAAATAGCATTCTGCAAGAACACAAATAGATTTTTTTTAGCATTCTCAAAAAAAAGTGCATTTTTCAGAAAGGAGGTTTTGCTCTTCGGCCATGCAGATATGCAGATGTAAATGGATTTAGTGTGAACTAATGTTTAATATGATAGGATTGAAGTTATCTTTATTAAATCAACAGCTTACCATCCCCACGTAACAATAGGAAGGAACACAAATGTATCAGTGCAGGAATCCAGCCTGTCTACTTCCTCGTCTGAAGAATTAAGATGCACCGAAATGCCCCTCGGCATGCCAACATTACAGAGCTGTTTGTGAACTTGCGGCTCAAGTGTTTGTTTGAATAGCTCTCAACTGACCTCGCTCTTGTTCAAAAGCAGCCAAGTTTAAGACTGCAGCTAACCGGTTGAGTTCTCGTCTTGTCCTTTTCAACTCTCTCTTTATGCCTCGTACAGGCTCATTCGCAGTCTTCCATATCTTACCACTGTTTGATATTTTAGAGGATTAATAATCATAAAAAAAACACCCACATTTCAGTATAAGCTTTACTTCAGTCATCTCTCTGAATGTGATGTGCAGTTTGGCTATTCTGCCAGAGAAGTCATGTGTACACACAGGAACATGTTTATGCGGAGAGTGCCATCAAACATATTTGTAAATACAAACAACTCGATGAATCTTTTTTTCCCCACCGCAAACCCACGTCAGAACCGTGGGAACCGCAGCTTAACACAATACCTCCCTGGTGAGAGGCCGAGACATTAATAGAATGAACGTGGCTTCCCTCACAAAATGGTTCACTCCTGCTCCTTCTCTTGGAGCAACATTATTATTTAAAATCAAGTAAAAAGAAGATGTCACATTTATGTTCCAGTAGCCAGAGGTAGAAAGGCAGGATTGCTAGAGCAAGCTTGTCAGTTCGCGTCACCTAGACTGACTACTACTTTGGCAAATGTGCACCCACAGTACTTTGGAACAAGTACTTTGGAACAAGTCGGTATATTCCAGAGTATTCCAGAGGAGATCGGTTACAAAAAAAACCCCACATATATAATTTAATTAAATGTATAACGCATGTCAGGAGCTAAAACCCGGAATGAATAAACTCTTTAAACATAACAAGAGACAAAACAATTATCCAACCGTCGGGTGGGTTGTATCAGCTGTGATTGCTTGATTTGTTTTCAGCTGCCCGTTTATTG
Source organism: Ophiodon elongatus (assembly GCA_016806645.1). Lineage (NCBI taxonomy): Eukaryota > Metazoa > Chordata > Actinopteri > Perciformes > Hexagrammidae > Ophiodon > Ophiodon elongatus. The sequence goes on along the minus strand of JACSYO010001218.1, from coordinate 1,683,161 downwards.
GTGTATCATTCTGCTGCCTGTCAGTGGTGGAAAGTAACTGAGGACATCTTCTCTGGTACTTTACCTCAGTACAATGGACCCTCATTAAGTCGAGCCCCTAAAACTCACGCTGTCCAATCATAGCGGAGCATTGGTAAGCTCCGACCAAGGTCCCACCACTGCTCCATTGACTCTCATCACAATCATTTCAGAGTTTCTTCATTTTCTAGTTTTGTGGATTTGGAGCTAGTTAAAGGTTGTGTAATAGTGATACTCGTTACCTGGAGAGGTTGGAAGGGGATAATCATTTCTAAAATATTAGGTTTCTAGGAAATAACCTATGGTTAGTAGAATACATAAGCACATCATTAATTAGCGTTAGCACTTCTTTGCTAAGCTAGCCCCCAAAGGTTTACTGAATACAAATGCTGCTCTTGCTTTTTAATGATCGTAACAGAGAATTAAGACCTGCCCGGCTTCACAGGAACAGTGCTGTTCCTTAATTTCATTGTTTTCTGTCTCAATCCCCAGTTCATCGGGTTCACTTTTACCCTGGGATCTGTCGGCTTTAGCATCTATCTTTATCTTATTAACTTGTTTCCGCTGCTGAATCAGTTTGACATCCTGGATATATCCTTTAAACTCGTATCTTAGACTTTTTTTATCTGCTTCTCTCTGATATCACTTTTTGTTGGTCATAACATTTGATAATATCTTTGCAGGGAGTGTAGTTAGTGACAGTCTGGGCTTTATTATTAGAGTAAAGGGTCTGAATTCTAATTCTGCTGTTGCCAGTCTTGGTCTGTTTAGGTAGACCACTTATTGTACTGAGATCTGGAAGTCCTCTAACAGGTAAAACACCTAAAAAAATGTCTGATCTTTCACAGGTCAGTTTCAGATTGGGTTCAAACATTTACCTTAACGTTTATTAGAAGTCAATGTGTTGTGTTAACATCATCCTTACACACTTACTTGTTACACACAAACATACCTCAGCACTGACTGATACATCCACAGTCTTCTGCTCACAGCAACTACACCGATGCCCTGAGCCATTAGAGGTACAATGCCTTGCTCAAGACTAGGCAGTTATTTATAGACCCTAACCCTTCAGTCCTGAGCCCCATTGTCTTCCTTGAGGCTACCACTGCCCCCGTTAAAATCCAGTAAAACATCCCAAATTGAATACCAAATTTGTCCAGCACATCTTCAGAGCACTTCAGCGCTATACTGTTAAATATAACTTGTGCTGAATGTACATTTTTTTTTGTAATTTACTGTAACATCAGTTTTTCTGCTCAGTTTGATTAATGTGACTGAAGGCCACAGATGAGAAACAAGGGGAGGAGTGAAAGAACTAGGCTGAAAAAGCAGAGGATTGGAAAAGGAGGGGGGCTGAGCGCAGAGTGTAATGTAGCGTGATCCCAGAATCTAGATCACTGAACACACCAGTGTTCCTTCAGTCATTTCTCGCAGCAGAGATGGCCACCCCGGTTTCAGTTGAACGTGTCTGTCCCAGTTTCGGGCAGCAGTGCGTCCACAGTGCTAATGCTACGACTAGCCGGGTCACAGAGGTGGGGCTGCAGATTTTGACTTTGAGATAAGATGCGTTACGCAATAAGGTAGAGCAACAACTTACTGGTGTGAAAGGGGGACGACAGAGATGGCAGGAAATGAGCCTTGGGAATAAGCCTTAAATACTTCAGTGTAAAATGATCAAAATGAATCGTAGTCTGTGAAACTGTTCATCTTGTGGCTTGATTTGGCAGCTGAACTTTAATGTGACCGTAACATAGTATATGTGTATTATTTAAAATCCTTAAAGTTCCATTAATACATCCATTAAGTTGATATTAGCTTTTAAGCACCAAGGTTTTTTTTGTAGAAGAATAACATTTGTGCCTTGTCTTTCTTGTCATTTCACTACAATCTGATACTAATATTGGACCCATCAATTCGATCAATGACTGCAATGAGAGGGGGGTGAATATAATTTTAGTTGTTTTGGTGTTTGAGATGCTCATATTGATATTATAGTGTTATTCAATTGCATCAATAGCCAATTTAAATGAATGGTGATATTGTTAGGCTATAATCATACATTAAGAATTATATTAGCCTACAATTTGGATTGCAGAGTCAAACAGGATAATGTCAACATAATTATGAGGTGTCACCTATATGGGGCAAGTTCTCCTAAATCCCTCCGACAAACCAGGAAAGACCAGATCTGTTCGAACAAGTGGTTCTGCTTGCCAACGTCTAGTGGCGATTAAAGGAACTGCACTTTGAGGCTCTTCCACATTAGTTTCTAACAATTAGCCTTGGCAGCCACTGCCCTGTTAGTTTGATATATTTAAATATCAAACCAATCTTACAACCCAGTCTCAGATATAATTCATGCACTTCACTGTCATAGTTTTGTGAGTAAGTGCTTCATTTTAATTTAAGATTGGGAGCTCAGAAGTAACCTATAGAGTTTCTTCTATTATTTTGCTTCATGGCATTTTACAAAAGTGTATCTTTGGACTTGATGGGAGTAGCCTACATTTTATTAGGCTTCTGACAAATAAATCTCATATTTGCCTATGATAAAAAAAAAAAAAAAAAAACTGTTTTGTCAAATAAAATGTCCCTATTGAAAACCAAACCCTGGTTTGTATTAAACAGTGAAAATGGCACCAGTGTGAATCTTCAGAATCTCATGTCAACGTCAGCGACCACCTCAACAGCAAAGTATTCCTGTCTAACTGTAAACGTGTGGAGCTCCATGAATATGGAGCAGGATGGAGAATAGCAGCCTCTCGGGGGTAAGACGTGTTCCTATAGGACCTGGGGGTCTTCAGGCCAGGCTGGCTGGGAATATGTGGGGTCACACAGCCGACTTGCTTGTAACACAAGGTCCCACTCCCCACACAGAATTAAGTGCGCTCCGCTGGACCCGAGTACGCGTCTTGTCCCCGCCTCCTCCGACAAGGCACAGCATCCACACGCTGCGTGATCCCCATCACAAACCGAGAGCGGCGGCTTCGCTGAGCCGATGGAGTAGTAGTACGAGTAGTAGTGGGAGTGCTCACGGGTTTCCTTTCGCCCTCTTCTCCTCCTTTTTTTTTTTTTCCTTAATGGATTCGCCTTTTCTCCGGAACACCGCTTCATCCCATCGCGGTAAGTGTGCGTGGTGCCCGCAGATGCTGTAGGACAGAGAGAGAGAGAGAGAGAGAGAGAGAGAGGGGGGGTGGAGTAGAAATAAGAGGAAACGGGACTGTGCAGCTATTGTCTGTTGCTGTGGCAAGTTCGGACCTCAATCAAGTCACAACGCGGGGGTCGATTCAGATAAAAAAAATGGGTCGAAGCTCGGTAATGCAAACGGATTCGGGTTTCAGTGGGACATGTGTGGAGAATGTGGTGTTTAAATGGTTGTAAAAGGATCGATATCGGTATTTAGACAAGACACCTGTCTCTACCAGCAACAGTGACCGTGCTCCGGGGCTCATTTACGCCCCTACAAATACGCGTTTTGCCCGATGTGTGTATGTGTGTGTGTGTGTGTGTGCGTGTGTGTGTGTGTGTGTGTGCGCCGCGCGTCCCACATTTATAAGCAGTAAAACAAACATTTGTGCAAATGTTTCGCCTCCGTTGCCGAGCAAAACGTGTATTCAGTACAGCAGGGAGAAAAAAAAAAATTCGGCCCATCTCCCTACAAACCCCCCCCCCCTCTCCCTCTCCCTCTCCACAACATATCACAGGGTGGCTGTTCCTCCCCGAGCGGCCCCCAGTAGACGTGCACGGCGCAGTTGATGCTTTTCAGATCACCGAGTGGCTGAAATCCCATGCTGGTTAAGACGCCTTGTTTGAGCGGCGTAGGGTAATTCATTCAGTGCAGCGTGTGCCATCACCATCATCATCACCATCACCATCATCCTCCTCTCCTGATTGCTTCTCCTATCATCATATTCAGAAAACGGCACTGTGCAATGTGCAGACTTGGCCTTATAGCTTGAATATGAGAGCTGGGTAGAAGAAGAGCCGGACCTCATCTTCTGATGGTGCACCCCACAGTGAAGGTGAAGGAAATGCAAACACAATGTGAATTAAAATCACATTTTTGATGCAAAAGGAAGAGCTTCTTTTGTTCTAAATGTCTGTTTTTGGTCCAATATGTCCTCATCACAAAGCTGCTCTCTGGACATGAGGTTTGAAATGCATGAGGGATATATTTCCCTGTAAGTTGCATACAAGCCCGTGAATGTGATCAAACAATAACATTTAAACAATGGGGTGACTAACAACACAATGAATCAAATCCTGCAGACCAGTGGCCACACTGGTCCCTCGACGTAGAGCAGAAGTCAATGTTGCCCATCTTTATTGTCCAAACAAGTGCTGCTTATTTTGACTCACTTGCTCTGATTATTGGATGGTTTTCCCCTGCTTACATGCTCAGTGGTGGCGATATATTGCTAAATGCTTCCCGGCTGTCTGCGTGTTGCCATCTGTATTGAATCCTCCTCGTGTCCCCTGGCTGAGCACTGCGAGCAAGATAGTATCACCCGCCCAGAGAGGCAACATATTTCTACCAGCTATTTGTACCTGTGAGTTTGCGCTTTTTTTTTTTTGCTTCGTGTGTTTGTATTTGACATGTGTACTCGTGCTCGTCCCTGTAGTATACTGTCGCAGGCAAATGGTTTTATTCAGCAGGCAGATGGCGGGCGGCTGGGCATCAGGTGAGCCTTTTCCTTGGCTGTTAGCAGGGCAAGACAACTCTTGGCATGAACCCACCACGCATGCCGTTCTATGTAGAGGCACAAGTGTGCGTTTATACAGTGTGTGTGTGTATGTGTGTGTGTGTGTGTGTGTGTGTTGAAGGTTGGAGTATGCAAATGCTTCTTGCAGACAAGAGAATGCACACAAGAGTGCATGTGTAATGCGTGTCCCATTCTATATTGCTCATACAGAAGGTCTTGTTTTGCTGTAGGGTGCGTGTGACGTCTGCATTTGCCTTTCCTTGAAAGGTTATCTCACTTTCGACCAATCAGACAGCCAAACCGGCTGAGGTCACAATGACATCGTCATGCCTGGCAATGATATACTGTCGTGATGGTCGCTTGTGACATCATCAGCAGCATCAGGTCCTCTGATGGTTCGGCCATCGCCAGGGCTCTCAACTGATCATGATTGTCGTCGTGCACATTATTTATTTTTTCATTAGCTAGAGTCATCAGTATTATTGTTGTGATGATTACGTGCCAATTTTGACACCAGATTTTGATTTTGTTTTTGTCTATTTTGACGAAACATTTGCCAGTTTTGGTGACAGTTTGAGTTGTTTCATGTTCGTAGTTTGATGTTAGTTAGTTTTAGTCTAGTTTGGTTTAACAATGACTAAATACATTTCTTTTTAAGTCGGTGCACATTTGTGATTACAGTAGTCTAATGTTGGTTTATAACATTGTGATGGACATTGTTGTTGTTCTTAACGGTTAACTAAAATTAGGGTGAAATACTTTCCTGTGCTGCCACAGTTTTGTTCTTTCTCCCATTTTTCATTATCTCTTGAGAGTTAGTTTGGATTTCTCACTTCATTGTGGTCACTTAAAAAACACTCCACGTCATAGTTTTTGTTCTCAAAATTGACGCTTTGCAATCGTTGTACCTCCTGTGTGATTCAGGCTTTTAGAATAAAGCTGCAACACACGCTCTCGTTATCGTCGGAAGTTCACAAGTGAAGGACGGCGAGAGGGTTGCTCGCAACAGAGCAGAGCATCCCCGTGAGATTTTGTCGAAAATGGAATTCAGCTCTAGTGTATGATCACTTCGTCACATCACGAGCGACAAATCAAAACATGCAAGTGAAATGTGACATGCCTCCTGAACAGCAGCGAGTGAGTGCTCCGGGAAACTGGATACGAAAACGCACATTCGCTTCTGGCTATTTACACTAAAATGCTTCAGTTATTTCCTGCTGCTTTTTGGAGCACACAAAGCTGCTATAGTGCTCTTAAGGCATGGGAAAAAAAAAAAAAAAAAAAAAAAAAAAATGAAATCTTGACATGATGTTGTTCTGAAATGTGTTACAAATTCCAATAATCGCAGGGAGACGCCGACCGATGCCATATGTTGTTAAAGCGCCAGAAGTGAAGCTGCAGGAAGCGCTGACCTCTGAACTCATGTCTGCTATCTAACTCCTCCTCCACTCCCACACTAGAGACTGGCTATTGATCACATGCACACACACACACACATACACATACATACAGACATAAACCCTTTCCACACTCTATTGATAGCAGGTATTTGATTACCACAAGATGTTGGGGGCAGCGCTAATAGAGCAGTGGGTGTGTCCTGATTGGACAATATATCTGTCACCATGACGTCTCCTGGGAATGCTGAGCTCTAAGGTGAGATAAGGCCTGCCTCTGAAGACTGAGAGGCCCTTTCCTTTATCTATAAGGAGGCTGATATATTCAGGCGATATCGTGTCAGAGAGGAGCAGGGAAAACGGGAACACCGGCTGCACTAAATTAATGTTTTTGCTTCATCTGCCAGAAGCCAAACACAAACGCAGCAACAGCTAATGTGGCTTAACATCTATATTTAAAAGGATGCTTGATTAATTTGAGGGAAGAGTGGTATGTTGTTGGCTTGAGTACACGAATGCAGCCGGTATTCGTAGCGTGCCAGAATGCAGCGCATGCTTGTCAGCCCAGACTCGTGTGTGTATAATTAGTTTGAATGGAAATGGGAGCTAATGGAGAAATACTTGAAATTACAGACAAATGTCGCTGACTGAGAGGCTTGGGTATTTTTTTTTTCATGGTAACGGACCATATTAAGGAGGAATTTGTGATTGATAATCCTCATATTTGGGTATAAAGTGAAAACACATCAAGACATCACATTTAGAAAATGCAAACCATCACAGTTTGGAAACTAGTGATGAACAATTAAACAAATAATTCTACTCTTTTCCAGTGTTTGTTTTTAATAAAATATTTTGCCTCGTTGGCAGATGTTGCAGCAAGTCGAATTAATGTATATGTTAATTTGTTATCGAACATCAAACCCGTTAGCTTTGCTGGACCCGCTGAGCTATTCTGGACACGTAGTCAGTGATCACACTGATAAGCAACAGAAGAAGTGAGAGTGAAGTCATTTGTCCTCTAGTGTTCTCAAATTAAGGATGTGAAGCACATTTAAGATGCGCCGCGATAGTATTTGAATAAGTTTTACTTTTCAAAGTCAATGAAAAGACATTGTTTGAACTTGACCAGAACATTTGCGCTAACCACGTGGCCTCATGAATCTATAAATGTAGAGACGTGAGAGGAAAGAGCAGAGATGCTCGAGGGAAATAACAGGGAGAACCTGGTGAATTCTGAGATCGGTCAAGTGTCTTTAAAAGGTCAGTAAGTAAATGCTCCTTAAGTAAAAGTAGCAGTACAACAATGGACAAATAGAAGTACTTCGTTCAAAATCCCACTTATGTAAAAGTAGCCTACATACAAGTATCAAAATAAGTATACTGTACTGTAGACAAGTGATTTTCAATCTAAGGGTCTGACCTTCATGTAATCTTAGTTTTTTTTCGAGTGAAATAATAATAAGGATAATGAGGGAAATGTGTCTTGGTGGAACTGCTTATCATCTGTGAAGAGAAAAGGGACAACTCCACAGCTTTTTTGTAAATATTCACGAGCAATAAAGGTTGGGAGTCAGCGGTTTAATCTTTAGCAATGTATTGGGTCTGATAAGCTTATCATACGTTCCAATGCAAACGCTTACTCTGAAAGTAACTAGTAACTTTATCTATCTCGTACTTGTAGTATAAAATAGCATACAATACAAATACTCAAGTAAAGTACTTCAACATTGTACTGAAGAACAGGACTTGAAACTCTTAAGTCTGAATATCATTTACATTATTTTGGTACTGGTGCAGATAGGCCAGCTGACTCAAACTTTCCTTGTTAATTGTAAATGTTGCAGCTGAACTGTAACCTCAGTAAATTACAGTGAGTATATAAGTGAATATCTGGTTAAAGAATTTGCTAAGAAGACTTTAAAGCCTCAATTAGGTTTTACATGCCAACCTAATTGACACTTTTCTTTACTCCGTGCCACAGATAAATTTCAGTCTGTTCCAGAACAATATTGAGATTTGATTTGATTGAGGTGACTGCAGCGTGATTCCACAGCTGTTAAGACTCTCTGATCAGTGCAGATTGTCAGCATACAACAAGGCAAGCCCACAAACCAAAAGCAAAACCAAAAGCGTCATCACTGTGTTGAGGACTCAGTGGTTCATGAAGTTGTTGGCAGTTGTTTGGTGGTGGACATATTTACATAAGTATCCTTTCGCTGGACGTTTAAAACCAGTTCTGGTAAAGCTGCACTTAAAAGTAGACTTTTGTGCCTTCAAGAGACAGAAAGTCACAAGAAGTTAAGAAAAAGGTAAAGAGCCTTTCTATATATCTCTACACGTCACATAACTAAAGTACAAACACAGATGTGCTTGTGAATGAAATGATTGCAAGGATGATTAAGACTCTGCACTAGCGTCATATTGTAAGAATATTGAGAAATCTCAGAAGGGAGAGACTTCTTTATATCTTATAGGACGGTGCGTTGGCGTCATGATGTTTTGACGTTCAGTAGTCTCATTTAGCCACTTGTTAGCAACTGCCATTTTTAAATAAAACACAAAAGCTTGAAAAAATTGACGAGTTGGATATTTATTGCAGTATTTTTTATTGTAGAATAAAAGATAAAAATCTCTTAACCACAGACTCTCTTTCCAACATTTAACAAAAATACCCATTCAGAAAAAAAAACTCAACTTCAAGGTAGGTGCAAAAAATGCCAAATCATTTCTAGGTTTTAGGAGTCGTTCCTGCAGCAATCTATTGGGCTGAAAAATAGCTGAACATCCAGAGATCAAGAGCTCGTTTGATCTAAGTATAGAGCGAAATCTGGAGATGTTACAAGGCAGCATGACAAAAAAACTTGCACAGCATCACTCAGCATTCAACACACGGAGTGAAAACACACACACACACACACACACACACACACAACTACAGAAGCCTTGGGGGGACTTGTGAAATGCATTTTCCCAACGTAAGAATTTACATTCATACATATGCAAATTTACCTGAAGCACTTGCAGTTGTTTAGTGGCATTTGTTGGAATGCAAAGCAACAACCACCATTCCTGCGGCATTAAGTCACTGCTTTGGCTCAACCAGAAATGTTTATTTTTAAATAGTAAATATATAGAATTACATCGAGAAGAAATACAATATTCTAAAATTGAATTTGGCCGTAATCGGCGCTGCAAAGAACCAATAATTAGTCAATAAAAGTAGATCGTATTGAGAAGGAAGCTCAAAGCAAAATGAGCAGGAAAGTGTCATTAAGATGTCACCACACCGTATATTCAACAGCAATATATTTATACGTGATAATGAAGTAGGTGGTAATACAATTAGACAGGTGTTTTTGTACAGTTGAGAAAAGAGCAGATGGAGGTATGACATTTAGACAAAAATGATCAAGGCTGTGGCTGAGAGCTAAATTGAGCTTCAGAGATAAAAAAAAATCCTCAATCTGGAAAAAGACATGAGGCTGACACTCAGGCCAGCAGCTGAGGCAAACCCTTGATATGTGGGAATACAGAAATGTGTTTGAAGACTTTTGAGACTGTACGCTGTTGGTAAGCGGCATCTGAAAAAAACTAAACAAACAAGCTTAATATCTCCTCAGCCCGTCTCGGCTGCATTTTCATGTTCGGCTTCTCTTTCTCACGTACCGTAAAGTCTCTCTCAGGGAGAATGGGTTTTTTTTTTCTTAGTTTTAGAAGTTTGTATTCTTTTCTCAAAAGGACATTCCTGATCTTTTTTCTGTGTCTGATATCATCTTACTTGTCTCTGTCTTTGTCATTCGGGTGTCCTCTACTGTATATCGTTGCCAGGCATTGTTCAGCTTTTCCAGCTCAGCTTTCTGTCAGAAAGACAAAATAAAGTGATTCCCTCGGCAATTCCTCACAATCAATGGATGCTGTTCTTCATTGTGGTTTGCGCTGTTTTCATTATTATTGGAATAAACAGCAACATAACATTTATTAAAGACACACAGCAACTTTCTAGCGTGTATGTTGGAGAGCTTTGAAAAGAGTATACCACTATATTTAGCATTGCACTCTTATAACATTGGCGGAGTCATGATTGACAGTTAAAAAAATTAAATAAATCAAAATCGATGCAGCAGAACCAGAAATGTCTTCTTTTATATTCCAGACATTCTTCTTCCTTGTTTGAACCCGACGCCTACATTACACACAATGCAGATGGGTCCGTAATGAGTCAGAGATTTGGGTGTGTTTTTGCCAAGGAAAAATGTTAAAAACATGATTATTTTCGGCTCTGTTGCTTCAATTTGGATTTCTTTTCCTTATCTTTCGAGCTACAAGGCCATTATTCCTCACCGGCTTCCCACACCCAAACACTGACAATTAAATGTGTTTGTTGGAATGCGTGACCAATTCGAAGGCTTGAACCCGCGGCGTCTCTGTGGGGATGAATGAGTGCTTTGCTTAGGCACCATCTGTGTGTTAACACAGCGAGTTAATGAGATTTGATTGCTAATGCAAACAAAGTTGTTGAATATTTTCAGTGACGTGAAAGCTCAGTATCACTCTGGTGGAAGTGAATTACAGTGAAAGTGGGGTTGTTCAAATATTGTTTTCTGTATTTTTTGTCAACAAAAAGTCTCAGGGCACTTTAGTCATGCTTTTGTAAGTAGAATTACAATGGTAATTGATTTTTATTTTGTTTGCAATGTATTTTACAAAATTAGATGTAAGCTACTGTGTTAGCATCTTCAGTTTGATTATGTAAGAAACAGCATTTGTCTTTAGAATTCACATGTATGGTGAACTCTAAATATAACTTATGCATATATCTGATACTTGGAGGAACCAAGAAATGGGGGTGCCAGTAAGAAGTGAAACCATCAAACCGTTATTTGTAATTCCTGCTGAAAATGACAAGCAGCAGGTCCCAGAAGAAGGAGTTTGTCTCCCCCAAATGAACCCCCTTCTTAAACTAGATTTAAGCCTCATTTTGTCTTTTTTATCCCTCCCCTGTTTGTCTTTCTCATATCTTTTCTGACTCTGACTCTCCCATTCTTTCCGCTCTATCTGCTGTGAGTCACTGATGTTTAGCTCTGAGGGGAGATAGGAGAAGAAAGACGACAATGTTATTTTATGTTAACACACATTTGTATGTGCACGATAGAGCGAGTTCATCACTGCCTGACGAAGTTTGGAATGATATTCTTCAAGAAAGTAGCGCATATTGTACTGGATGTGCATTTTCAGAAGTTGTACTTGCTTTGTCAACAAATGCGTTTTGAAAATACCCATTATTATTGTTTTCCGAGGAAAAATGTATTCCCCACTTTTGAGAAAGCCCTAAGGGAAGTATGAAAACTGACGAGAGCAACAAAGATGCTCCATTGGCAGGATAGGCAGCTGTGGGACAGCTCTGTGTCCGTGAGAGAGACAGTGCTGGATGTGCGTTCGGCGGGTGAGGAATTTAAAATGAGATGTATACACCACGATGGCCACACACCTTCTCCTTGTTTAGGATTTCAGGATGAAGTCTAAAAAGGTGATTTATAGTCTTTGAGGGTTGTATAATACATGCGAAAAATAACCCTTTTTCGTGACAGCAAGACCATGTTCAACGACCCCAAACTCTCTGTAGTCACAAAGCAAAAGGCATACCAATGTCGGGTAGGTTTGGACACAGACTGGCATGCTGAGTTGGCGTTTGTCCCAGGAAAACATGACCCTTGGTTTTCAAGGAAAAAAAAAGCCTAAAACTCAAAATAGCCTCAATTAAGGTGCTGTAATTATGGGAATAAATAATCACGATAACCATCTCTAAATCAACCTATGGGAAGCAGCAATACAGCATAATGCACTTCACAATGTATAGCACACTGAAATGGGCCTCCGCTCAAAGAGGACACATTCATTGGCTGCAGCTCATCTTTAAATGTCTACATTACAACTATCCTCATTACCCAGAACAGTTTTTGGTACCATATAGCACAATGCATCATTGAAGGCAGTCTAAACAATACTTCTTCTGCTCCATTCATACAGTCAGAAAAGCAATTGGAAAGAGAGCATTTATGTTTAAGGCTCCTTCAGACTGGAATAGCTTACCTTCAAACATACAATCCTTACCATCATTTCACATGTTTAAAAAAATATTATTATTTTGAACTTAAATTGTTCATGTTTCCGATGATGCTATGCTATACAATGTGCTGTATATTCTATATTTTTCTCTGTTATATTTTTGCTGGGTTTGTTTTTGTCTTTCCCATTACTTTAATGTCTTTGTTTTGTTTCTTGTTATTCATTTTTGTATTTATTTATTTTATCTCAAGAGGTTTATCCTATTTGTACACATAACCAAGAGACTGAAAACCTAAAATCTTAAATTTACAGTGATTTTGAATTAACTTAAAATGAAAAATGAAATCAACAACTCAATAAATTAAGAAAACAATACACAATGTAATTCTGTCAGCACTATAGTTTCCTCTCATAAAAAGCTTCTTCCAATATGTTCGAATGTGAAGTAGCCAGTGCAGCTTTAGCATTCTGGAATGTGCAAAAGTTTGACAACTGATGCTCCTGTGTTGAAGTATAAAGGACAGAAGGGCTACACCACCGACATGCTGGCAGTGATAACTAGAGGTAATATTTCCCCAGCTGTATCACCAACTCTGTCATAGTGACAGTTTAAGTCGCAGTCAGGCAGAACAACTCAGCCGGAGACCAGGACATGGTCAATCAGATGATATTCGTGGGCTCAATATTTCACAGTCAGCTCTTGCCGTCTCTGAGAGGACAGCGTTCACGTCTAGACAAAGTCATCACAGGCTGGCTGAGTGCAGAGGAGAGACTGATGAATCCTGACAAGGCCTGTGGGCTGCTCGTTTGATGAGCTCGCCTCTGGGAAGATGATCTGATCACCTTTCATCCGACTGTAATTAACCGGCTCTGGGAATTGGAAGAAAAATGCTCCTTGGCTGTGATCTGTGCTACATCTTTTGAAACTGCGATGTCTCGAGGCGAGAGACAAAGAGAAATCTTGTTAAGGCTTTACTGTGACTAGGACCAATTGTTCAGCGCTGTGACTTCTCAGAGCTGTGAGGCTGTTCTGGTTGTGTGAGAAATAAGTGAATGTAGTGTAAACTCTTTGACATTGAGTGTGGCCCCCTTAAATGTTCTGATTCGAATCATCTGTCACAGAGCCCCGAGTCCAATCATCAAGCTCACAGTCCCACTGTCAAATTGCCAGTTGTTTTTTTTCTGTCTCTTCCCTCTGCGGCCACAGAACAAGGCACAAATAAAAGCTTAGACTGCACATTTTTCTTTTTTCAAAATTGGAGCACGTCTCAAAGGATTTAGGGTTGTGGCCATTTTTTTTTAGCATCAAAAAGACAATACTTGCCAATCATTTGAGGCAGCCAAATGTTCTAGTGATTTTACTTCAAAAGAAAGTACATCTTCTGCATTCATACATTGCTGTATGACTTGGTAGTACATTCATATTTCAATTAGTTTTTTCCTCACTTACATCGACCTATAGTTTGGTTCAGTTGGTCTGTTTATATAAATTACATTGTGGCCTTCTTTCTGGTCTGTTTTGAGTTAAATATTATTACAACTGAAAATAAACCGACGGGGCACTCGTTTGTTGCACAGTTTTGACTGTCATCCTCTGCTACGTGGACCCAGATGAACTTACCATGGGCGACTTAGTGGTGAGCAGGGTCGCCCTTCAATCAGAGGATCGGTGGTTCGATCCCCGGCACCACTAGCCCATGTCAATGTGTCTACGGTGTGTGAATGGTAGCTACTCCTGATGGGCAAGTGGCACCTTAGTCCCTCCCATCAGTGTATGAATATGTCATGTAGTGTTAAAGGGCTTTGAGTGGTTGAAAAGCTATATACAGGTCCATTACTATTTGCCTGTCAAGAGAAATCAAAATTTGACGACTGACAATAAATGAACCAGCGCTTCACTGTGCCTTTGTATGTTTACTTATCTTCTCTGACGTCACAAGCGGCTCACAATAGAAATGATTGATCGCGAGCGCTGTCAGCCGAGAATGCAACTGGACCTCACATATGCCAATGGTTCGTTTTTGAATAGTGACGGACAAGTAGATGATGAAGAGGCATCTTGTGACATACGGGGGATATCTGTGTGGCTGATTGTTTCTCCAACTTCATAGTGAAGAACTGACAACGTAAAGAGCAAGCAGAAGCACAGCACCCTTCTGTTTACCTCTGTAACACTTTGTTATTGATTGAGGGAAAATCTATGGTTGTTTGTTGGGCTGTCTGATGGCCCAGTGGTTAAGATGCATACTGCACACTATGATTGCAACCTCCCCGGTTAGACAAACAAATCAAGTTTTCCACTGAGATAAAAATCACAGTTAGGTACATGAACTTTTTTCCATTTGACTGGCTTAATAAAAGCATGGTTCAATGGAGCAAGCTGCGGAAATGCTGAATAATTTAACCCCTGTTGGTGGTAGTAGAGACACTTTCAAAAACCGCCACATATCTTGGAGTATCGAAAGTATAACGGTGTAAATGTGATTACATTTCATTTTGGGGGCTTTTTTTAAACCACATTACAAATATGACTACTCAATTTCCTCCCTGTAGTTGATGCCTCCCCAACTGACATAATCTGGAAAGTCACTGAGTCACTGGAGGCCGATTACACCGTTAATGTGCACTGAGACGGATCGCAAGGATGTCTAGCAGTAGAATTTTTTTTTCTTCATGGATTTACTGAAAGCAATTAAATTTACATGGCATGTAAGACTTCTAATGTGGGTGTTTGCAGTTTTAGTGAAGCGTGAGACCATCCATCAACAGGAAAACCTTAGTTCAGCCTCACCTGACAGCTATCCACCCTGCTGAAGTGTCCATGAACATAAGAGTGAGCCTCTACCAGCTCTGCAGCTGATACGGATTTCATATCTGCACTGATCTGTTGCTGGTAAAATAAGATTAAGTGTTAAATCTGCAGCTTTTGACACCTTAAGGCAAACACACGCCGGTTTTAAAAGTTTTAAGTACCACGGGATGGCCGGTGCCGATTTGTGTTTCACATACAGATACCAAACTGATTTCTTTTCCCTTTAAGAGCTGAGAGACTGAGAGTCGGATTGTTTCCATCTAATGTCGGGTTGATTAGCCTGGATTGAGTGTTAAATGGGACGGGGCAGGCACTTAGGGACTGATTAGACCTTTCAGCATCACTGTCTGCCTGCGTCGAGTGACTCAGTGTGATTGAAGTGTTTGGTTTCAAATCAGGAGGAGAGTTTTCCTTGTGTTTTCCTTTGTCAGTGGGGCATCTGATTTAACATACAGGAGGGGCAACATTGTTTCTGGATTCACTCGACAGTAGTTTTTGAAATGTTTCTACATTTGTAGATGAACATAAAGATACTTCCAGTCCTAGCACAGTTGCAAAAGAGTTTGAGCAAATGCTTCAGTGTCAGTATCCAATGTCAGGTTATGGAGTTAGTGCCTCTCAATGAAATAGCCACATTCTACAGGGTAAAATCCATCCAGGAAAATTAAAACAGACGAGAGCACAATGCAGCCACAAGAAACTTTTAAGAATGTATTAGCCTATCGCTTGTCCTTCTTTCAGGGTTGACCCTAGGAAATTTGCCTATTCGCTTTTTTTGAGGAGTTTGACGACAATATTGACCACTCTCATATCTGTCCGTTGTGTATAAGACTAAAGGCAGGAGCTTAGCTTAGCATAACGACTTGGAAAGGAATAAAGGCTATGCCAGTCATTTCAACATATAGGTTATTTTATGAATTAAACATAAAACATGCTACTTAACGACCTTTAAAGATGCAGGTAGCTGTATTTTGTTACCTTCAGACTGTTTCCTCCTGTTTCTAGTTGTGGCTCAAAGCTAAGCTAAGCTAACCCGCTGCTGGCTGTACCTTTCTGTTTAATGGACAGATATGAGAGCGATAACAATCTTTTCATTAACTGTGACCCTCGGCGAGAAACTGAATCAGCGTATATTTCCCAAAACGCAAACTATTGCTTTAACTCTAAGTGTTGACTGTTAGATAGAAATTGAAGTAGTAATTGAGGAGCAGAAGTGTGTTACAATAATTACAGCAACAGTCTTAATTAGCAGGTACCATCAAGCAACAGACAACATATATAATAGGCTTACATGTACAGGATGTCTAGCAAAGATACAATAAATATATCCTCTAATTTATACTATTTTTCAATGAGCAAAAATGTACAGTTTCAGTATATACTCATGTATAAGTAGAGAGGCATATTACACACATATGAAAATGACACGCCTACATGATTTTCCTTGTTTACACTGGTATCGCCTTCCAGCTCTGTGGGAGTCTGACTGCCGCTGTGATCCTTGTTCGCTTGATTCTTTATTACTGGATTTCTGTTGAATTTAGTGCTGCTTTGGTAACATTTTATCTCCAAACTTTACTATGTCCCTGTTTACATTTATTTGCAATACTGACTACCACAAATGTATATTACTTTAATATATATTTGATTCACATTTAATTTATGTTCATATTTTATCTCTATAGTTTAACTTGCACAATTTTTCAGAGATTCTCATTTTACTTTTACTTTTGTTATTGCCTTCTATTGTATGCATAATTAACGAGCATTGTTGGAGGGAGCCTTTGTCATTGCCAATGACGATTTCTCTGTAAGTGTTGTGCATATAAAATAAAGAATAAAGAACTTGAAACGTCTGCTATTTATTGCCACGTAGTTACGTATGAAATATAACAAAGGCAAGACAATCAACATTGGATCAGAAATGTGGTAAAGCTGTTGAAATCCAAAAGAACCTGGCTTAATGTTCTCTCAACTGGTTAAAATGAGAAGCCGGTGTTCAGGTACAATTCATTATCTAGAACAAAAAAAAAGAAAATCATTTGGTAAAAAAAAAAAGAAAGAAAGAAAAATAGATAAATAAATGTAGAATTTGAAATGCTCCACTGCTCCTTTTCTCTCCAACTTGGCTCCACAACAAGCCTTCTCTCCACACAGTCTGCCTTTCACCAGTCAGAATTTCACAGTAGGAAGACAGAGAGAGAGAGAGAGAGAGCTCAAATCAGCCGCAACATTTCTCTTTAATTGGGAATTAGGCATGATTAAAGCCCCACAACACATTTATGAACATTAAATATCCGCGGGGGGGTCATAGCTTTGTTGTTTGAAATTAATAAATCAACAATTACTACAGCAGATACTGGCATTTCTTGCTTTCCACAAACACTTTTAAAACCGAGCTAATCTACACCCTCTGACACTGCGTGGTCGGTACACAGCAATTGAAAGCAATGCTTTGAGTGAGCAGCAAGCCATTTCAGTCTAGATCCAGAAAAGCAAATATATCACAGCAGTTTTCTTTTCTTTTTTCTTCAATATTCTCCTCTCATCTTCTCTACTTGATTTCCACTCTCACTAACACGCTCTCTAGCTATCTCTATGGGGAAATGCCATGGTATTATTGTTTGTGACAATTAGAGGCTATAATGAAATGCAGTAAAACACAATGACAGGAGAACGGAAGCAGCTCCAGATACAGTGTTTGAGTGCTGGAGATCAGTTCTGTCGGTGTGGTTTCAGTCTCCGCTGGTTCTTTACAGCCAGAGAGAAGTACATTTTTTGTACATTTTAATAATGCGGTGATTACTGATTATGTTTTGTATAGGTCGATTCTGCACCAGGCAACTAGCCAGTTTTTGCCATCAAGGTCACTTTCCACCTGATCCCTACCCTTTGTCTCACAGGTGGTGAACCCAGTGGGCCCTGGTTGCTCTTTTAGGTGTATCCAGTCAAGTTACAGGAAGCAGTGAGATTAGTCGTTTAATCAATAATCCATTCAAGTCATGAATCAAGCAAAAATACCAAACATTGTCTGGTTCTAGTTTAGCGGATATGATGATTTGCTGCAAACAAATCAAGCAATTTGAAAACATCACATTGGGAACTTGGAAATTATGTTTTTTTTTAAATAGTTTCGAGACTAAATGATTAATCAAAAAATAACAACAACAAATCATTTGATATTGACAGTGATTGGTAGTTGCAGCCCGTACTACCAGGCCATCTCTCTTCTTTTTTTTTTTTTTTTTGGACAAGACTGACTGGAAAGAGACTCAAGGGTAGACCTAAGACACAACTCAGGGATTGAATCCCTTATCTGCTGTGGGAGGTCTTAGGATCCGCCCAGAAGGGATTTGCGAAGGAAAAAAGGTCATTTGAGCTGTTCTGCTTGTCCTTTTCTGCCACTGGGACCCAGGATCAGATCTGGATTCATGAGCTGTTGGCAAGGCCAGAGGTGCTTTTCTAAGTCAGCTTCCCAAGTGTAATGATTTAACTAAATATGGAAACCTCACCTCGTCCATTGTTTCTCAGTCTTTCGTCTTTATTAAGCAATATGTGCTGGACATTAGAAAGTTCAAATAAAAAAAGTTCAATCAACTTAAATGATAATAATGAAACACTTTCAAGATGTACAGTAGGTGACCGGTCGATATTGAGAGTGGCTCTCATCTATACTCCATTTCACATAACATGGATCGAGAGTAATATGGCACCGCTGCCTGCATTTCTCTCATTATCAGATAATGAGCGCTGACACTTGACGTTCCCTTCCTTTGCAGAGTGAGCCGCCGTGAATCCCGTGAGGAGAAGTCTCCCGACAGGAGACAAGATGGCGTCCAACAACACCCTGCGCAGCTACTCCATCATCCCATGTTTCATCTTTGTGGAGGTGAGAGGCTGTGTGTGAATTCTAATCCTGGTTTGTGGGGAAATGTACATGATGAGATTATGCATGTTGTGTGTGTGAGTGACAGTTTAACCATTAGCAAATGACCTCCTCGGGTAAATTATACACAGCCAACCAGAGCGTAAAGTGTTGGAATGAGTGAAGCTGAGTGTCTGTGTGTGTGTGTGTGTGTGTGTAAGAACTGTTCTGCTCCTCCATATTTAATTACCATGTCAGCTGAAAGTCCTTAATCAGAGAGATGTCTCAGGACGCTTTCCATTACTCTCTCTTCTCGCTATTTTATACTCACACACGCGCTTCTCTGAGGAAATATCCTGAATAACAGTCTCAGATGAGTTCACGCCTCCTCTTTTATCTCACGCTTTCTTCCCGACTGACCTTTGTGTCACATTTTCTGACAGCCTCCCACCATAGGACTCTTTTGCACTCGAAATGAATATAATTGTCAGACTATGTCCTCCAAGATAAGTGAAATGTGACTTTATGTCCCCTTTGATTCATGATGTTCTTTCCACCTTTCTGCTTTTTGAGCAGCATCATGGGCTACTGCCTATTTCTCGCCTCGGTACTTCTTATCTAAGAATCACACTTCTTTTCACATCTGAGACATTACCTCAAGACACCCAGTTATGGATTAGTCAGATACCAATAATTTAAATGGAGCTTTGTGTCACTGAACAAGGAGAGATGGCAAAAATGTGCGATACACCTTTTGAGATCATTTCCACACTAATTTCAGATCGACACCTTAAAATGTAACTTTGCACTTGAGCTCTGCGACACCTCACCGCGTCAGGAACAACAGGCTAATGAGCCGGGGAAATCAGTTTTTGACAGATTGCAAGTTTAGCAGCATGCAGGTATGAGATATTCTCAGAATGACTAAGGAGCACCTAACCCTCCTGCATGCACTCTGGTAATAGAAGAAAAATAAATACTGGCGCATGTTGCATGGCCTATTCTTATTCCTGTTTGTCAGAATAAGAACAGAGATAATATGCTATGAATGCTATATTAAAAATCCCACTTGTGTCAATCGAAATGTCACTTTCACTCCCACGCAGCCATACTTTAAGTTAGAGCATGTGGGAAATTGCCCTCTACAGCATCTGTTAACATAAAAAAACACAGTGGATTATAGACACATTTCAAGCATCATCCTCCTGTAATTCTTTTAATTGTGACACACTATTCATCACCAAATGTTTCATCTTCTATAGTCCTGCTGTTGGACAGCCTTGTCCTCATTGTACAGCAGTTCTCTCATTTACAGCTTTCAAGTGTCTTGGCTGGAGCTCAGCGTGAAATGCTCAGTTGGACATTGCTAATCACGGCTGTGCAATTTGTTTAATTAGGATGTGTAACTGGAGGGGGGGTGGGGGGGGGGGGTTAATGGGTAACTGATTATTATGTTGGTGACAATATTCCCAGTTCAACAACTAGGTGGTAAACTATATATATATTGTGGCTGTTTATACAGTAGTCCTGGAAACACCAGACCTCTGTGGTGATGTTAGTTATAGTTGGTTGAGTTTGGTTTAAAATATACACAAGAGATCGTCCAGTTTCCTAACTATTCTTTTAATTTGGAATTTGCACATTGCATTTGATAACAGTGTAACATTATATCCGCCTGAGCTGACAGAATGCCCCCATTGTTTATAAAGAAACCTTCAGCCAATCAGATTTTGATGATCAGGTTTTGTTTTAAAGAAAATCCGTTTTGGAGACTTCACGGTGACCATAGCAACGTGTGCATCAAAGTTGTTCACTGCTGGTAGTCAGACCAGAATGAAACCAATCAACAAGCAGCTGTTATTGATGAATCTCCAACAGGGTTTAGCTGTCTGATGAGAAAATTAAAATCCCAGTAATGACTGTTACGTTACTTAATCACATCAGTGAGAAATCACTGCAGAAGATGAGGGAACGGAAAAATGTTGACAGTGTCATTCATGATACTTAATAGGATTATCCCCCCTCTTTATTATATTATGAGTACAGTTGTACCCATTCCTTTTTCGCCTCTTTATTTCAATCGGGAGAGACCAGTCAGATAAAGAAAAGACAATTGTTTATTATTAACAGATATGTGATGATGAAGTCTTGACAGAGACTTGGGCGCTTGGACTCTACAGGGAGATTTGTAATGGAGGGCCGTCTTCCCCGATAAGCAACACGATAAATTCCCCCGTGGAGTCCAGACCTGGTGGTGGTGGAGGCCGATAGAATGATGAGTTGATGAAGCTGATGGATCTGCGAAGACTGGGCGGAGATGGGGAGGTGTAGGGGTGCGTAACAGCAACATGAATGAACTGAAGGTAGAGAGACAGTCATATTTAAAAGAGACAGCAACAAGATGATAGGCTAACCATGTAATTGTTTCGTTGTGCTTATTGGATGGAGGAGACCCGCTGATTTAAACAGCTGATGTCATGATTGCCAGCCTTGAGAAATGATGGCAAGTAAATAATGAGTGAGCATGCGTGAGGAGTGATTGGCAGATGCATGAGAAATAAATGACGGACGTAGGCATGCGTATGGTCTTCTTACTGAACTTACGTTATAGCTTCATTTGTCATTTTATTTTAATCTGTTATTGAATCTGAGGAAACGGTTGTGTAATGTCTCCCGTGTCTCTGTCATGACCACTCGAAAGTGTGACAAAAGAACCCGGGTGATCTCATCAGCTTGGGCTTGGAAACAACCAATTTTTATCAGAAAGCCATTCTCCATGGACAAAGGTCGCCAACTCCGAAAGATGTTGAAACAAAAATTATAAAAAAGTTCCAACAGTTCCCGTTTCCACCGGAGTGAGGAAAGTTCGTCCCAAAGCTTGCCGCTATATTTTAACACCTAAAACGAAGGATGCTTCATTCATCTGTTTGCCAGGGAGGGTGCAATATAATGATAGATGCATTGTGGGAAACGTAGGATCTAGTGTTTTGCTGGTATAACCAATACTTCAGATTAAACGTCAGGATATCATGACTCAACTCTTCTTCAATCTATACCTTTATTGAAATTGAGTACTGAATTGCAGGAGTACAGCTTTAATCTGGTTGAAATCAAGATATACAGTACATCTATATGTATGTTAAGTACATATGTTTATAGACACAATTATGTAATGTTGGAAGTGTGTTCCACTATGCTTTACATCAGACACAAATGGGAAGTATAACTACTTCAATTACTAATTATTTATAATCCCCGAAGTGATTGAAATGATTAATTTGTACAGCAATTGTGTAAAATGACAGCACAATAGGACACCACTGAAGTTCATAAATGATAACATAGTACTGTCTCTCAACCCTGTGATGTTCAAAATAAAAAATGACTTCATAAAATGTTTTTTTTCTTTGCACAATTTATTGACTTTCAGGATGTACATGAAACGCACATAGAAGCAAAAGACAGAAAATGTCTCAACATCACAATCTGCCCAAATAAACGTGTCACCCCATGTATATTTCCTCCATGTTGCAGCAGAGCATAGGCGGAGTGCTACACTGTGATAGCCCATTGAGTAGCAAGCTTTCTTTTAATTTTTACGACTTCAAGCTCTCAAAGGTGTCATATCCACCTCCGTGTCTCACTCTGTCCTTGCCCGTTTTCTCTGTCTCTCCCTCTTTGATGTCTCTGTCACATCCTCACAGCCTCATTTCTCACTCGCCCCTCCTCTCTCATCACTGAACCAGCTTCCTCCCTCAAACCCCCCTCCCCTCCTCATCTCTTCCTATTTCTCGTGGTGTCACAGGAGCTCTTCCTTCCCCTCACCGTCTTTATCCTCCTCTGTATCTCTCCATCTCGCTGCCCCTCACTCTTTCCCTGCTCCTTTGTTTCTCCTTCCCTCTTTTATTTTTGCCCTCTTTATCTTACTCACCCTGCCTGTCACGAACAGAGCGAGGCAGAGGGACAGTGTCGTCACATGGCCGGAACAAAGCGCCCTGATTGGAGCAGCTCCAGTGCCAGAGGCAGTGTGACGGGGAGGATGCTTATTTATGGTGATTTGTTTATCTAGTCATGTATCCTGTTGCTTTTCTGTTACTTAACCTCTAGTTCATCGTTTTGTCATTGCCGCTTGCCACTGCTGCAGACTATTAGATGGAAGGGAAGGAAAATACAAATAAGATGGGAGGA
Organism: Ophiodon elongatus; assembly: GCA_016806645.1. Lineage (NCBI taxonomy): Eukaryota > Metazoa > Chordata > Actinopteri > Perciformes > Hexagrammidae > Ophiodon > Ophiodon elongatus. Next base: position 1,660,106 of record JACSYO010001218.1, on the reverse strand, counting down.
CTGCGATGGCGTGCAACAGGAAGACGGGTCACAAGGGAGGAGAAGGAAAGACGAGATGGGGAGGAAGAAAACAGTACAACGGAGGGAAGGAAGCGAAAGGTTGCAAGCATTATGAGAAATTAATTAAAGGAAGAGCTGTGGAGGTGAGCCGTGAAGAAAGAGGAGAGAACAGATATATCCTGTGCCTCCCCCTGGATGAGATTATGTAATACACAGAGCCCCGGGGTGTTCATTCAGCTCACTATTCTCCACTTAGACTTCTCAGGTTTCGTGTACAAATCCTTATTGAGGGCCTTGTGAAATCTTTCCAAAACACCACCCGCACCAGGCTGGAAGGAAGTGAACTAACCTCTTCACTCTCATTTGTGAAAATTCCCACTGTCAATCTAAGAGATGATTTCTTTCTTTTATCTTGCTCAATCTCATCTACCAGTATGGTGTAATAATGTTCTGGGCTGTCATGATTTAAAAAAAAAAAAAGAAAAAAAAAAATAATCACTGCAGGGAGTGATGGTCTTTGATGTCGCTCCGTCTCTCTCTTGGCTGCACTGACGCAATATGATTTTTAACTTGGGGGATTCTAAAATGGGGCTTTTATCTTGGGAATCGCATGTTAAATTTAGTTTTGGAACAACACACAGTCTAAGTGAACCTGCTAGCTTTGATTAACTTGGGACAGGAAACAATCTGCAATGCCTGCAGTTGGAGATTTTAATTTAAAGCAGGCTGAAGAGAGGACAGGTAGATGTGCAGTGGTGATTCTGTCTTTTGAAAATAGGGGGATTATTAATCTGTGACCCCCACTCATTCAAAAAATAAAAAAAACACCTGTATCGCTTTCATGTCGGGACACATACAATATCATTTAAATACAATCTGAAAGCACACGTGACTTGAATCATTAAATCTCTGTTTCATGTGCTTTTTCCACTGCTCACATTAATACTGTCAGACACCGTGGAGAGAACTCAGAAGCAGAGTAGAGTTTCAATGGCAAAATGTCACGCAAACAATGAAGATAGAAGGGAAAATAGTGCAGGCCGAGCTACAAAAAAAAAAAGGTTAGGCAGGGAGACAGAGGTACAGGTAAGGGCTTGGCAAAATCCTGGTCATCTTGAAAACAGAGCAAAAAGTAGCTAACAGGTCACAGAAATAAGGCTTGAAGAAATGGCTAAAGAGCTTGGCATGAGCACAAGACAACCCGCCAACGGTCAGAGCAAGACTGAGGCTAAATCCTGACTGGCTTGATTGGGCAGCTGATTGTTTGCAGGTGATCAGGGAGTAGCTCCTGAAAGACACGCCCACACATAGCAAAGTCACTAAAGAGCACGAGTACCATGCAGGTAACAATATCCAACTGGTAGGAATATGTTTGTGGCCTTATTACCCCTCAGGGGGACAGAGAGGAAAAAGCTGTCTGCCTGAAAATATCATTAGACCCACTTTAGAACAGCATAATTACGGTTTCTTCTAATTTAACATGCTGACTGAAAATGTGAAAAAAATTTAAATAATTTAAGGGTCATATTGACTTAATCTGAAAATGTGCACTGCAGTTTTAATACTTTCTTTTTTTTTATGCCTGCAAAAAAAGGCACAGAAGCCTTAGAAATCTGACCATCAATATACATACCCCAAATGGCACAAGATGCTGTACTTAACATATTGACAACCCTGGATCAAGAGGTGAACATATTTGTTACAGCTGGAATTTGTATTTAAAGCTATTTAATATAGTTATTGTCTTTAAAAAAGCTGTAAAAGACCAATGCTATGTCTTGATTTGGGGCCCAGAATTACATTTAATAGCTGGCTATTTATCATGATGTCCTAGCTTTTTGAATACATTAGATAAAAAACAAAACAGAAACAAGAAGCTGTCTTTTGTGTCACTTCAAGACAAGTCTGACAACAGAAGTGTAGCATCACGGTCTAAATCCGGACAAGCCAGACTAAGATGCCCATTTCTGTCAGTTAGTCTTTTTCTCCCAGTGTACTAACGCAACATGACAGCGAAATGAAAACCTAGGACTTGGTGGATTTATATAACATTTTCCTGGTTGTTTTCAGGGCCTGAGGGAGGAGACGGGCTGTGGGACTGACAGTAAAAATATTTTGGATTGAAGGAGACAAAGAAGGGAAGAGATTTGGAAGCTCTGGAGAAGGAGAGGGATGTGTATTAATTTAATTAAGAGTTATGAAGAAATTGGCTGTGTATAAAGTAATTACGAACATATAACAATGTAATACTACAAAGTGGTTCTTAATCTGCCAGAATAGCAAACGTACAGTAACTCAGTCTTATGATGAGAATTTATAACTGACAAAGTTAAAGAAGACTATGTTACTTCTACTAAACACTGGCCACTGTTGTCAAAGGGAAATACTAGGCCATACTAGGCCAATTTAGGCTTCTGGTCATACCGGACCGATTAATGCTCGTATCATCAACAACTTAGGGTGTATTGACTCATTTATTCTTTCAAAAGTTACATTGTCTTTCTTGTCTTCTTAACCTACATTAATTGATATCCAGGCAACTTTGGGGCAGTGCAACAAGCTAAAGTCACAAATAGACTTAAAACCAGCTACAAAGTTGATATAAATGCATTAACTTGGAGTTGAGTGTTGTGTAAGTTTAAAATTCACTCTCCTTTTAGCTCTGTTTTGGTCTCCACCAAACCCTGATGGGAATATCTTGTGTTTTAGCCCCTAAATGTTCCCCAGCTAGTTGCTACCTTTGTCTGTCTGAATTTGGGTTAGGTATAGGAATTAGGTGATAAATCTCTGTGGGTACCTCTAATATTACATAAGATATTAGATTAGATTAAGCCGTTTTAAAATGAAAATATTGATTAGAACAAATGTAAGGTTGAGAAAGTCTGCGATTTTACTTTGTTAGAGGCCTATAACTAATTGATTCATAAATGGTGTCAGTAGGAAGTTCTTGTCCGCTCCTCTGAAGTGATATACTTATCCTGAGAAATGTAGCATGTCAAAACTCAACGGAGGTAGATGGCTGCACCACAGCTCCCTGCCAGAATCCGGGGCACAAGAGGTGAATTGTGCCCTCCAAGGGAGCAGGATAATGGCATGCTGCAGTAACTTTGTAGAACCGTTTTACGGCCGCCAGTCTTGTCAGTCTGCCCTTCAAACCGCTAATGCAGCATGACGCTGGCTGGGGAGTGACTGTAATGCAGCCACAAGTTGTGCTTTACAGAGAAAGGGACGCTTGTCCCTTTGTCTGTAAACTGTCACATAAAAGCCTGCTCTTATAAAAAAGTCACAGCAATAGCAACCGGACTCCAGGGATGACACCGCTGTTTTCACCAATATTTTCATGTCAGTAGTGCTAGCAAGGGATTGTACCTAAGCAGAAGTACACAAGTATTTGCATCAGCATATATTAAAATACCAAAAGTAAAACTCTTACTCATTAAGCAGAATGGCCCATTTAGAATAATGTATTTTATATGACTGGATTATGAATATTTATGTATTCATGTGTAAGTATCACTATTGTTGCAGCTAGTTAATGCAGGGCACATTTAAACTACTTATCCTGTTGATTATGTTGCATTAATAATCAGAAACTGCAAAGTAAGTTGTAAGTAATGTTGTCTAAATACAATATTTTCCTCCAAAATGTGGCGGAATAGAAGTATAAACTAGCACAAAATGGAAATACTCAATAGTACCCTGACTCTGAACCAAGTCCGGTCTGCTACAGAATGCAGCACAGACGAGAGAAGAGGAGAGTACGATCAGGCTCAACAAGCAGAAATTGCTCATCTCTCGTGGCCTGTTTTGGTAATTTGCCACAGCCCGATGACTCTCACGATGTCTAATAGCTCACTGCTTGTTTACGGCTTTCAATGATTTATAGCGAGGAGAAGTGGCAGGAGGCGGGGTGAGAGATGGAGGAAATATGAGTTTTATAGCGATCCTGAAGGGAGAATGTGATTGGGATGAATGTAGGAGGGAAGAAATGGTTCAAGGACATCTTGAGCTCCTCAACCAGCCCCATGCTTCGTACCAGCTACCTCTCCAGGCTGTACTGCCGAACACAGGCCGGTGAATCAATGCAAATGTGGTTGTTGTTGTTGTGTGTTGAGCTTGAGGCGAACTTTAGCCTTTTTTTTCTTTACAAAAATGCAAATGAGGTGAAGGTCAAAGTAAATATGTACTCTAGTGTACACCCCTCTTATTAATCTGTCCAAGCCCTTTTCAGGTATTTCGCTGTAAACCTGATATCCTTAGTATGTGATCCCACAAGGTATTACATGGCATTTCTGCAAGCGCAGGAATTTGCATATTTTCAGAGACCTGCGAATTATGTGTTAGCCGATTACCCTGCTGGAACGTGTTTGTGGAACAACATTAAATCATGAAATTATCCCTCTCTGGATGCTGTGTGCCGACAAGCTGCTTTAATGAAAATGTTGCACTGACATTCTGGTTTACACATGTCATTTTTTAATCGGAATTAATCGGAAGATTACCAATCAAACAATCGCTGCCAAAGTTCAGGAAATGTCTTCGGACATTATGGAAGTAACAAAAGTCAACTGGACAGTAACGAATGTAGCAGAGAGAAGATAAATACAATTTAGGGCCAATAAAGAAAACTTCAGCTTTCTTGGACAAGTTCAAAAATCATTATGAATGGTTGAATTATCCCTCATAGCACATACTGTTGGGTCTGTCATTGGATGAATAGTGCATTTCTTAAATTTGGTGATCATAGACACATTAGAGAATAAAAAATATCAAGATTTCAGATTTAAGAGAATCAGAGTTTAGCTGTGGGCTATGCATATATTAAATCAACAATTTGGAAGCACTAAGTAGCACACATATATCCAAGAAATACAAGTTTGCAGCACTGAAGGAAAACTTCATCTATTTTTGAAACTTGTCCATGAGGATAATTTAATCCTAAAATGGTTCAAAATGGTAGTTCAAAACTCCAGCGCAATGCTGTAGGATGGATGTGACGGAGCAAAATAACAATATTTTTCAGCAAAACAAATCTATCAAGACAGCATGCAAACAACCAACGTTTGTTAAATGAATTCAGTTTATGAATGTTATGGATTTTTACAAGTAACAAGGAAAATGTGTACAGATGTAAAGCTAATAGTAGACCTGTGGAAACCCTGCAACGTGCGGGGTTTATTTGCTTCACGTCACGTCACTGCATACCCCATCACATTACATCTTTGCAGTGACGAGATATGCAGTGATGTGATGTGACGTGATGTGCAGTGACGGGATGTGAAGTGACGTGATTTGACATGATATGAAGTGACGGGTTAGGAAGTGACGGGATATGCAGTGACGTGATGTGACGTGATATGCAGTGACATGATATGAAGTGACGGTATATGCAGTGACGGGATATGCAGTGACGGGATATGCAGGTATATGCAGTGACGTGATGTGAAGTGATGGGGTATGCAGTGATGAGATATGCAGTGACGAGATATGATGTGGTCACTGCATATCCCGTCACTGCATATACCGTCACTGCATATACCGTCACTGCATATCCCGTCACTGCATATACCGTCACTGCATATACCGTCACTGCATATACCGTCACTGCATATACCGTCACTGCATATACCGTCACGCAACGTCACAGCACATCTAATCAGCATCGACCCATACACGTTTTGTCCATGTCACAATTGACTCCACTGTTGGTCTCGGGTGGGCGCAGACATACATATGAACCCCGGTGACATGGTGACTGCATCCTTTTATCTTCTGCCAGAGAGCAATTTCACTAAGAGGGCATAACAAGTGGGAGGTTCACTCTATTCCCCCCTAGATCTTCCCCAAGTCTGACAGGCACCCTGACCGGAGTCACAAGCTCACTGGCAAGGACATGGTTCACATCAGAAGATGGTTATTCAGATAAAATGAAGTAAAATAAAATAAGATTAAACAGCGCCTCACATCAAATCAGCTGCATGTTCTTAAGATAACATTTCGTGAGAAGTTAAATTAAGTAAAATTAAATGAAATAAATTAATACATAAAAAATGCTAACTATTTGTTAAAAGAGCGCTTCTTGGGTGGGCCACCTGCCCGGCTGTCCAGCACTCCTCCTGCATACCCTGCTACCACCCTGCTGGTTTCTCTCCCGTATAATGGCCCGCAAGTTCATCCCCTACATCTGCTCAGGGCCGGATGAGATTAGCCGGCTGCATGTCCGAGGAACTTTAGTGGGGCACGCTGTGCAAGGAAAGGTGGAGGTCTCGGCTCTGAGAGGGGATGTTGCCGTCTGCTGTTTCTGTAGGATGATCTTGTTCTGATCATCAAGCAGCACGAAAGCCCAGCGTTGGACTCCTGACACTGTAGAGACCTGGCTAGGGGGAGAGCTTGGAGAGGAGTTAGAGAGGGAACTAGAGGAGGTGCTGGGGCACGAGCTTGAGGATGAGGAAGAGGTAGAGGAGGAGGCTGGTGAGGAGCTTAGATACGAGCTAAAGGATGAGCCAGCAAGATAACCAGAGGAGGAGAGTGAGGAGGCAGGGAAGTAGTGAAGAGAGGAGCTTGCTGACCGCTTACGAGAAGAGGAAGAACTAGAGGATGATGAGGAAGAGGAGAGGGTAGGAAAGAAGCTAGAGTGGAAATAAGAGAAGAAGCAAGAGGGAGAGTCAGATGGTGTGTCATGGGAAAACCTGTTGGTTGGACCTGGTCCTCTTCTCAGTATCAACCTTCGGACACTGACTTGGTTGGAGTTCGGCAGGAGGACTGAAGTCCAAATGTAGTTCTCGCCAGTCTGAAGACAGAAAGAAATGTATCCTGTTAACCTTTGCTGCATTTGAAATGAGTATACCATCAATACTTTTCAGTCGTGACTTTACGGAAAATATAATCACATTCTTAACTATAAAAGATAATACTGCATTTGTATTTGCAGCAAAATATAAAAAATTCAGTATCAAAAGCAATTGTTGTGGAAGGCACCATTTTAGACTGCAGTGACAGCTCCTTATGGATATATGCAGCTTTCATGGACCACTTGCCCTATTTTTTTTATAAGAATCTATATCAGCCCTTCAAAGGTGTTTAAAAAAATAAAATCCAAATCTCTCAAGGATGAAGAGTTTGAAGAGCCTCATTTGCATTAATACCACCGTCTCAGTGAAAAACTGTGAAAACTCTGCTTTATTTTATATTTTATTTGCCATATCTGCCTTGAGAGAAATATCTGGTAACTTTGGGAAACTGGGTTTTACAGTAGCTTCTGTAACGCTGAATGCTATAGCTATAGTTTTCTGTCAGGGGTTACAGTAACAAAGAGATGCCACAAGGTGGTGCTGTTTGTCAGTTGGCTGCTGTCATCTTTGGGCTTTGTGATCTACCCTCTCATATTCATTATCATTTTGCTAAGTGAACCAACCCACACAGAGGTGTTCCTCTTATTTTGTAATTGTTGGACATGTTTGGACGGGTATTTTGAAATGTTTCTAGTTTGATGAAGCCAAAGTAAAAGCATACCCTGGCTTTGAACAAGGAAGTAAGATTGAAATAAGATTAATTTCTGAAAATAGTCCATGCTTCACTCCTCTGCATGTCTCAATGCAGTTAGATAACACTGGGATGAGTTTATACCCACCACTTTACCCTTAAATTCCTCTGTCAAAGTCAGTGAACTTAGAGAAAGTACTTAGAGAAAGTAAGTTAAAATGCTTAGCTACGGCTTCTTTATTGCCTTTTTTGTTATTTTGTGCAAGGTCCTCTTTTGCTGCTTCATATCATCAGTTCCTATTGTCATTCATTCATTTTTATGTCCTTTTTTTTAATCAGGGCTGGGTCAAGAACTGCTTAAGTAAAGTAAATCAATAATCAATCATTTATTAAGATGGAAAAGCAGGAGGACTGTTTTTCTACATTTGAAACACTGAAAACTTCTGTTCATATGAGTGGCTTCACCTTGCCTCCAGTTACGAGTATAACCGTGATGTATCAAGGTGTGATGCAGCCAAGTATAATGGTTGCTCATGCGAGTTGTCGTTGATGTATGTGGATTGTGGAAAAAAATGCTCTCTGCGATATACCTTACTAATAAGAGGAGCAAGCAAAAATACCACTAATTAGCTCAGTGTTATTCAAAAAGTTGGCAGAAAGCAAACAGGCCCACACACCTGGACATCTCAGCATGGCCATCTGTCACAAGACCAGATTTGCCAACAGTTCTCTCCTAAACACAGTCACTTTCTTGCCCCCACTGTCTGAACCCCACTGGCCATATTGCCCAGTCTGGCTCACACACCCTCCATATTTTAACTGTGGATACAATCAGTTCTGAATAACTGATTTGATTGGACAGGATCTGTTGTTGATATTCAGTAAAACAGCTCTCGCTTGTTTTACTTTTATTGTCTGACTCAGGAAAGCGATGAGGTGTTTAATATGTACTTGTGTTGTAACGTAGGACTAGTACTGTGGTAGAGCTATACTAGTCTAAATGTGCTCTTTAACAAAGTCAACAACCATCCGCTTTCTGTTTGAAAAGTGTCCCTATCTTAGCACAGCGGAAAAAAAAAAAAAAAAAAAAAAAATTGATAAACTGATATTTCTTGACCTAATACTAATAATACTACAGCATAATAGGATGTATGTGGTCTTCGTTACCATCACTGGTGTAGGATCACACTTTTTTTTTTAAACCAGTGGTTCGACATGTCAAAAATGTCTCATTTAAAAAAAAAAAAGAGGAGGCTTTCTTCAAACCCCAGATTTGATTTGCTTTATAAATTGACACGGAAGAATGGCTTGAACAGGAGGCTGAGCTAGTGCACATTTAGGCAAGACTGAAAATGGTAAAAAAAAAGAAAAAAAAACAAGTAGTAAATACTCTTATCCCTGATTTATTCCCTGATGTGTAAAATGACAGAATATCACAGCTCACAGTGCACCCACTGCTGGGATAAAAATAGGTGAACGTTTTATGGATCCACAGCTAGAAAAACAACAAATCAGGAATGTTTTATTGAGATTGGATCTCAAAGCGCTATTCCTTTATGGGACCCAGAATTAGTTGCTTGATTTATTCCCTTGTGAATCACTGTTAAATGGCAGACATCTTGCCTCACGCCCAGTTGTACCGTCTGTGTGCCGTCTTGGCTCCTTGCGAGATGAGATCAATGAAATGTGTAACTTTGGACCTCGACTCCAGATGCATGCAGTGTTTAGACAAACGCGGTCACGATCGCTGTTCCAGTTGGCTGAAGGTGTTTAATAGTTAGAATGATCCCAGCAGGTTATGGAATAAAGTTATGGTATTGTACAACAACACAACCGAAAAATGTGTGTCGAAGCAACACTCATCCATCAGCGGCAGCATTGTGACACCTGGTGTTGAGGAGAAGTATTACAAATAACTGGCTTTACCACGTTTTTAAAGAATCAGGGACCATTCACGACACTGTTATCACTAAAAACACAGTTTGAGACAGGATAGTCAGACATGGTCACTTGTGATGCCCCATCTATTTGTAATGATCTAATACTTCATTGATTCATATGGGATCAATAAAGCATCTTATTATTTTGTTCTTTTTTACAGTTTCCCTTTAATCATATGGAGCTGAGTAGCTCTTACTACTCCAATGCTACCTTTACATGACTAATGTCTCCATTTACTGGCAGTACCTTCCCTGACTAAGATACTCTTTCCAGTTCCGGTGATGTTGTGGGGCTTTGCTTCTATCTTAAAATATGTGCAAACACGTCATCACTCTCCTTTGATATAAAAACCAGAGCGTACAGTGCCAGCTATGTTGGCGGCAGTATCAAAACATTATTGGCTGAACGACACAAATGCAGCTGATTTTAAGAAACCACATAAAAAGCCTCGCTGTGCAACGTCTTACATTTCATACTCCACTGTTGGTTCGTTATCAGTGACTAAGGATACCATATATATATATATATATATATATATAAAAAATATTGCCCGCAGCCGATTCTGGAAAGAGAGCGAAAAGAGGCCAGAGACAAAAGATGATGTTAGAGGGATAAAAGGATGAGGGGGTGAGGGAGGAGAGGAGGTGGTAAGTGGGGGGGCTTGCACATGAGGAGTTAGCATGAGAAAGAGCCAGAGAGAGAGAGAGAGAGGAAAAGAGATGTCTTTTAGAGGATTTATGCGGTTGTTTTGCATGAAAACCATGTCAGACACGTCACAGCTGAGAGTGGAGCGCTATTCAGGGATCAGCCACAACACAACTCATTTAACCACTGAAAAGTGAATCAAGGAAGGGTAGCCTTCAGTGCGCTGGATATACAACTAACAAGTCCCCCTTTCCCCCTTCTCGTTCTTCTTCTCCTCCTCCTCTTCTTCAACTTTCTCTACTCTCTCGCCCTCTCCCGCTCCGACATGTTTTTCTTCCAGCTCGTCATCATGTCCGGCACGGTGTTGTTGGCCTACTACATGGAGTGCACGGACCTGTTCAGCGTGCACGTGCAGGGCTTCTTCTGCAACGACGCCGAGCTGATGAAGCCGTACCCCGGCACAGAGGAGTCCGGCTTCATCCCCCCTCTCATCCTGTACTGTGTGGTGGCCGCTGCTCCAACCACTATAGTGAGTAAAACCCATTTTCTATGTGTATTTCGCTGCAAACCGGCAACCACGTTTAAACGTCTCTTTGAAAAGAGCAACCTTTTGTTCACTGCTTACAGCTTTTCTCATTTGAAACCTATTTATATATATATTTTTTTATGACCTTCAAACACCAAAAATGTAACTACTCCTCCTCAAAGTATTATAATGTTGCCAGACTTCAAACATATACTGCTAACCTACAGTGTGGCCTAATGATCTACCTTTGTGACTGTTAGCGAGGGCGCATAAGTTACTTCAGTGTTAAATTATATGTTAGATAAGTAGGACATCTGTGCAGAATAGATATTCAGCAATGCATCGTATTTGAACCGACTACAGTTGTCTCTCTATCCTTGGCAAATTCCACTTTCTCTCTCTCTGTATATATATATATATATATATGGGAGAAAAATGTAATAGCAACCTGTCTGACTGAAGACTGTTTTCTGATCTTTTCATGGGTCAGCTGAGAAGTTCGGTGACAATTTCAGAGACTGGACTTTTGGCTCTCTGTTCCTCTGAACTTTGAACAGTATCTCTTAAACTTGTTACTTGCTTGTTCGGCTGAGTGCACCGGTGAAGTGTACAAGTCGTGACATGACGAACACATACTTTCCCCCGGACTGTGATGCGATGTCTTAAACAGTGTGTCCATGGAGATTCCCAGTTATCCGGGCCACAGCGTAGCTCCCGGTGCTCGAAGGCGAGCGGATTTCCTGTTTTGTGATGTTTCACCGTTCATTCACTCGTTCCTTCAGTGGTGCTGAATGAAAGGGGACAACCATGCACCGGGGAAACATCTTCAACATCAGCGGGGAGAACAGTTGACTCAGTTGCCTATCAGTGTAATGTAACTCATGCCACTCTATCCTTTCACAGCTGTTGCTTCATAGAAACGCACTGATTCTAACCACGTTTTGAGTATGTAGTGTATTTATATTGGAAAAAAAGGAACAATTGTTTTTCCCCAACCAGAGAGTGTGCGTACCAGATTATGGTTGATTTGTGAGTGTGATGTGGATGAACACTATTCTCCCACAATGCAATGCACAAAGGAACTGGCGGAACTGGGATAATTAAAGTAGAATGTGGGAGGTGGTGGTGAAACAGCTTAAGAACAAAACGCATATAAAGACACGTTGCTGCCGCTTTGGGTTTCCCACTTGGCACATACTGTAATATTTATTGTTAGTATAAATACTAACTGATTTTTTTTTTTTAAATCACATTAACTTCTTAAACTGTATACTATGCCAATCAGTAGGTGGCACACACAGTTAAGTGCTGCAGTATGGATTTTGGGGATGCACTCACATTGAAGGAAAACTACAGGTGTCGCTAAAAGCATCAATGGGACTTTTTCACAGCAGGTATTTATACTTGTCATAGCAGGAGAGGCATAGGTGTAATTAATACCGTTAATGATGGCTCTGTGTCTTTTAAGCGTATCAGTCAGCGAGCGCGAGTGCAGCCCTCATTAGAGTTATGAATTACACTTGAGTATCTGCAGTGTTGAATAGCTTGTGTGAAAAGGGGTCTGTTGGAAATCTTTTTTCTGGTCACTGAACGAGCGAAAAACAACAACTATTAGAGTGTTCATGTGTAAAGCTGAGGGACAGTTGTGGATGAAGGTAGGGCAAGGGGCTGCATGTGCATTGCTGATTCAAACTGTAATAGCAACATGCAGCCACCAGGTGTCAGTTTAGCTCCACGCTTGTTGACTCCAACCCAGCACACCAGACCGCACCAGGCACCATATGTCTCTGGGCCCCTGGCTCACTTCATTATTAAACCAGTGTCAAAGATTTTCTGAGCGCCTCCTGATGACTGTTTGCATGTGTCTGAATTCATTTTCTCCGGCCACATGCGAAGGAAAAGACGAGTCAATCCCAGAATATAGAAGGAGCCGATGCTTCATGGTCAGACGCAGGCCCTCGGTATGTTTTAGGATGGCGCAGTGCTAATATGTTAAGGGCTGCAGTAGTGCATCACATCAGTACAGAGACAATGTATTAAAAATAATAATAATCAGCTTTGGCTTTGACTTTAGTGCACGTCATCTCGGGAGTCAGGTGTCAAAAAGAAAATACAGTATTTTAAAGCTGTAAGTGTGCAGCAATTCCATAATCATTTATAGTAATTTGCATATTGAGCTGGTGAATGATGTTTATTTTACTTTTACATGAGCATTTTCACTACAAATATTTTCTTTTGTGAACTGTGTGAGCCAACCATCCATTCCTTTTGTTTCCTTATTGTGCATGCTGTGTATTGTTATAATCCAGTGAATGTTAAATGCATTATTAAATATTTCTTTTGCCTATTAAGTGTACATATTTGCAGCATTTGATTAATTAACTAATAGCATTTCCTGAGGATATGTGTTATCATAGCTGACTTCTTCTTTACCCACTACACCACTGGAGTCTGCCTTAATATCTTGATGTCATTATAGAATTTGGTGTGTGAAACATGCCAGTCCATTTCTCGAGCACCACATGTTCTGTTGAATGCTCCGCAGCAAATCTAAAATTCAGTTTATAACTGTAGTGCCGTGAAAGGGCTTTTAGCAGTGTCTCCCATTTGTATATCTCAGGTTCCTTTCCAAACAGACATATTCCTTTTCTATTACGATTTCAAGAGGCACTCAATCTGGGATGTGATCGTAAAAGATGTCTGGTTCCTGGACACACGCCACCCATTTATTTGTAATGAGATGTTACTGTTCTGCTGCCTCTTTGTGTCGCTCCCTCTTTTTTGTGTTTATTATCTGGGACACTTTGTTCTTCGCTCTCAGGCTCTAAACATCGACTGTGGTTTACCGGTATGTTAATCTGAAGTCAAACGTGAATTACCATCACTTCAAACACATCCTCTAGCTCGCATTCTGTTCTTGTAGCTAATAGTTTTGCAGATGCATCAGCATCCTACAGTGTTACACACCTGCACACACACACACACACACACTCAGCGACCCAACCCCCCCTCACACATATCCCTGTGCTTTTATCTTTGTGAGGAGACATTGATGTAATGCATCCCCTTGCCCTTCATCCTAATCTTAACCATCACAAGTAAATGCCTAAACCCAACCCTTACCCTAATTCTTTAACCTCTTTTAAAACCAAGTCTAAACCCCTAAAACAGGACTTTGAAGAAGTGAGGACCGGCCAAAATGTCCTCACTGTGACATTCTAAAACTCATTGGTCCTCGCAAAGATATATGTACAAGTACACACACACACACACACACACTCTCTTACTTACACATAGAATAAAATAAATTGGTTTATAATCCAGAAGAGGGCAGTTTTGACGGACTCTTCTGCACTGATTACTTCAGAGAAAAAGAAAAGAAAAAAATGAAAATATAATTACAGGCTGATAAGTGTAACAAACAACATCAGTGTACGAGTTGGTTCCCAGTACTCTTTGTTTGTTATATATCAATGTTGTCATTTTATTTTGGCTCTTACGGTTACGCAATATAATTTTCGGTGAGTATTTTTTTTCGTTAAACTCATTAAAACCTAATAAGATAAATCCTTTCATCTTTTATCCTGCTTGTCCCTGATCACACACACACCCTCCTCAGTGCTGTGTCAGCTGTTCAACTTTTGTTTAACAGTGCTGGACATTTCCCATATTTCCATCTCTTTGCTCTTTCTCTTTCTCATTGGCCTACAGTAAACGGCCTTAGTCTCTTTATCCATCTTTACGCTATCCCAAACTTTTTAATTGTGCCCTTTGAGAGTGCTGTGTCAGGTGCTGAAGTTGTGCGTCACACTGTATACGGCTCCGTTGCCACATGCTGGCATAAACCAACGAAGCAGCCGATCAGAATTAATGATGACAGGGATGTGAGCCAATTAGCAAAGAGGCAGTAATTTATTCAGAATGTTCCACATGGCCGGACCAATGGGAGGCTGTAGAGGTTAGACGGGTCGTTTTGATGCGCCGCACTATAAACCTGCTCATCCATGGACAGGCTTCATAAAAGGTGATTCTTCACCCTCAACACAACGCAAAGCATGATGTTGTTGTCGTCTGCCAAGTGTGAATCCAACAGAAACAAGTGGCTGACTAATGAAAGGTACCGCGCGCTAACCACCATGAGGTTTCTCTAGTTAAAGTCTAAAGGTGTGGAGATATCAGAGAAGGACTGTGTTGAAGTTGAGGACGTGTAATGGCTAATTCCACTTCCTTTTATGTGTGTCTTGGTGACAATACTGAAAATAATCAGCACATTAAGAAGACATTAAAGGGGCATTAATTGATTTTTTTTTCTCCACCTCAGGGAAGCATAACAAGCTGTAAACACCGCAGCTTTACATATTATCACCCTATAAAGTGAACGCGTTAACGTGAATATGAGCAAACAGTTGCCTATTGACACTTTCAGGAGACATGAAGCAACATTAGCATTTATTCGGTGTCATGTTTCCAACTACCAAAGTGAGTGTCCATTATTCACTCTCAATTTAGCTCAGTTTTTCTATGACTCCTGAGGGAAATATCTGTCTGTTTAGCTGATAAATGTTCCACTATGATTCCCGACTAGCCGCTAACTTAGTCCATCAATAATTTGTTGGTGGGGTGGAAACGTACAGTGGACTCAGTGCCTGAAAGCAGCCTCCTGCTGCTGGAAACGACACTGGTGAGGGCGGTGAGAGTTAAACAGTTAACAGTTGTTTCTGGAGGGAAGGGAGGCACAGGAGAACCTGTACTGTGCATGTGAGACTGTCATACCTTGCCTCAGTAAAATAAGAGGTTTTCTAAAGGGAATTTTGTGCGCGGAAAACACTACAGCTTTTGTCCACAGGGACCGCCAAAATCAACACAAGACTTGAAGTTTCTCTTTTTGACTGATTGGTTTTGTTTTTTTCAAGGGCTGTTTTAGTCAGCTAACTACATTTGTAGTCTAGTACATATTTCCTAATAAACCTTATTCAAATTAAAGAAGTAAGATTTGTTTTTGTTCAAATTTGAAGAGATTATTGCATATAATTAACAGCTTACTGTGACAATTAAGGAAAGTTCTCTGCTGCTTTAGGCTACATGCTTGATTATCAAAAAAGAAAAGAAAAGGATTGGCGATCAGTATGATTGAACAAACTGGAGCATGAATGATTTATGGTTTTTCACAGGGGACAGTTGTCACATTTAATATGTGAGTGATATAAAAATTTGAATTGGGTGAAACTAAATGTATTCCTGAATACTGTGGGCACAGGTACTGAGTTTTATGGACCTTCAAGGGTATCGCTGACCTGAGCGCCCATAAATCCGTTGTCTTGGATGGGTTAGTAATAAATTAAGATGGCAGATGAACCAGAAGTTGGTTCTTTTTGTTTCGTTTTAGAGAAATTACTCCCAAGAATTGCATTTTTTTTAACCTTTTCCTTTTCTGCTCAGACGTCACACAGTTTCAGTTGAATGCCAAGTTCTCCGTCAGTTTTCTGACATTTCCTTGGGGGATAGTTGTTTTCAGTCACTTCAGTTCAGTTGTCATGGCATTTGTTTGAAGAATAGTGGGGGGTTACATGAGTTGAAATAAGACGATCAATATTTCAAGGCTACTAGTTGCTTGAAAATGTTAAAGTTATCATTTAGTATCAGGGAAACACTTCTCCTCAGCATTTCAAGGACCTGGATGGAAATTAACTGATTTTGATACAAGTTATTTTAAAAGTTTGCCAGTAAACTTACTGGAGATAAAAGTAATCTGAGCGCATTTTAGATGTATCATAACATAGATATGTTTGCAAATGCACGCTTTAAACAAATGTCAAACAAAATCATTCGTTGACTTTGATTTTGTGACAAGGCTTACATTTCTCCAAAAAAAAAAAAAAAAAAAAAAGTTAGCATAATATAATAGATAACGGACATACATTTCAGAAAACTTGTAAAACAAAACAGAAGTGTGATAATGTAAGTAATCAAGTGTGAATGTTTCATGGTGATATCTATTAGTTACATTTGTTACCCTAATCACCTGGGGTGTCTCTCTTTAAAACACCTAGACAACAAGGTGTATAGCCTGAAGTGAAATTAGGTTATCTCCTTTGCTGGCTTCTGTAAAAATGCATTTTGACTTGTCACAACCACTGCTCAGCCATAATGAAACTACTTGATACTAGTTCCCTGCCCTTTACAGTCACAGTCTGTTTGAAGATAAAGGCATGTTTATTTGTCTATTTTGCCCATAAAGACAGATGTTTCTGGGTCAATATGCATCCGAAGATGGATTCTTCTGTAATCATGCATTTTTTTGATTTTTATTTGGTATTTGCATGCTTTATGCCAGTCATCATCTAATGGAAAAAAGTGTTTGAAAACTTTAATTCAGCCTCCTTTGTGCTGACAAATCCAGACATGACTGAAACCAGTGCAGAGCTTTAAATCATTCATAGCCTTTTTCATATGTCTGCTGTCAGTCCCTATTTCTTCTTCTTCTTCTTCTTCTTCTTCTTCTTCTTCTTCTTCTTCTTCTTCTTCTTCTTTTTTATTTTTTTTTTCTCATGTTGCTTGTAGCCACAAAGAAAGAAATAGATTAGAGTTGCATTCACAATAACATGTGGATGCATTCACAAGGGATAGAGAAAAACACAGGCTTTTTTTTTTTATACCTGTCCTGGGGCTCAAAACAAAGTCTTTTATGAACACAAACACACACACACACACACACACACACACACACACACACACACACACACACACACACACACACACAGACACACAGACCAAAACCAGATGCGTACACACATACACCCTTACTGTATGCACACACTCCCGCTCATAAACACACACATATTTTTGTAGCAACCTGCATCACTGGAGACAGCTGGCAATGAGGTTCATTTTGTGTGTCCGGCAGCAGTTTTTCCATTAGACCTGATGTAATGTCCACACTATAATGGACCTGAAGAAAGGCTGCATTAAGACACAGTAGTTTATGTACACAGGCTAGACAGGGGCAGAATGTCCCCCTACCCTATAATGGGATGCTTAACTCAATGTTTTCTTTTCTTCCTCGTCTGTGTGTGTGTGTGTTTCTTTCTGCGTGTTTGTGTGCAAGTGTAGATTTTCATCGGAGAGGTGTCCATGTATGTGATGAAGTCGACGAGGGAAGCTCTCCTGGCCCAGGAGAAAACCATCGTGACAGGAGACTGTTGTTACCTCAATCCCCTTATCCGCCGCATCATACGCTTCATAGGTAAGGACGTTTTCATGCCAAATAGTCCAAACTGTTCTTCATGTGGATGTATAAGCTCTTAACCAGGAAGCCACATGCTGCATATCATGACTAAGCTGACAGGTGAATGTGCTGTAAGTCACCTGAGAGGAGAGCTCCAATGCAAAAAGCTACACATTTGACCCGTAACACTGTTGAGTCGGGGCTTGAGGATTTTGTTGTTTAAAGGGGACATAAAAGGATCATTTTAGGTTAATGTAAAATATTAGGTTAGCATTTACATGCTTTAATGTTCAAAAAATATATAATTTTTCTCATACTGTCTGTCTGAATATATCTGTCTGAAAACCTCCATTTTAGCACCAGTCTCTGTAAGACCCCCAACCAAAAAAGCCCAGTCTGCTCTGATTGGCTTACGAGAAAAACATGACATACCTTGGCAAAGGTAGTTCTCTCAAGCTGTGGTCAGCCAATTTTTTGTTGTGTCAAAGACAGGTCAATGCACAGTTAAGGGAAAAATGAGAACGTTTAGAAGATGAGGTTAACAAGGTCGGCCAGAGTGAGGATGGCTGCAGCTTCCACCAACCAAACGTGTAAAGAGGAGAATGTCTGCAAATACTTGAACGTTTGTAGATCAGCAGATTGTGAAAGTACAACACACATGCCTGAAGCACAGGCCAGCAGTGGAGCTAATATGATACATTTGCTGCTTTTCGGAGGCAGTGATGCTGGGAAGTAGGACCGTGGTGCAGCCTTAAGTGATGATGCGTGTTAAGATGAAGCCAGGGTGTGTGCCCTGAAGTGTTTTCAGTAGTTAATAGTCTTGGCTTAAATGATCCAAAGGCGACAGTTAGCAACATGTAATAGGCTTTGGGTAGGGTTAACCAACAGTTGCAAACACCTCAACCTTGTTCAAGTGTGAATGAAATTACATTTCATGTAACCACTTATATTTATAGGGAGCTGGCCCTAGCTGACATTGAGCGTGAGGCGGGTTACACGCTGGAAGGGTCACCAGATTATCACAAGGCTGACACACCCTTAATTAACATAACCTGTATGTCTTGGACTGTGGGAGGAAGTCAGGCAACCTAGATAAAAAACCCACCCTGACACGGGACAACATGTGTGGCTTAATTAGAACTGGTCATGTCATGTTATGAGTCTGGTTTCACCGTGGTTGGAACCATCTGCTTTGATTTACTCTTAATCGACAACTCTGAACGAAATTCAGTAATTGAAAATAGCCAATTTGGATTCCAGCTGTAATGCATTTACTGCAGTTTCTCTAAAACTACCTCAGCCACTGTAACAAAATCAAATTTAAACGTGTTGGATTGTTGGCTGAAAAAAAATCTTTACATCGCAATTACAGGTCAGGTTTGTATCCCCACACTATTGTGTCACTCCTCTAAAAGAGCTCACAAGACACCCAATTACAACCTTTGAATTGAACTTTTTACAGCCACTTTTCCACAAAGCTTGAGTAGCGCTGGGCAAACTGACAGACTCTTTTCTATCTGTTCCAGTAAATGAGGTCATCTGCTGGACTTAAGTGGCGTAATCAGAATTGCATTGTTCATTTTTTAAATAATATCCCTTCAAGTTATGAAAAAACTCATAAGAGATTCATTCGCGCTCATTCGCGTGATTTATATTTCCGTCTGCTCCCGAACAATCTCTCAAATTTGTAGGATCACTGGGGCTGTTAGTTTCCCGCTCTCCTGCTCCCTCCCTTCTCCTCTGCTCTCACCCTAATTCCCCTTCTCTATTTCCCTCAATGATGCCCTTCACACAATCGTGTCCCTGTACCCCTCACTGGCAACCAAACCCTACCCCCCACCCCCTTCACCCACCCCGCCCCCCCACCTCAGCCCTCTGCAGCCCCCCCGGATGAGAATACAAAGCAGAGTAATTTCATGGCTAAGCAGGCCAGATAATAAGCAGTCATATTTCACAGCAAAAGGAATGCAGACGCAGATATTGGTCAGGCTTGGTGGGCTGAAAGTGTCAGTGCAATCATTCATAATAGATGCTTTTGTTCCGTTTATATTTTGTTCCTTGCCTGTTGTCCACTCTTCTTTCCTTCTGTATTAACTTTATTAGATTCCAGCATTTTTCAGGGAATACGATTAACCGTAGATATTCTGGAGTTTAGTGCTGCCTCATGACAGTTGGGGTTTACAGTTGGTTTATGTCACAGGTCAATTTAAACCTGGATACAAGGTAACCATGATTTAAGGGGGAAATCCATGTGATGCTTTCAAAGATTTGTGTTTATGTGTCAATTTTACTTTGCTGTGTGGTTTTATGTGCCATAAAGCCTCACTGTGTCTGTGTGCCCCAGGTGTGTTTGCGTTCGGTCTGTTTGCCACAGACATCTTCGTCAACGCGGGCCAGGTGGTGACTGGAGGCCTCTCGCCCTACTTCCTGTCCGTCTGCAAGCCCAACTACACCGGCACCGAGTGCCGCTTTAATCACCAGTTCATCGTCAACGGCAACATCTGCACCGGGAACCCCATTGTTGTAGAGAACGCTCGCCGGTCGTTCCCATCCAAGGAAGCTTCGCTGAGTGTATACTCTGCTGTTTACCTGACGGTGAGACGAACGTACATGACTACTACGCACGATCATGACGTTTATTGTGGGCTCTTGGCTTATTTTGTACCGTGTGGCATGGTACAAGCAGATGTTTGTGTCAGTTTAACTGTGGAGAAATAAGAGCTGCTTAACTGAATTAAAAGATGCAAATCTAAGTGTAACTGGTAAATAAATCAAATCAAATCAAATTAAGGTTATAATGGTTTATACATATAGTAACTGTACTCTGAAATATAGAAACAACATTTTTTATCATTCTTCTGATTATTTAAATCAGTAGTGCATTATTAGAAAATAATATATACTTTTTAATTCTCCACAAGATTTTCATATTTTCTTTACCAAATGTGAACTCATTTAATAAAAATCAAGTGTACTTGAGGCTCTAGAGTTACTCATTTGGGACTGAATGCAATTATTTTACACATTTATATCCAAGCAATCAGAGATGAATAGATAGATTTTAATTAATTTAAGTTATACACTTGATTTGTAATTTAAAAAGGCTTTGAATAAGAGGCACTATTTGATGTAATGAGGTGCTACATAGCACATCCATCTTTGATGTAGGAATTGGCAGGGAAAGACTTAATATTTCTGGAAAGTGTGTCGAAGAATGTTCAATATAAGCGTCGGGTGGGTTCAGGCATTCTTTTTTAAATTGGCTGGAGGAACACACGAAGAATGGCTTTTTGAAGGGCTATTTGAAGAGCGGCAGTTTGATATGAGAGTGACGGAGGGGCTCAGCTGCTGAAAAGTGAAAGAGAGAAAAGAGGTGCAGATTTTATCAGCCGGAACAAGAGGAATACAAGGACAGGTTATTGATGAAAAGAGGATTTGATACGCACAGCTCTATGCGCTGTCTGACGTGGGAGGAGGTAAAAGTTCAAGAAGTGAGAACATATGTAGGAAGACAGTGTGTTTTTAAATGCTCACAGTCTCCTCACAGCTTTCACTCACAGTTAGAGGTTCCTATATTAGGTTAATCTTGTAATCTTTTATTCTCTGTGAAAAAAACTTTGTTTTGGAGAGGTATTTCACTCATATGATGTAAGTGTTTGACATCTTTCTTTAACAGCAATGGAGGCTTTGTGCTCTCACAAAATTGTAAAATATTTGATTTGATTTCTGTGGGAACACCTCCAGTTGCTCTTTGTGAGATTGCCTCCGTTCATGTGTACCCAAAAAAAGAGAAAGACACAGTAAAGAACATCGTTTATTTTTTATTTCCAAAGTCCATGGTCTGATTTATTCTGCCTTCTTTCCTCCTGTTCAGATGTACATCACCAGCACCATCAAGACCAAGTCCAGCCGCCTGGCCAAGCCTGTGCTCTGTCTGGGCACGCTCTGCTCGGCCTTCCTCACCGGCCTCAACCGAGTCTCAGAGTACCGAAACCACTGTTCGGACGTAGTGGCCGGATTTATACTGGGATCGGCCATTGCTCTGTTTCTGGTGAGGACGATGGAAGAGTGACATGTTTGGGAGCGGGGATTAGAGGAGAAGAGTGAAGATGATTCTTCCGAGGTGGATTCTGGTCATGACTTATTTTCAAATTTTCAGCTTCATTTTTGGAACCGACCCAAACCAGTAATTAAATAATTATTCTGGCTGCACCCCTTCCCAAAGCCTGTAACATGGTCTTGGTGCCATTTTGTTATTCAGTTCTACGCAAATGTATGCCTTAAAATTCTTACACACAACATATATATATATATATATTTTTTTTTTTTTATTAATTTATATTGATGTATGCTGGCATTTATTAAGTGTTTGTAAAGGCAACATAGTATGTAAAAGTTAGCTGTGTGTCAATGCGGCCATGTGCACTGACGTGCTAAACACTAATTTGGTAAAGAAGCTTAAAAGATCAGTTTGTGAAGAGGTGATAGGGGGAGAGGATGAAGCACGGTTTATACTGAGCTTGAAGGAGGTTCAGACGCAGGTGAGTTGGAGAGGGAAAAGAGGAAGGATGAACTGGTTGATTGGGGGAAAGAGGAGAAGAGCAGAAAGGAGAGTAAATACTGGATTTCTACTGAGATACTGCAGCGGTCGCTCTGGCTTTGAAAGAGCCTAGAGAGGAAGGGTAGTGGAAGTCACAAGGACCAAAAGTGAGAAGAAGGTCGAGGGAAACAGTAGTTTGAAATAGTGGTTGTGTTTAATTCAGAGGTGATGGAGGGAACCTCGACCTGAATGACCCTGTCCCGCTCTCTTTAATATTAAATCAAGTTGTCAAACAGCCTGGCTTCCTCTGAACAGTAAAATCACTTTGTCAGCGTCCGATTTTATGCTAAGTGTTTAAATGCAGGGTTGTGGTTACAGCTGAAACCCTCAGGTTGTTTTTTGGATTGAAGTGGAAAGCCCATTGAGGTGAAAGGAAGGTGAAGGGAAACCTCCACAAATCAAGACAATGTGAATTTTAAAGTGTCC
Source organism: Ophiodon elongatus (assembly GCA_016806645.1). Taxonomy (NCBI): domain Eukaryota; kingdom Metazoa; phylum Chordata; class Actinopteri; order Perciformes; family Hexagrammidae; genus Ophiodon; species Ophiodon elongatus. The sequence goes on along the minus strand of JACSYO010001218.1, from coordinate 1,637,261 downwards.
GGGACTCCGTTACATGTTAACTGCCACTGGGTCCCCTTGCCTCACAGCTGGAATTAGTGTGAAAGACAGGCGTCCCGATGTCCTGAGGCTGATGAGTATGTCGTTCTTTTTGCAGGTATTTTGTCATCCACCTAAATATTGTGCAAGGAGTATGTTGACCTGGCGATGCGATAGGAAAAGATAATAGTAAAGAGATCCCCAATATTGGTGAACGTGAATTACACGGCAGTTCTGTTAACTATTGTAAAGACATTTCACTCAAAACTACAAATGTCAGCCTCATGGTGGCGCCACACAACAAAACAGGGGCTCATTGTCTGAGAACCATGAAGGGTGAGGCGAGGAACTGGGAAGCAGACATTGTCATTCACAGAGCCACGGCAAACATTTTATATTCTGAGAGCATATACAGCATATTATTGTTTTGCTTTGTGACATTAAATATGAATGTTTGCATTGTGTTGCACCGAGATTCTCTTGACAATGATCTACACAAATATATGGAAGAACCTGCATCTTCATCTCTGTAACTTAATAACTTATACATAGGAACTTACTGCATGCCTGGCATGATTGTTATATGTTATGGATGTTCTTAACATCCATGTTAAGAACGTATGAATGCAGATGCAGAGACTGGCAGATTCAGAGATTATATTTTAAGGGCATGAAATGCTTACTGAGAAGAACAGGCAGGCGAGTACAGCTGGTAGGTACAGGCAACGACACGTGAGGAGTTCACTTTCCAAATAAGATAGGAAACAGAAAGCAGTGAGATTTACAGACAGCCGTACAGGATGGCGAGGAGGGGTTCAAATCCTGCAGGGTTTTCTTAGGGTGAACATTTGTGAGGGAAATTGGGGCCACAGACGATGTTCAGAGGATGGTGGATTTTAGTCTGAATAGATGGTTACACAGAGTTTCCTGGGTGAGCGGTAGCAATCATACCTTGCTCTTGTCTTAGTTTGTCCTTGGACCATGAGGATGATGAGGCACAGCAACCCACTCTTTAATAAAGGATATTAGCTTTCAATGAGTGATCTATAAAAATCGAGTCAGTGATCTCCAGGGAGAGACGGACACAAGAAATCATCACCTCAGCAGTTTTGAACTTGCTCATTTCCAGCTTTTCAGCAAACTGAGGATGGCAGCCTCTCCCCTACTCATCGACCTAATGGTCCTGATAAAGATTATCAAGTTCCTGTCATCTGAAAACTGAGGCGATATGATGGACTGCTATCTTGAGGGAAATTAATTGGTACAAGTAGAGTAGAAAGCAGGTATAGCTCAACCCCCGCCCCCCTCCCTGATATCAGTGCTGACAGCGAGGAGATCAGAATGGACTCATCAAACAGCTGCCGTTGGTGTGACAAGAGATTTGTCCTCTGCCAGCAGATTGAGGGATCAGTGTTAAGCACTTGGTCGTTGAGCTCCAGGATGTTGGAGACGGAGGTGTCCACTTGATCCAAGACAAAGCAGAGGCACATGCTGACTGCCTGCCAGGTCTGATAGAGCAATGCTTGCCAAACTTTTTCTATTTTTGGGGACCCACCTTTTTAAAAAATGACAAACCATCGCTACCCAATTCACAGCAGGGCTTATCTTTACATTGGGAGAAGATCAAATTTGTCATCACCTTATATACATGGGTAAATGGGTAAACCAGCCATTTAGAGAAGATTTACATTTGACAAATCACAACTTTTTTTGAGATTGTCAAATGTAAATCTTCTCTAAATGGTAGAAACAAATTCTCCCCATCCGTGGGTCCAGAGCCAGGATAACTGTGATAGAGACACCTGAGACAATAGATGGCAGCTTGGCCGGGCCTATCTTAGCATGGCCGACGAGAAAATGGAAAGAAAAGCAGTCTTTCCAGTCCTACTCAGATGCGATTCAGTTGAGAGAAAACAAGATAGTGGAAACCAAACTGAAATTGTATTTCAAACAAGCAGGAAGTCATTTAAGAACAGTCATGTGAAAACAACAGGAAATAAGTGTCAGTGTAGAGTTGAGCACAAAGGGGTGTACTTTTGACTTGCCCATGATTTAACCTAATCAACATTAGATTCACTGTGACAGACACAGTTTCTTGTGAAGTATTCATATGATTTTTATGAAACGGTGATGCTGGAGTGTCGCCTTTAGATTCTCGCCCAGCAGCTGTGATTCATTTGCTTAGTTTAGCACTAGAGAAAGCACTGTCCATGAACTGCCACAAACAAGGGAACCTTGAGCATCTTCCAGCAGTGAATCGCCCTGCTTCATTTTCTCCTTTGCCACTGCCTGAGGGCATGGTCGGCCCGGGGGCGGATTCCCCCTCGGGCTGCCTTCTTTGATTAACCAGTCCATGGAGGAGTCTAGAAATATAGCAACCTTGGTGGTTTTTAAAAGATTCTGACAAAATAGTTTTTTACAAGTGACTGTAGGTTATACGAATTTTACAAAAACCAAGGCGTCAGTTCATGCCACAAAGGTGAACACCCGGAGCATCTCCTTTGACTGCATTAAATGATGGTTGCATTTTGTTTACTCATACAGTGTTTGATTGAGCTTTTACACGGATATAAAATTTATATTACAGCAATAACTGTTCCAAAGCCTGAAAAAAAAAGAAGGTCACATCTCTCCAAAAAACTCATGGGGGCTGTTAATTCCTTTTAATTGGGGCTTAAAACACAGTGGCACTAGGGTTGGCAGACGGTATGATATAATGTACAACGAATGTCATTTTAATATGGACATTAGGTGACATTCTTTTTCAAAAATGGTGTGACTCTCATGGTGCATTAAGTTGGGTCTGCAGATACCAGTGTTGCAGATGTTAAATAACACAATTTTGTCTGATAATAGGAAGTTATAATTTGTCTTGAGGGACCAGACTAGAGACTGGTAATATTTTCTTGGACAGCCTGCAGTGCAGTGCGTTCACATTACTTGGTTCAAGAAGTCTGCATCAGGGCATACGTTTTAGCCCCGCTAGCGGCATGGCTCTAGGGATAGTAATGTCAGTCGGTCGGTCCACCACATTTGTATGGACTGAAATATGTCAGCAACTATTTGATGGATTGGGAAGTACTTTTGCTTCCCAGGCGATCCCCTGACTTTTCCTCTGGCGCCACCAGCAAATTGACTTTTGTGGGTTTGAGTGTCAACAACTGTTGGATGGATTTGGTACACACATTAATTTCCCCTCAGGATGAATTGTGATCCGTTTGGTGGTCTTTTAGCTTTTCATCAGGTCATTTCTTTTTTTGCCCAAGTCAAAATGCCAGCAAAACAAATTACATTCCCATCAGCCTCAGCTGTAGTGCTTTTTAAAACATGTTAGCATGCAAAAACCCTTTACTATACCGTGAAAATGATACATATATTATACCGACAGTAGCGTTGTCATTGTTAGCATGTTGACATTGACATTTAGCTCAAGACACTGCTGTGTCTAAGTACATTCTCACAGAGCTGCTACCATGGCTGAAGACTCTTAGTCTTGTTGTATACCATCCCAATGATTTGTCAATTAAATATTCGGACAGGTTTTGGGGATTAAGGGCAGGGAAAAAATTATTTCGCTAAATTTAAATGAAAACTTTGTCATGGATTAATTCAACTTTATCTCAAATAACCCAGCCTGGTTTGGTAAAAGCCATAATACCAGACTCATCGTCAGAATGTCATAGCAGGAGTTAACTTTCCCGTTCTCTTCACCTTCCATTTCCACATCAGCCTGTGCCATTATTAACCTACCTTGCTGTTAATGTTGAACTGTCCTCGTACCTTACAGGGTATATGTGTTGTGAACAACTTCAAAGGCGTCCACAGTGCAGCAGCTAAACAGAAAACTGAAGACTACCGTGGTCTGCCTCTGATGACTTTCCCCCGTGTAGAGAGCCCTCTGGAGACCCTCAGCGCACAGGTACCTGAAAACACTTAACCTGGATTCCCAAAAACCGTAATCTCTATGGTGCACATTATTCTTCCCAATTAATTGGCAGAGCTCCCTCAAGACTGTGAGCTTACAACAACCTCCCCTTCAGAATTTAGTCTACTGCAAGTTTTTGTAATTTCCCAGAATTCTCATAGAGAAAGGGTCAGTCACATATTTGGTTGACCATGTGTTCTTTCTTTCTGTCTTTCTTTCTTTCTTTCTTTCTTTCTTTCTTTCTTTCTTTCAACACAAAGCACTGACACATGTTCAGAAGAACATACAGGCATGGCGTTCTGCACCACACCCCTGTCCTCCTTCCCAAACGCACACAACCTCACAGAGAGCACTCCTGATACTGTTTGACAGTTATTTCTTCTACTTCTCCATTTCCACGCCTTTTCCCTCTCCTGTCTACTTTCTTTCTTATCTCTGTCAATCCTTCTACCTCTATCTCCATCCTCCCCTCCTCCCACCACGTCCATTTTCAGAACCACTCAGCATCGATGACGGAGGTCACATGACTAAGGGGGCAGCACCGGGTCACGTTTGCGTCTCCACAGCACTTCCAGACACAATGACGAGGACGCATGCCACGTGGCTCTGAATGCTTAACAAAAAACATTGCTGATATATCTGTTTAATTCACCTGAGGGACAAAATACACTATGTTTCTAACGGTTCTCATCTAGTTGGGCTATGCTCAATTCAACCTGCCAAGGCATATCTATTGCATCAGTGACAAAAAAAAGAATCACAAGGCAAACTTAAGCACAGATTGTTTTTCCAGATATTTGGAACCATTTGAAACATGGGACATTATTTTCCCTCCACGGTGCGCTGTTTGTAGTTAGAGGACGGTGTTTTGTACATTTTGTATGAGCGAGTGCTGTAGCCTATCCTGATGGTGTTAAACCTGCGCACTTCCTGTCAGCTGACTCACCCTATTTTACATCACATCCTGTCAGGTGACTTGCCTTGTCGATCACCACATCTATTCCCCTCAGTCTGAAAAATGTGCTATGGAAAAAATATTGATGTTGTCGTTCTGTGATGTTTGTCATTTGTACAGAAAAAAAGACAGAATCCTTCTTTTTATTATCTCTCTCTGTACATTACTTGACCGTGTCAGGTCATATTTTGTAAAGATTTTTGTCAATCTGTATGACTATTATGATCCATTTGGACCTGTTGCCTGCTGTGTAAACCTGGATATGTTTTGGTATCAGTTTAGGTGTTTTGGGGAATGAACCCTCTCCCCTTTGGAGGAAACGACAAGGAAGAGTCAGTGACAAAATCCTCCGAGTCAGAAAATGGGGTTTGGCACTTGTAGTGCCATGCTATGAGCCACAATGAATATGAAATAAGTTGAAATTCACACTATGAGAGTGTTTCACCCCAATTTCCTGATTCACTGTGATGTTAATAGGATTTTTTTCTACAGAGAGGTCCAGTAGGGCTAGCCTCTGCCAGATATACCTGGAGATTTCACTGGTATGGCTGTACAATTAAATTTAACCTGAAATCGCAGGAGAAGACATCCTCATAAAGTACATTGAAAAAAAGAGAAAAAAAGACTGAAATGCTCTTTGGAGTGACACTGAGTGACCTACTTAAGGCCTGGCTAGCCCTTTCATTGGAAACCAGAATGACTCCTGCTTCACTTTTCCTCCTTGAGGCACCCCGCCCTTCCCCACCTGCCCCAACCCACCAGTGGATTGTGATGCAATGTTGTGACTCCATTTCCCATTGGAAGATACGCCTAGCATGAAGAGAGAGATCAAGATGTTTTATAGATATTCATGATTTCAATTATACTCATTATCATTGTGATTATAAACGTTTTTTTACTTTAAGAACAAAAAAAAGTGTTTCATTTGAAATGCTTCATATATATTTTTTCTTCGTTTGACCACAAATTAAATAGTCAGTAGCAACAATGTGTTTTCTTGTCTTTTTCATTATGTGTCAGAGTACTGAAATGAAAGGGGTGTCTTTTTTATTGTCATAAACACATTATGGCCAAAGACATTTGTTACAAAGTTACATCCAAAACTATTGAGGCAGAGTTACCTCGCCGGAATAAATGGAAAACATGTCTGCCCTTGTGTTTGTTTGAATATTTAGACATTTGTTTTCCATACTTCCATTTGGCCTCGCAGACAGCCCGACAGTAAATCTTCTGCTGATGTTACACCCTAAAGTATGGCCACATTAACATATACAGTTTCGTTCAATAAAAAGAAAGAAGTTTGTAGTCTGGTAGCGTCATTTACAAACTCTGTGTATCAGTGTTCCTGTTGGCTAAATGCACATGGTCAAAGTTGCACAAATGTGATCTCTTGTTGAAGTGAATGGGAAACCGGGCATATTCTCCGGATGTGTGACCCTGCCTCTATATATTTCAGGGGTACATGTAGGGTGTGCTGTGGGCAGTAGACATAGGTGGATACTTCCCAGGAGGCTCAGTTCACAGGGAACAACATTCATACTTTAAATGCTCTTCAGGTATGTCATCAAGCATAATGTGATGAGTTTATGTAAATGATTTCTGGTAGGACTAGAACACCTTCAGGGTTGTTCATGAACAAAAAACACAGCTGACATTTATTTTGTGAAATAGTCTGTGCGATTTCAAAGGCAAAGCTTGATGCCTCATATTATTGCCTCAGAACAAGTAAGGAAAATTGTGGGATTAAATGTCAGAAAACCTATGTAAAAAAAAAAGGCAAAAATACATTTTTCTCTTCACACCACGCCACACACCTGTCCAACCACACATGCTACTCAGACAACTATTGGAGCTTAGATATGCTAAAATCAGGAACTTATTTAGGTTTTCTGTTGATTCATCCTGCTGAGGACTGCAGCGACGCCTGTGATGTTTATGTCACCGCTGAGCAAGTCATACACACAGAGAGACACAAAGGGAGCTGACGGCTCAGCCAGTGCACTTGCTCTTTTGCTCTGTCAGGTATTCATTTCAGCTGTGACAGCCTGCGCTTACCCTGCAGACACACTGGCTAAATAGATAGCAGCTGTGTGTGTGTGTGTGTGGGGCAGTATTTGACCATGCCGTGTGTTTTTAAAATGTCATCCTTGGCAATTCTGAGTATGCCTTCCTGCCCAAATTGCTGTCCCCTAGCAATATGTGTGAAGAATAGTGCAACAACCAAATATCGTTACAAGGCGGGAAGCAAAAGGTTGGTTATGTATATAGCTGTAGGGTGTTTTTTAAACCATAATGGAAACAATTTAGATGGGAGGAAATGAGCAACTGCAGGTGAATCTCAATGGCCAACTTAGAAATATATATATATATATATATATATATATATATATACACGTATGTATATATATACACATGTATATATATATATATATATATATATATATGTATATATGTATATATATATATGTATATATAATATATATATATATGTATATATATATATATATATATATATATATGTATATATATATATATATATATATACATATATATATATATATATATACATATATATATTCCAGCAAATAAATCCTCAATGAACAGATGGATTGGTTTGCCCTGGATTGCAGCCATTGTTCTGTACATTATTTACTTATATTTGAAAGCACAACCCTTAAGTCCTTGAAGAAAATGGTATAAAAGACCATTGAAACAGTTTCTAAGTTATGGAGGTGTATTTACTCAAATGTAAATATGCACAAGGCTGAAAGACCTTCTATCGTACATTCTGCTGTCTAATGTGTATTGGAAATTATAAAATGATGTGTAAGGTAGTTTGAACATTTTTTTTCAATTAAATTAAGTGCAAAGAGGAAAGTTTTTAATAACAGAACACATCCAAACGCAAACAGAAAATGCAAGAAAATATGTCTTTCAGTGAGGTCAGTTGTGAATGATCATCATATTCTATATAAGATTGTCAGAGTTTGACAAGTGGTCTATGTTCATGTTTACATTTACTATTCAACCATGGCCTTGTACCAAAAACTGAATGGTAGTTCTATGTTTGTTGTGTCAAGAGATTGCAAGAAAAGCAGTAAGATCTCAAGAGGCTGTGTAAAAAGGTCTTGTTTTGGGTCCCTGACTGAAAAGGCTGAAGACTCTTGGATTTATCAGACCACAAGTCAAACTATTACAAGTTAACCGATGACTCGTAGGTGCAGCTTTCTTTAAGGAAATAGAAGTGCATCAGTGAAGTGCAGGGCAACATTATACAGTGATCCCTAAAGTAAAATCTTGTCCTATGATCCACCACAAGATCCCAACCAGATTTCTTGAAGAATATATTTGCTGAAGCTTTATATCTTTTTTTCTTTTCTTTACGCTTAACAAATGCGCCACCAACCCTTAAAAAGACGCACAAGAAAAACATGACCAAAGCCACATCAAATGCAATGTCAAACTTTTGTCCATCCAAGGTAAAATCAACCAATCACAAGCAGGTATATTTCTTTTCTTTCCCCTCAAAGATACAAGGTTTCAGCACAAGGCCATAACGACTTAACTTAAAGATTTAAGGATGGGTTCAACTTCAGGTCATTTACACTCTTAACGAGTCTCAACATACGACTCAGGTGAATTCGCTCATTAAGCTTAAGTACCAGTCTTCATATCTATGCTCAAGCTTATCATCATGTCAAGTGAATCTGTACCATTGAGGAGACGAGGCATAGGACGAAAGGGAAGAGAGGGACAAGAGGAAGGGGAGGAGGAATGGACATTAATGGAAGAAAAAAATGAAGGAATCAGTGAGGTGGAGAAAATGGTGGAAGAGGAAGGTTTGCACAGCGCCTCAGTGACAGCAACAAGCTAGTGAGAACAGATTTGGTTCAGGGTCCCTGGTTCACCTTTGTCCAATGCCTTGCGTCTCAGGGAATCTCACGTTCCCAGAAGTCAGGAAATGTTCTAGTGGAGTTACAGAGCAGGATCGGATCCCTGGAGAATGTTTCAGTCCAACGTTCAGGGGAACTCCTGAGGATTCAACTCCAAGAAATCTTTGAAGGTTCCAACTCCAAAACACATTATTTTCCTTAACCTATACAGTAGGTTGTGGAAACAAGTCTCACGTCTAACCAGGTTTCTCTGGGCAGAACAAAGAGAAAAGCTTCAAAACTCTGGGAGTGTGTTTGTGTGTTGGTTAGTCTGCTGGTGGGACTGGGGATACTGAACAAACTGGTTAGACTGGTGCGTAGTGGGCTGACTGGATGCAGTCTGGTTTGCTTGCTGGTTTTCTGATTGGTACTGTTCTAGCTCTCGCTTCCTCCTCATGGCTGTCTGTAACTGCTGCTTGATTACGAGGATCTGACCCTCCAGTTCTGACAGCTCCTGAACCAGTGGGCTCCGGCCCACACCCAGGCCGGTGATGCAGTCGCCCACCCCTAAGCGCGTGAGGCCCTGCCCGGAGCCCCCCTGCCCTGGCCCCAGTACTTGGCTCAACCCCCGCCCTAACAGGTCAGAGCGACCGTTAGAGTTGGTCACTATGGGCGGGAGTTTCTCCATTAGGGGAAGAGAGTGGGGATGAGGCAGGGAAGATGGGGATGGTGATGAAGGAAGCTCCTGGGAGGATGGGCGCTCCAGGTCATTCTGCATCTCTTGTGGAAGGACTCTACGCCTGTTGCAGTGAGAGGACTCTGCAGGATTCCAACATGCTGACTGGTTGTTTCCCTCTTTGCACCTGGAGATAAGACAGATACATAGAGAATATCAGGTTGTTTACCAAAGAATGCCAATGTGGGAGATTGTGTATCATCCGATCACATCTTTCCAGGCTGAATCCTATGTAAAGTCAGTGGCTCAGATTGTATCACTCTCCCCAAGACATGCAGATGACGCTTACGCTTAATTGTGGCTGCACATACAGTATAATTCTATGCATGTTGTATGACACTTTGAAATATAGGAAGAACCAGATCTTGATCAAGAAAAGTGAAGACATATTTCCCTAAACTGCTGTATGGGAAAGTTCCACACATTATTGTGTAAGAGGCTCACGTCGAGATTCTTAGAGGAATACCACAACAGTGGATACTTGCCAAGAGCACAGTACAAGTGTTCTCCCAAAATGTCCCATTATGGTAAGAGGTAAAACAATGAATTCATTTTTACTATGCCTCATATGTTATATGTCTCAGGATATTGTATAGGACTTTCAATTTTTTTTTAAATGCTTTAAAAACAGGAGATCTTTGAAATCTCCATTAGAGAAAATATCTTGCAAGTTGTATCAAATTGTTTCCAGGATATTCAACCTTTTTTAAATTATAATACATTTGTTGTTCCAAAATGTTTAATACTTTTTACAGGGATTTTAAAGGTGATAAAGTATGACCATGAATATTTAATATGAGTTTAGAGTTACCAGTAATTTCAATTCCTCCTCGACATGTTTGGTCCATGGTGGTTTGCCGGTATCCTATCCTATCCTTTAGACTTATTTTAATCAGAATCCCAGTCATTTCTGGTCAACATAATCTGAATAGATTTGATGATTAATGTCCTCTATCTGCCTTGTTTATATTTTTATTGTTTTTATTGTTTCTGCTTTTACCATGTAAAGTGACTTTGAGTACCCTTTAAAGTGTGATTCATATAAAATGTATTATTATTAATTCTCCACTGTCTATATGATTGGTGATTTTGTAGTGATACAGTCCACTCCTACTGTATCAATCAGTGGATTCACCCCATACAACATGTTCTCACTCCTAACACGTCAAATACCAATGCTTTGTCAGTGACCCTAAGCTTCAAACTACTATTTTTAAGTTAGAAAAGTACATCCAATAAACATTGTGCAGTTGTTGTTGTGATGCAAATAAGCATAATAAATAGGAATGAATATACCCCCACAACATGCAGGTCTTCAAGACTAAAAAAGAAATACATTGACTGTTGAGGTTTATGGTAGAATCAAATTCACGTCCAATTAATTTCCTCCGGTCTCACTCTGCCAACCTCTTCCACACAGCCTGGAGGTCCACCTCCTCTTTGAGCTAATGAGCACCAGCAGCAGTACCATGGGTTGGAGGCATGAGGCGTTAGTTAGACGCAACATCACTTATGTCACGTTCCATCCGGCTTAAACACATGTCACAAATGACAAATCCTTTAAAAGAAGCTTAAAAATTAAAAGAGAAAATTTGATCACAAAGCTATTTCATTAAGGCTTTAAAGTTACACAAGCTCAAAAAACAGCCTGCCATGGTTGTCCTTGGTTACATATCAATTCCTTTGATTGCACAGGCCATGAAAAACACCTGCAACATCAAATCTGGACTTGACAGGAAGAAGGCAGAAAGAAAGTGGCATGTGCACTACATAATTGGATATTACACAAGGCTGGAGTCATGTCGGGTTTAGAGAAAATACTAGTTTGTGTCCTTTCTTGTATGCTCCACCATAAAATGAAAATGTTTTGCTGTAGGCAGACTGAGCTTTTGTCCAGATAATTTATTCCAAATATGTAGTTATTATGGAAATATGTATCTTTTGTTTAACACATAATACTCTTTACGGTATTTCTTTTTTATTAAAATAATATTGCACGATGTTTTGGTGAGTCAGTGGTGAGTTAATTGCTCCACAAGTGGTAATAAATCACATCGAGACTTCTTATTCAAACAAATAAAACAGGAAAAGTTGCATTTTAAGACAGAATTATAATCATACAAATGGTAAAGTAACAATTGTAGCAGAATTTATATGGTAGATTTATGGCCCAATATATAGAAACTTTTTATGAACATAAACTGGAAGCATATTTTCAAGCCCTTAAGATCACTCTTTGCTTTCTATCACTGAAAATGAGAACACAAGTCAGTAAATGTAAAAGACCAATTCAGTATCATGTATGCTGTACTCCCTGTCAAAAAGAAACTTTTCACATATTTTGGACCACATCTGCAAGCTGAGAAGTAACCATGATTTCATTTAAGGAGCAGAGAAGTGAGATTCACCTCATATGAATTGAAGCCTGACTGAAGAACTCTCTGAATCAAAGGTGTTTTCATCGGTAATAAAAAAAAGTGACAAGTGGAATCTAATGAGATACTCCTGACTTCAAAAGAGACCTAAAGCTAAAGGATGAGAATGTAAGAATATAAAAAAGAATCTTATCTCAAAATGATGTGTGCACCTTTTGACAAGAAGGCACCATGTGCTTACATCATGGCTGCAATATGAGAGAATATTTAGCAATGTGGTTAACATAGCCGTGAGTCTTCAGATAACCACAGCCGTCTGATGACCTCAGACATGTCTTTTTTTCTCATTTTTTTTGCTTTGTGTTCATTGCTTTTGTTGTATTCATTTTTATTTATTCATTTTGGAAGCACTTTGCGGCTACTCTGAAAAGTGTGACGCAAATAAAGAGGATTCTTGTTAATAGTAGAATCTCAAGTCATAACTAAAAAGCCATATTCCTGATTGTTTATCTTCCATCCAGCCTTTTACTTCATTTGCTGAACATGTCGATGCCCATGTGTCACTTCTACGTGAAAGAGGAGCTCTTTCAAGTTCCATGATATGAATCAACATTTCAGAAAAAAAAAAATGTATGAAAAGAAATAATGATCTCAAGGTCTGAAAGGGAACTGCGCACCACACAGTGCTGGCGAGTGTGTTAAGCGGATGAAAAGGAGGCTAATAATTATTTCGTTAGGACGTCCTTCACATCATCATCATTTTCCTGGGTGATGAAAGAAGAAATACAAATATAACGTTTCAAATGTAAAGCTGATTATTGTAGTCCTCACTGTGACATCAGAGGGCGTCTCCATACAGCAAATAGAGCTCTTTGTTTTACATTCTGTATACGATGAGGCCAGGCGCCTGTACACGCAACTGAAAGTCAGACAATGTTTCTTCATCATTACAGAGAGTTTAGTTTTAGTTTTCTCAACTGCTTCGGCTGAGCTACTCCTGCTCCTTTTCTTCAGAGAGGCCAGATCCCTCCTCCTCCTCCTCCTCCTCCTCCTCCTCCTCCACACTATTTAAAGTTCTCAGATTCCTCCAAATAATTCCCAGAGATTTCTGGTTGCTCCTACTCATTAAAATGTGTCCAGTATTTCATTTACAGTTTCATACAAATTGATTTTCTCCTTGAGCCGTGGTTTTTACAAATGTCCTTGCAACCTACTGCAGATCCAGAGTTGTTAGACACACATACAGAACCACTAACAACTACTAACAACTTGCAGATACTTTTTTGTCTCCCGACAACCAGTGCAGCAGCTTATGAAGAGGACAGCTCGTGTGTTTTCCTGCAGCAGTTCTTTACGCTGTGGAATTAGAACGGAATATTTCACCACTGATCAGTATTTCCCAGAACATCTGTCAGTACAGATATCTGTCAGCTTGTAGCACAGTGAATAAGGTCGCTGTCCTTCAACGAGCAGGACACAGGTGGACCAGAAAGACATGCGCCCTGCTGAAGTGTCCTTGAACAAAATATTGAATTCCCCACCAGCAGGTCTGTACAGCTTCCCCACCTTTGTGGAGGGTGCAAACGTTTATGGTACATTTAGTCTTCTTCAGGTAGATGGTGTAGCTCTTATATGTTGTGATTGCAAGTCTTTCAAATTGGGGTGATGGTGTGCGGTACAAGCATTAGACAGCAGGACTGACACGAGGTAGCCCAATCCCTGCCCAATTATTTGGGCCCTCAGAAGTGAGAAATCACAAGCATGATACAAACCGTTTCCAAATCAACACAGACATGGCTTCTGTATATGTTAGCTCATGAAAACACCAAAATAAAAACAAAAGTATTTGAAAATGAACCCAAATCCGTCTGCAAAATTGCTTTAGAATTTAAGGGAAATGAAATGTAAGCAACGGTAACTTAAACAGTAAGTTTACATAAGTGCAAACAGGTCCTATCCTATCCTATAAGTGTAAAATGGTCCTATCCCACATCATTTCTCCATCAAAGACAGTATAGCGACTGAATTGTAACTGAACTTAGAAGTGACAAATGATCTTGTCTTCGTGTCGGTTAAAGGTCTTTTCTGTAGAGCTGCATGACCTTAACACCGGGTTTGATACAAAATCACAAGATCTTAATTGGACATCGGAGAGTGTTTTGTGGTATTAAAGACGCTACTCCTCATCCTCTCAGACATTTCTCTGATGCCTTTGGGCTTTTCTACATCCTTGTTAGCGCAGGTAGGAAATGAAATATGTTAAGTAGTCGTTTTAAGCCAATTTAATTTTCACCCATGTGCTTGTTTGGTCACACAATGCCTCCTCCTTATTATGCTAATGAAACAGGTGTATATGCAGCACGTGTATTTCCATGTAACCGAACCCCCAGCTGCAGCCATTTACCGCACATAATCTCATACACTTGAATGGGAAGATCATCCGTATGGTGTTTGCAAAACAGACAATTATGACACACCAGGTTTCTGCATGACACTGATAAAATGACGGTAATAATTTCGGACTTTTAGACAGCGTGCAGGCACGATGCAGAATAACTTGATTGAATCAGCCTGATTATGCAGAAGGTAATCTATCCTCATTACCACATGCATCCCTCACATAGCCATGGCTCCATAATTATTATGTGTGTTTAATCCCCACTTTGGAGTACTCCACCTGAGAGTGCCCTCCGTGCGTGCTGCTATGTCGGGATAGGTGTGAAGTAGAGAACAGCAGAACCAGACAGAGAAAGATGAAATGGAAGTCTTTTGCTCAGCAAAAGCTTGAGGGTTGTTTTGTTATCTCCCCTCAGAGGCATTGATACGAGTTATACATTTCCCACTTTGCTTGCCTTAAGTAAGCTCCCAAGTGACATCGCAATGTGAGCAGTGACCAAATGTGAATAAAAAGAAACTAGACTATGACACACGCACTGTAGTGGTGTCAAAATGGCTGTCCAGATTAGTCAAATAAATCCACATCACACCCAAATCACAACAGTGCAACATTTGAAAAGACATCGAGACTGACCAAAAAGAAGCTTTCATGATTTACTAAATCTCCCTCTCTCACCCACTGAGCCAAACAATACTCTGTGACGTCAGCATGAGCTTATATCCTCAATTTCACTTTCTGATAATTAGCTTCCAACAGACTGACAATTCATTCAGTTTCTGATTAATAATGCGTCCCTTAACTGCCACTTGGATGTTAATTGATGTCACTTATTCTCAGCCTCATTATTTCGCCAATGGGCTGTTGAAGTTTGGAAAATTGGCTTTGTGCTTAAAAAGGTTCCAACATATGGATTCATATATGTGATATATTCTAGTGATACCTCGGAATCCAGCATGGCACCTTTCTTAAATTTGATAATTTTCTTTGTTTGTGTGCTGTCTGTAATGTAGTCATGTTATGTAAGTTTGTGAAAATACATTGCATTTGGTAAATGTTGTAGAGTATGCAGTGGTTTGATACCACTCTATAAGGAGTAAAAGTAAAGAATAAAAAAGTAATACAACACGTTCAAATAAGTGTGTTTCCATTCACCTGTTTTTATGAACATTTTATTGGAGTATAGAGTGGAAACACTGGAAATGAAAAAAATCTAAATAATCAAGAAAACAGTTTTTATGCTTGGTGGAGGTGAAGAAGTTGGTGTATCGATAACAGCAAAATGTGACCGATACAGACTTCAGTGCTGTACACATTTATACTTCAGTGACTTTATGCTATTAATTATTCAGTTTGGAGACGGATGTATGCATTTTCTTATTATCTGGTTCAATGGCACCTGTCTGCAGAACAGGCCTGGTTCTAGACTGCTTTGAACGGTGGCCCAGTCACATCAGTGTTCTCATAGCTCTGAAACAGCGGTGCCAATCACAGTTACAGGGCATGCCCCCCCCCCTTACCCATGCCTTTATTTGACGTCACATACGTACACGAAATTCAACCTCTGCATTCAACCCGTCCTAAGCATTAGAGCAGTGGTCTTCCCTAAAGCGCCAGGGGAGCAACTGAGGGTTCAGTGTATTACTCAAGCATACGTTGACATGCGGACAGAAGGCGCCAAGGATCAAACCTTGTGATTGAAGGATGACCCGCTCTCAGCCCCACCAACTGTCAGTGGCAAGCCTGTTTCTGACGTGTCCTTGCATTCTCAGTCAAAACAAAATGTACTCAATGGGTCATAAATAATTACAACACAGCTAGGCTCAGTTCATATTCAGTTCAATCCCTTGGGGATGGGTCCCCCACACCAAACCTCCCCCGCCCCCATCTAATTATAATTTTCAATATATTTCAGCGATGGATTCAATCGATTGAACTGAAATTGTATTGAGCCCAGCCTTCAATGATGGGGACATTACCTCTTCTCAGGCTTGGTAACAGTTGGCAGTTTGTCATCAGTGAAGACTGAGTTGAGGGCCCGGTGTAATCTCTGGAAAACAAGCAACACATTAACTGTCACATGCTTACTGGAAATTTATTTCATCTGTTTGTCTGCGATTATTCTGTTGTATATTGAGAACATGAAATGCTTTGTGTGTTTTGTATGTGTGTGTTCATGAGAAAAAGAGAGATAAAAGTAAGAAGAAAATATATCATCTCTAAATATATATGAACAGACTAGTAAGCACACTTTGCTGCAAATACAAGTAGAGAAACACATTTTTTACATATTTTTTTACCTTCTCTTACGGCTACTTTCACTCACTCACTTAAATAATCAGAATAATTCCTCTTCTAGTGATTATAATGTGGTTCCTTTCCAGCTCATGATTGAAAGGCTGCTTCGCTGTAGTGTACATGTGTGTATTTGTGTGCGAGTTCAGTACCTGACTTGTGTGCAGCCAGTATCTGAAGCGTGGCTCCTTGACCCTCGGGATCACCAGCTTGTACACAATGTGTTCCGCTACTGTGGTCAGTAGGGATAAGGCCACACCCACACAGAGCATCACAAACAGGCCGGAGAAATGCTTTATGCCCATCTGCAGCGTCTGGAGAGACACAGGGTTAGTGAGCGAGAGAGGTGGGCAGCTGGAAGTAGGTGGAGGGGTTGAAAGAAGGTATAAGGAGACGCGGATAAAAATAGATCAGGGATGCAACGCTATTGCTCCTGATGGAGTAGTGGTTGTCTGAAAAATTCGGTTTGGGATGTACAATGATAAAAAGTCCCTCGGGTTGTGCCTTTAATGGTAAAGTAGCCAGATAACAACACAACCTAAAGGTCCAAGACACGGGATTGAGAGCATTTCGATTGCCTATCAAACGGTACACATGGCCCACAACTAACAGTGCTTACGGCGCTAAGAGTGCAAATAACGGCGAAAGTGTTGACAGAGCTAACAGTGTTTACACGAGGGGCCTGGAGGACGCTGGGCGCTATGTTTCTGCAGCGACTCCGTCACCTGGACGACATTATCAGCATTATTACATTATGAGCGTAGTGCAGAGCGGTGAGCGTGAGCGAGCCAGCGGGGGACGCTCACATGCACGAACATGCACCAAAAGCACTTGCGGCCGGCCTGGCTATGTCAACAAAGCAGAGAGAAGCTCGGATTACAAGAGGGAGCGTGACTTCATTCTTTGATCAGGTAGACATTACTCCACTGTTTAAATTGCAAATAGTTGTTTGCTGCTGAACTTTGGCTTTGGATATTAAATCTAGCTTTGGACATTTATGGAGTGTTTCAGACAGAGGGTGAATGCAAGTATATGCAGACAGTGTGAGAAAAATGATGTGTTTTTGGAACATTAAATAATGTAAATATGTTCTAGTAGAAACCGAAAATACAACTATGAACTAGAAAGTGAGAAAAATATGTCCCCTTTAAACATTTAATTTTTGATCAAACCCTTTATCTTGAAATTCCTGTGTATGTATTTTATGCAAGCCATGTCATACAAAACAGTAGTGGTTAAATGGATTCATCATGATAATGACGCTGACTTGTAATGGCCATTAAGTAAACATATTTTCATATTTGATATTGCTATTTGTCAGCTACCACCTTTTTACTTGTTTTCTGTGTTTTCTGTTTGTATTGTAATACAAAAATGTATTGAGAAAATTTCGAAAATTGAGAAAATTGCTAAAACTGCGTGTGTATGTGTAAGGATCCTTTTCTTACACTGTATAAGTAGATGTTGCATTCAGGAGCGGTCGTGGCACCAGCTTTGGGTTTGGGTTTGCAAAATAGTTTCCCCGGCTAACACTTTAATGATAGCATTAGTGTAATTTAAATTTTCTTTGCCATTATTTCATATCAAATGTGTGAACCCGTTGATGTATTCACCACAGTCAGAAGTATATATATCCTATACTGTCTCTATTACAGCAAGTTTGGCCGACCTCCCAGGAGTTATTGGCTACCATTCGTTTTAAAATTCCATTAAAAACAGCTCGCATAGACAAAACGCAGCATTGCCAGATGTAATGCATCATGTATTTTGTTTCCCATAACTTGACTTTAAAACACTGCAATCACTGCAACGTCTCAACCAAAAAATGAGCGAGAGTAGAATATTGCTCAGGTTTGCTTTCAACTCTGTTTTCAATCCTATCCAAAGTAAACAACACCATGAGGTAGTGGGAAAAGTGATAACTGAACAAGCAACGGCATTACAAAGTCACTAAAGTGAAAACTGCAA
Organism: Ophiodon elongatus; assembly: GCA_016806645.1. Classification (NCBI taxonomy): domain Eukaryota; kingdom Metazoa; phylum Chordata; class Actinopteri; order Perciformes; family Hexagrammidae; genus Ophiodon; species Ophiodon elongatus. The sequence goes on along the minus strand of JACSYO010001218.1, from coordinate 1,618,743 downwards.
TGCCTGCATACGATACTGAATTCGGCTTTGCCTTTTAAAGAAAAATGGACATCTGGATTAAGACATAACCTCCCCTTAGATACCTGTTCTGGAAAAATACAGGCTGAGTTTAATTTTAAATCCCTGTTAGATTTGTCCTGATTTTCCTGAAATCCTGCTCCTGAGAAAACCCCTCAGATCGTCTCCTGCTGGTCTATCAAACGTTTCCCCCTCACATCTTAATTGGCACTCATTCTACTCTGAATGCGTCACTATAGAGAAGGCTCTTAGAAATGTATCCTGAGCCTGCAAGTGTGGCATCTCCTATTGGGATATCACACTTTTCTTAATTAAGCGCGTGTTGCAGTTCCAGCAGAAGTACGTTCTCTGAATCTTTTTTACTGCTGAGTGTGGAGCAGCTCGTGATACAGCAGCGGCTGCAATGATTGCATTATAAAGTCACGCTGGTAAAAAAAGAAAAAAAAAATGTATGATGGATTAAATTCGTCATTGCAATGTTGTGACTTGGCGAGCTGGCTGTATTGTCATTTGGGAGCGGGAGCCGATAATTCCGGGGAAGTCAGGCAACGCAGTCCGTAGTCAGTGTCACATCTGACTGCTGGAGAAGACATTTCCAACTTAGGAACAAAAGAATCCAGTGGTATTATCCTTTAACAGCAAGACAAGCTCACTGAGGATACATGAGATTAATCTAATCTAATACTTAGCTCCAGTGTGTGAAAAGCAGTGTAAGGTATTGTTCATCAACCCGCTCCAACATTCCTCACAGTTATGGGCTTCCATCAGCACATTTAAGCCCCTTCTACCAAGTTTTGGCAACACACACACTTCCTGTCTCTTTTCACTGCATGCACCCATATGGAACAATGATTTTTCACAGTGATCTTATAATTCCCAACTCCGCTCATAAATTGCATGGGTTAGTTGCATAAATTTGGCGCAAAAATCGATGAATAACTTCAATAAAACACATAACGCTCACAAATTTTCCTCCCTTTGATCACAATTTATTTCCAGGTAATGTTAAGTTTGGCCGTCTAAATGTTAGGTAATTGAATAATATGTCTTTTATTGGTATTGATTTTATTACTTCAAATGGGATCAAAGTCTTTGGGGTGACACGGAGCTGGACGGATGCCAGAGAGTTTGGCTGCGCTGAAGCCAATCCATCAGATTTTTCATCTCTTCAGAATCCCAGGCTTGCCGTTTGTGGTGTAGTAGCCATTCATCGGAATAATAGATTGCAAAAAGAAAAAAAAAATGCTGAGCAGGACTAAACTGAGCCAGCTTTGTCAGTAATTCATATTGCTTATTTCACATGAATTTCCCTCTGATGTTGTCCAGTGTTCATTTTGACAGCACATTGTAACTTTTGCTAACGCATGCTACACCATTCAGGTTGATTTAATTTAATTATACATATTCTATGTAACTTATTTAACAGCAGTATCTATTATATGAGAAGCGGGAGAGTGCAGAAATACTGGTCAAGCAGCTTTTCTCTGCTGTCGGCGCAGGCAGGTGGAGGCATGATGCTGCAAAATGAAATGTACCCCGAGCAATTTAAATGTCTGCAGCTGAAGATAGCATCTGTAACACGTCTAGCTGTTACGCAGTGGGAAATGGTTCACTTCAGAGACACTGAATCTGTTGCACTGCAGTGTGCTGCTTCCGCTACTCATATGAGACTCAGAAGATGGGCATTTACAGTGATGTATTAGGTGTTTAGGTGATGATGTCGTTCAACAGCACACACCACGAGTGCTGCTTTGTCAGACTTCATAACGACCAACCAGCAAGAGGGTTTTATGCCTTTGCATGCAAGACGAATAAATCATTTTAAAAAAGCAGAGTACAAACACAAGAGAGGACGATGGGGAAAATTAGTTTTTAATTCATGTTCGATAATAGGGAGTGTGCAGTCAGCACCGAGCTAGGAGCCACTTTTGGGGATTCCAAAGTCACAGCTGGGTGGACAGACGGACGGGCTGCTAAGAGAGCTAAGTGCTCAGTAATAGCAGAACAGAATAGACCGAGGGCCTGGGCAGTTTGGGACTGAAGTTATGGGGACACGGCTCAGTTAGCAGATGGAGGGTCAGGGGGCCGGGCTCTGAATTAGTAAGGTGCCATTACTGTACATGGAGGTTGTAGAGGCAGGGCAGGGAGAGTATTCTGACAGCCAGGATATAATAAAAAAAAAATCATGATGTGAGGAAAAAAGTTCTGGGTAAGGACAGAAAAAAGTGTCAAGAAAGCTACTTCTATACAAATAAATTGTGGAAATAAACTGTAATCAAACTGTGATTTAATTCATTCTTACTAACCAGAGAGATAAACAGAGTTTTTTTATTTGATGTTTTATGATAAAGAAAATAGGTCCCTTTTCAACAGGGTGTAATTTATTACATAGTTGTTTTACTCTTGGGGCAGCGGTACAAGCTATAAACACAAAAGTGATGTGTTATCTCCATATAAAGTTGTTGTTGGCAATAAGCAAACAGTTTCCTGAGAGCTGGCCTTATGTAATCCACGACAAAATATGTTTCCCTCGAAACATATTTTACAATGTGTTTTTTTAGTATGTGACCATATGTTTTAGGAAACAGGGCTGGCTGAGAAGAGGAGGATTGGAGCAGTGAGAAGAAATCAAACAAACAGGTTGGGGGCTGGAAAACCAAAACTATAAGCTGAAAGACGCCAAAACTGTAAACCTCTGTGGAGCTGAGGGAAACTGCAGTTTGGTGACAATTTTCAGCAACCATTTTCACATCACGAATAGTTATTTGATTCAATGTTCATATAAGAATATTGACTAGTACAGCTTTAGTTTTTTTTTTGGTCTTATGCTTAGCAGGAATTTAAAGCTTTGATACCAACTGAAACACCCCATTGTTTTTGAGCAATATCCATGTGTGGAGATAGAAAGATACAATATGGCAAAATTTAACATGTACTTAAACGTCACCATGCAAAACAATACATTTGCTGCTGTTGCATATAAAAGGCGGTTCTGTTCCTACCTCAGTCACAGCAAAGCTGCGCTTCCCGCAGGGCACGACCTTGTACCATTTGTCATGCAGCATGTCCATGAAGCCATCTGACTTGTACTGACTAACAAGCTCTGAGATGTTGGAGGTGAGTGGAGAGTTCTGAGGGAGGCCAATGCCATAGCCTGCCAATGGACACACACACACAAACACACAATGCAGTTATTCCTCTGTCGCAGCAGTCAAATGATTTTAACTTCACCTCCGTGCGCTGTCATTGTATTCTTTCACAGAGTAAAGGAAATAACAACTGATCAGAAAGGAGGGAGTCTTGGTATCTTTTATTTTACCAGTGCTTATCAGAAAGCACCATCATCACTCTAAAACAAACCAGGTACTTAGCGTAGTGAGTAAATCTCTGAATTTCTTTGCATGCCAGCGAAGTGTGACAAATTCAGCAACAGCCAATTACAGAAGTACTACCTCGCCCTGGTAGGAAGTACACTGATTGATTTGTATAGTATCTTAGAGGCTTAAGGGTGCATTAAGTAATTAACAACAACACTGGAATCTGGGACTATGGTGGCCTGTAATGGAAGCGAGCACCATGGGAACATCTTCACAGTGGGAGGAAGGAGCTTGCTAAGTGCACCTGAGATTAACAGTAGACAGTAGACGACCTAAGCTGTTGAAAGCAAGACGATTCACTGCGGCGCAAAGGTGGAGTGACTGATATTGTTGAATTCTGGGCTGTCCTAAAATACTCATGGTCAGTTTGTCTGCAGTCATTCAGGGCGACCTCTTAAAATGTAGTGATGATTAAAAACCAAAACAGATCTGTGGATACTGATGCTTTAAATCAGACAACTGTTTTCCAGTACTGACACATGACTAATTTAATCTGAAAATGTTCTTTATCAATCTATACCATAATCAAAAAGATGGGAAAGCCCCACACATTCATAAAGTACTATTTTGTGCAATAGAGGCTTGGGGAGGAACAGAATACATGGGATGACGTTACGCAATTAGGATACAAGAAGAAAGGACTGTTTTCCGTTACAGTTGCAAGAAAAAAGACATAATTTGATTACCGATACATTAGTAAAAATGAGGAGTTTACAGTTTATAATTTGAATATACACTTTAAAATTAAGTAAGCCTAACCTACCATGCATATGGGCACACATGGGCACACTTCATGACACAATAGCCTCTAAAGTTAGTTAGTCACTGGTTGAAAATGTTGCCATAATTTGGTATGTAAAGCAGAAAAAGGGAAAAACATTACAGTAGAGTGAAAGTTATCGCAAAGCAAGATGGTTTGCGCACTTTCCAGTTCATCAGCTCTTTCACAGCTCGAAGGCAGAACTTGCAATGTATTGTGATGTTGTTCCCCTTTTCTGCTTTACAAATAAAATAATAGCAAAATATCAGCATGTTTTTTGTCTTTATTTGGAGATCTAGATAAGAGTTGATCTAAAAGAATAACCTAAGCAATCAAGTGACTTTACTTCAATATTGTGATACTTGGATTAGGTTACAGACTACATTTTTTAACAGGTAATTAGTAATTATATTGGAGTACATAAAAAAAAATAATAATAAGTAAGTTATTTGTCTTTTAATAAGCAGCCATGTATTTACCTTCTATAGCGAAGGGTTTCCCCACTGTTAGTGTTTTACAGTCTGCATCTATGGAGACCTCGTAGTCCAGCAGAGCTTTGTCCATGATGAATGCATCCAGTCTCTGAGGGTCAGCCCTGTAAACACACAGCAAGTAGCTATATTGTAAGCGCAATGCCAGTGCAAATGTAACAAAAATATGTCATACTTTTTGTTTATTTTGTGCAATGACAGGTTCCTGACTGAGATAGTGAGGGCTCAGCTTTTAATATTTAAGGTGAGCTACTACAAGTAAAAAACATTTGTTTTTCATGCACTGGTCCCATTTTGAGCTGTTTTCACCCAGAAATGTATTCAACAAAACAAAATGTCTTCATTCAGATTAGCGGAAAGAAAATCTCCAAAGTAAACACATATGTGTTTATTTTACTCTTCTCTCTATTTGCGTATGCAGATGTCACCTAAATTCACAAAACATTAGCATTCATGCCTCATTTACATATTCAAACATACAATTTCAGAAAACTTGCAACACAGAACATTAATGTAAGTACTCAACTGGGAAAGTTTCCTGTTCCTATTAGTTCAAATTGTTCACAACACAACATGTTGTACCAATTAAACATGTCAGTGCACACTAGCGAGCACTCAGTCATTCAACAAAAGATAAGAGTGTTGACCTGAATTTTGCCCTCGAGTTTTTTGACAATCTGAGAAGTGACATTTGAAATGTTTTTGACTGATCGCTGGACAGACTTGGACTGATCCGTAGTCAGTCAAAAAATCATTGTGGTGACAGATGTAACTAAAGCGCTTAAAACAAATCTCACATCTTCTGGGATTTTCTGGGATTGACATTTTAAAGCAACCCTCTGGAAAATTAACCTTTAAAATAACTCCTGAGATGCAAACTTAAATGAACCTCACTTTGTCATCTTACTCCGGCTCTGATACTCTGAGGCTCATTTTCTCTTTTTTTGTCCTCATGTCACACCTGTGATCTCACAGCACAAGTTTAAAGAATGAGAAACTCTCTTTTTTCCTGTCTGTTTATTTGTCGGTCTTGGATGTAAGCTTCATATGCGTTCACTTCATTTCATAGTGTTAAGTTGAATAAATAGAGACACAAGTGGGGGTGTTTTTTTGTGTGCAATAAAGAATTGGTTGAAGGTGAAAAGAATAAACACGAAAAAAAAGCATGTGCGTATTATTATTTTTTTCTTTATGCTTGTGGAGGTTTTGTAGAGCTTTTCAGAGGGCAGTGTACCACAATCACTGAACATGGGAAGTCAATGATTCAACAAATTCTCTCAACCTTTTGCCAGTGGTCTTTCCAACACTTTTACTGGCCGTATGCCAGTCAAATAAATGCCTGTCTGCCAGTGTCTGCCAATTTACTCAGAATTCCTCGCTCCAAGTCTGTTATACACAGTTGAGATATTAATTCGCAACAGCAAGGCTTTTACGAATCAATTCTTTACTGACAGGTACAGCCTTCTGGGATCGAAATGCTGCAAAGCCTTTTTTCTAGATATTCTTTTTGTTTTATGCTTGTTATCGGGGACAGTGTTTGAAATCCTCAACCATTTTCCACCCACAAGCTGGCTGTTCATTATCACAGGTTGAATGCGGTTGCAGCTTATGTCATTGGTATTTCAACCATAGTACTGCATAATAATGCATGGTATGTATTTTATGATCAGAGCACTACCTAGACATCCAGCAATTACCTAGCCACTGCGATTAAAAAAATGATGCCTCCTTGGATCATCTTCCTGCAGTAACGCTTGAAGAAAGTATGTATTTGCATGTGGAGGGTAGAAACCTGCACGAGTGACAGGGCACACTTCTGCGGTGTGGCTTTACTTAGCACAAAATGATATGCGACACAGCGGTTCCATTCATTTTGGGTCTCTGAGGTAGATCAGGCAACAGCTTTCACATCACATCGTAAGACATGTTAGAACCTTGGTTAAAAAAAGAACTCCCTAATGTGTTTCTCCGGTGTGAGCTTGTGTTGTGGGAGACTGTGTCACGGCATATAAAAGCAGCATGTCCAATACCTCTGCCACTTTAATAAGCGAGCCAAAATAGCACAATGCAGTTGTCTGGTGGCTGATAATGCTCCAGTCAGTGCTCTTTCTCAGAATGCTCTAATTATGTTGCAGACAGGCTGCAGGTAGCAGTTGTTGCTTGTTTCAATTTCAGTTGACAGACATGTTCATCAAACTGAAAGACCATTGGCGCACAGTGTGCAGGGAGGAGAACCAAGAGATAACTCCAAATAGACCTCCACAGTTCAGTACATTTCCACAAGCAATGTGGTTTTAGTCATCAGGGTTGTATCTACTTGTCACAGGGGTGAGGGAACTGAGGGGAAGTGGAAACAGGTGGGGGGAGTAGGATGGGAAGGTAAATGCAGGGCGAATGAGGAAAAGTTGGAACGGGTGTGTAGATACGTGGGACAGTCAGGTGATGAGGAACGGAGGGAGGGCAAGTCCACGGGCATCTGGTGGATGGATGGAAAATGACAATGAAAGAGCAGAGAGAAAGTCTGAGACGCTACTGTAATAAAATACAAAATATATAACATGATACAAAACTATGGTCACAATTCAAGGTAAAAACCAAAATAAAATAGAAAAAAAACTCTCCAAGTAAATAAATAAAATGTCTTTGTTCCAAAAAATAAAAGATGGGTTAATCACTGGAACAGCTTTGCAGCCTTTGTTTTCTTCAAATCGGTGCGATAACTTCAACCTCAACAGCGCCTTCGACACTTGTTCTACATGTAAAGGTAAGCGTAGCAAACCCCAACATCCAGTTTTGTTTGGACCAATTCATGGATGTTGACTTTAATCTCCACATGGGGCTTGACCTGTCAATGCAGTACACAGAAGATGAATTGCACTACAACGTGATATGGCATACTATATGCTATATAATGTAAATGATAACTAATGCCCGGTCAATTCGAGAGTAAACCCCAAGCTCAGGGTATTCAAAGTTGCATTGCGGCACACTCGTTTGCTGTCTTGTTCCCCAGTTGTAATTTTCTAAAGATGACATTTTCCCTTGAACCCTCTAATCAGCATTTTACAAGCTCAGTAAGAAAAAAAAAAATCTTGTTTCATCCATTCAAATTTTGTCCTGCACAGCCTGGGCCTTTTATTCAGCTGCCTCCTCTCACTATATTCTGCTTTGCTCCACGGGGATGCCAGTTGAATGTCGAAGCAGCTTATGATGACAGCAATGGCAGGGTAAGGAGGAGGGTGAGATCTGAATGCAAACAGGCGGGTTTGTTGCAGAGAGAATTTTGACTTTCCTTCGACACACAACACCCAATTCCCCCACCCCCTCACCCCCCCCCCCAACCCCCACCATGTGTGTTAGTTGATTTCCAAGGAATGATGACAGCGAGATATAACTGGTTGGATAGTTACTGAATATCAGATGACAGTGACGACTATGCCATGAATGTAGAGTGTATGGTGTATGTCTGCATGACATACATATGTGGACTGTTCAGTACTCATGGCATTGTCTTACTTGAGATGACGTATGCCGTCTGGGGTTGCCGGGACGTTGTATCTTCGCATGTACTCGTGCATCTCAGGGAAACTCTTCTTGAGGTAGTCCTCCGCGCTGCTTTCTCTCACTGTGGCAAATCGGAATCCCTGAGAGGGATGGTGTAACTGCAGGAAAGAAGAAATAAACCCATATGTTACCCTTAGAATGTCTTCAAAAAGTATAAATATTGAATAATATTGATATTTTTCACTGTAGTCTACTGCTTCTCTTTTCTTCAGTTGGATTTTTTTTTTTTATTCTCAGATGCAGAAGGAGAGCTTGTGAAACTTTTAAAATACTGATTTGTTTCTTTTCTTCTCTTCTCTGATTCTCAATATCCCTGCACTCTTGTGTTTCATTGATTTGGTGCGTTGACCAAAAACATGAATTACCATATGATGATTGCTCTAACAAAGGTGGTTTAATTAAATAATCTGTTTGCTGACTTAGAGTTTAAAGACTGCACTCTTCACAAGAAGAGCTCTTGTAAAATTCAGAAAAAGCTACCCAATGCTCCAGTCTGCAGTTTTATCAAATGTACATCAGGGACATTTTTAAAGAGAAGGTCCACAACAGCCTGAACTTAAACAAACAAATGAAACCTAGTCAATTTCTAAACTACATTCTCCGACACTGTAAACTTCAACTCATGAATCTGCAGTTATTTTCAGTGCAGCACATTTCTGACCTTGGGGTCATGTATCCCTGACAGTTGTTCGTAGGTCTTCTCCCCGACCATGACGGCAGCTAGATTAGCAGTGTAGGTGGACAGACAGAACAGACAGAAGATTGCCCAGAGGTTCATCAGAAGGCGGCCTGTCCAGCACTTTGGAGGCTTGATGGCCACCGTTCTCCCGAAGAGGATGGCGTAGCACACGTTGAGCGCTGAGGAGAAGGAGAACACCCGGTCGCGGTTGCGTCCACGAGGCGTCATACCAAACGGGCTGTGCCACTCATACAGGGTGAGGAAGACAGCGGTGACGTGGAGGGAGACAAAGATGCCGAGCCACATGGACCAGTGGAGAGGCCACATGAAGGCACCGATGGGTGCAGCTGTGTCGCGAGTACGAACCTGGGCGGAGGGGTGGACAGGATTAGAAAAACCCTCATACAGGAAATTATATTATAAAAGAAAGAAGAAAATCAGATTTTTATAAAAAATGTTAACAGTCTTAAAGTAAACTTGCATAGTGTGACCTTTTTCTGATATGACATGACAACCCGGTCTCACTCGCAACTCGTCAAATACCTGAAACGCTGAGCGGTCAGTGCCCACTGCGCCTGATACCGACACGCGGAGCTCTCAACTAACTCCAATGCAAACCCACCCGCGCCATTATTAGATTCAAACAAAAAAGGACTTTCGTCAAGGACACTGCTGTGTCCTTTGCAAAACTAAAAGTAAACGTGGACATTTTGCCACTTCACTAGTTAATCACGAGTCGTTAGTCACGTGACTGGTTTGCCACTCATTAGTCACATGGGTTGCTAAAAGTCACGTGAGTCGTTCAGTCAAGTTAACGTCAACCACACTTTTCCTAAACCTCAGTAAGTGGTTTTGTTGCCTAAACCTAACTTCCCGTGAAGACGGCAGTTCATTTTGAAAAGACACTATGCATGTAGTGAGTGGAAACTGATACGCCGTCTGTTGTGTAACTCTAGCGACAAAGCTGACGCTAGAGGGGTACCAAGAGCCTCATAGTTGGAAACTTAGGGCCACGGACCAAGCGTGAGTATTTAACAAATTAGGAGTGAAAATGTGTTGGTGATGAGGATTAAGTAGGGCTAAGACTGGAAACGGAGTATCTATGTCGGGTTAACATGTTCGGTTAATTGCTCATCAGACATTAAATGGTTAAACATAGCCTTTTCTCACCAATTTGAGCTAGGAACTGAAACATTAACTGGGAATCTACTGGTAAAGGTGCTGTCTGAGATACTGCTGTTCAGGAGAATAGAATGGGACAAAATATTGATAGTAGAGAAGACATCTGCTGTAAAAAAGAAAAAACGGAACATTTCTCACTGTAGTGGCATCTTTCTGTCAGCATCCGAGACTAGCTATAGTAATTGTAGTAATAGGGTCAACTCACAAAGCTGCACCCTGTCCAGCTCAGCTCTTTACGGGGAAGTGCATTAGAATCCAATAACCTAGGGCTGGCAGTAATAAAACTCTGCTATATTGATACTGACCACCAGCATACCAAGCGGAGAGGGTTGAGGTAAGGTCATTGACAGAGATGCGGAGAAGCATGGGTGAAAGAGCAACAGAAGTGAGATAAGTAAAAAAAAGTGCAAAGGAAAAAAAGAGAATATTCTGTCTGAAATGAGGAGAAAAAGGAGAGTCAGAAATAAAGAGGGAGCAGTACTCACCAGAATTCCCAGGCTGGTGGAGAAGAAGGGCGAAGTGAAGTCAATGACTTGGCTTCTGGCCGAATTAATGCTAAAAGATGTCACTGCCAGGTGGGCTGCGCCACTGAGCAGATCCCCCACCAATCCTGTCCAGCGACCATTCTTGAACCCCCCGTACTTCCCGTCGCCTACGATATAGAGGTCGAAAGTGAAGCCCATGTCCTCTGCCAGCTTCTCCAGCAGATCTATGCAGTAACCATAACAACACTTCTTCAGGTCCGTGGGAACAGATCCGTTACGTCCTGCGAGGTTGTGGAAATATCCTTTCAAAACCGAAGATTCATTGGTGAGCGGGTCGAGGCACAGCTGGCCTGCGGGACACATCCCGTCCCCGTCCACCTCTCGGGTGAATACAAACGGGTGCTCCACCAGCGTCACCACCCGCATGTGCAGCCGTGTAGATCGGCGCCAGTCTCCTCCGCCCCCAGATCCCGGATGGCTTGGCCAAGCCCGCCGGTCCATCAGAACTTTCCCTTTGCGCCAGCGTCCCAGGCGGGTCCAGGTTGGCTGGCCTAAAGGGTCCAGCTGGAGGGACCAGATGTAGTGATGGGCCTCTGAGATGACATTTTGGCTGTGAGAGTCTCTGGATATTAAACCGGTCTGGCCCTCAAAAGATGTGTTGGATAGAAATCTGAGGGGAATGAGGGGAGAAAGAAGAAAATAAATGACAGGGGAAAAGGGGGGAGATAGGGGGAGGAGAGTGGTGGAAGGAGGATGAGCAGGAAAGAGGATAGCAGAGGAGTTAGAGCAAACATCACTTTTAGTCTTTTGAAAATTTAAGTTGGCCTATGGATACAAACAGTATATCAGTGTAGCATTTCCTTCCTTACATGGTGAGACTGGGTTTAACAGTTTCAGTACCATGGACAGAGCACAGGGAAGCCAGTTTATTGCTGTTGCCCATTACGAATTTGTTTTATCTTACCTACAAATACATTTGCCTTTAAGTGGTTGAATGAGAAAGTGACTAAAAATAGATATTTTTCATCTTTGCTCTTCCAATTCAATTTAATTTTCTCTAAATGTATAAAAGATATCAAAAACGAGTTAAATGTTATAATTTACAATTGATTATAGTATAGAAAAGTTGTAGGGGCATCACACTGAAGCAGGTTTTGACCATCTTTCCAGCCCTTTGCCACTATTCTTTTCGGAAAAAAATGCATTCGACCAGTGTAAAAAATAATTGCATGTAGTGATCCTCAAAAAAATTATTAATTTTGCTATAATTTCACATGTATAATTAGAATGATGGTTGAAAACACTACTTAAATGGGGGTTCACATTAGGCTTCGTTGATGCTATCAAAACACCACATATCTTGCTTAAGGAGCTATAGACGTTCAAATCCCCCATGATTCTATCTGAGTATATAGTATTAAAAAAAAAAATCTATGTTGACTTAGATGTCAAGCTTGACAGTAAATGTTTGACCTTGGAAACATCTTTCAGTTCCTTGATAATTTACCAATGAGGACTGTGTGATATTGTCAAAAATGATCCTGCTCGATTAAAGCTATTGATAAATCAAAGATCGTCGTTTGGGTTGAAAAACAAATGCTCGGAAAAATTAGGGAACAGTGGTGGTCATGGTTTAAAAATAATGAACGGTCGGGTCATGAGTTAAAAAAACCACAGCGGTCTCCCTTGTCAAAGCCAGATGCTTTGTTGACTCAAAATCCACCGCAGCCTGCTCCCTGAGAGGCTTTGCTGTGCTGTGACAACATTACGCTACACTGCTTCTGACTGTTGTGCACATGGAAACAATGGTTGACAAAATCTGCAACATAATGACCCTCATGTTGAAGTTGAAGACCTTTTTGATTAAAAAGTATTTTGTCTTGTATCAATGTTTACAGCATATTTTCTTCACGCTCGCAAGTCAAGTTAACTGCAAGATGCACAGTTGCTAAATAAGTTTTTTTTTCTGCTGGCTTGCTGTTTTAGTACAATTGTCAGTAAGAAAAACACCTTTTTCCAGGATTTCTGTAGCTGCAGGATTTACAGGCTTAAATGTACAATTATATTTTACCCTTGGTTAGTTTATACAAAAATCCCAATTTAATAGTGTAACACCAGCACCGGAGAGGTGTATTATCTAGGTGGCCTCAGTGGCTGTCTAAAGTCTCTGCGTGTGTGCGTTTGTGCGTGTGTGTGTGTGTGTTTGTGTGTGTTCGTGTGCGTGTGTGTGTGTGTGTTTGTGTGTGTGTCAGGATAAGGCAGACCACGGTCCAGTGATCACACCATCTCTCTCACTGAGCCATGCTACTAGCTGTCTGAGAGTGTCAGATATCGGAGCAGACGGACACACTCGCACTCACATAGAGAAAAACACACACACACACACACACACACACACACACACACACACACACACACACACACACACACACACACACACACACACACACACACACTTGTCCACTGGAATGGATATGTTTGGATGTAGGAAAGAATGCGGGCATCCGTTCTGTGCAAGGAGATGCACATCGCTTTGATATGCCTTCAGGTGGTAATGATGTGAAAGACGTGACCTTTACCAAAATGTCTCTTTAGTGTCACCTTGCTCACTGTAAAAAAGAAAAAGAAGAAAAGAAAAGAAATCCCTTTTCCACCACCTTGTCTACTTTCCTACATCTTTAACTGGTGTTAAGTCGACCTGACAGCTCAACTAGCCCGTCTGAAGGTCAATGTCTTCGCTGCTGTTAATCTACCTGGCGACTGTGTCTTTTTCCTCGTTGTATTTAATGAAAGTGACATGCTCTTGCACATTCCTGACGTTGCAGAGGTTGTTGCGTGTTGAAAGGGCAAATATTATGGTAGTATTTCGTGTTTAGTCAAGACATCAATGCGATGTTAGTGCGCTTCACTTTTGGAAGGTGACATTACAGACAGTTTCAGACTAATACTAGCAGGATGTGTCATCAGAGTGGAGTCGTATGAATGGAGCCGAGTTTCACCATTCTTACCGCAGCAGAACGCTGCTTCTTGGAAAGTCAAAGATGTTTTCTCCCACTCATGAATCACACCAACATGTGTGAGTGTCAAGTGGTTTTTTCCCCCCCGAGTATTTCTCTTTAAGAGATTTGATGGACCATTTTATTCCATGCATGCAATAGAAGTCATGCCACTCCACTCACATAAGCAGAACTCCAGGGTGCTCATTACAACCGGGCTTCATCCTAATTGACTCCACTTGTTGAAGAACTATTACTTTTACTATTATATTATCGCAATTATCACTTGTGTACTTGTACAGGACTTTTGTGCAGGAGACCGCTGTTCTTGTCCAGTGCGAAACATAAAGTAAACATAGACATTTTGTCACGTCGGTCGTTAGTCACGTTGGTCGTTAGTCAGTCAAGTAAACGTCAATCACACTCAATTTTAAAAAAAAATAGTTTTGTTGCCTATGAACCTAACTTACTGTGAAGACGGAAATTTATTTTGAAAAAACACGACGCATGAAACGCCGTCCCTGACACGTCCAAGACTCACGCTAGAGGGTTACTTAGAGATTCATAGTATGAAGCTTAGGAGCACAGACTGACGCATTCGGGGGGGAAATATGTTGACATGAAACTGAGCTTTGAAGAGCCTTTTTAAAAGATTAATTTGATTGTGAATATACTGTTCTCCAACCCATAGCAGTTAGGTGTGTATCACGTGAAAAACAATTTCATCACAGAAGTTTCATGTATGCAAAAGAGACACTGCAATCATGAATGGACACCCTTAAAACTCTTTCAGGTTTGGAGCCTAGCACACAGCTCATGTTGTCTTCAGCAGACTTACACTACATTCAGACAAGACATGTAAACGTGAGCCATATCCCATTTTTTTTTCAGATCTGCACAAATCACATCTGAGCTCACTTGAATCTGAACATTTCAATTCTGATTTAGGCCACTTTAATAACTAAATCCCTTAATCAGACACTGATCAGATTCTTTGCAATGCGACCTCAGAAGAAGTTGCACACACTCCGCTATGACTGTTCCGACTGTCACTCTTTGATGTTGTGGAGAGGCACTGACAGATCTTTAAAGTAGATAAAGTTAAAAGTAGCCTTTGACTTTCTGAAATCTTTCAGTGAATACATTCACATCACGATTCAACCACAACTGGCTCTGACTGTGCATCATCTCCGTCCAAAAATAGCAGCCATTGCTCCACAAAAAGGCAAAATGTGTCAAAAACTTAAACAGCCAAAGAAAACAACCCAGATCCGAGCAATAAATCAGAATTCAGCAGTGAGGCTTGAATTGTAAACGGAGCTGTATCGTATACTCAAGTACCGATGTCGAAAAGATTTAGTCCAGCGAGCGGATGATTCATGCGAGGACAGGTGCATGTTGGATACATTTTCAGGGGTCTCTTTTCAGATTTGATGACTGTTATTCAAGACACTGACTCCCTCCACATCCAGAACTGCTACGGCACTTCCTACGCTCCAATAAAAACTTTTTATACAATGCGACATGATTCATTTCCACTCCATGAACGAAAAAATGGTGGCATTTGGAGCAGAGGAGTCGACGAGTGACGTCTAGGTGAATCACATCTATAACCCAGCGACACTAACTTAATGTCATGCCCGCCTCGTCTTCTTTCCTCATGAATCACCTAAAAAAATGATTCCGAGCATGAGGCAGGGTATAACCACGGAGTAGTGCTCATGTTCACATCAGTGGCCATGAAGGAGAGTGAGCAGGAAAAAAAAAAAAAAGCAAGCTGAAAAGGATGGACATGCATTTAAATTTTCATATCTTATATCACTTGCAAAATATCAATCAACAACATTAAACATGTTTTCCAGTTAGTGTCAAAACATCTTGTTCTTAACACCAAAGGATATATGTTTGTGCCGCAAAATGTTCTGAAGCATAAAAAGGAGCATCCCTCCTTGTTAAACCAATCCTTCCCTGAAGCAAACAGAACGTGTTTTACTTATATTGGTTCAGGGAATGCAAACCTCAAAGGGGACATTCTTTATATATAATGTTCTATCTTTACAGCTCAGCTGGTGGGCACATCAGGGTACTCTGCTTGGCTTTGGTGGGCACGCATTACTTTAAATGTTCTTTATCATGAAGGACTGTCTGGTGGGAAAAAAAATGAATAAGATAAGCTGCTGTTATTTATCCAGGCAATATTTTATCTGTTATAATACAGGGCTTTAACCCCTGTAGTTTATCTGTATCAGCATCTCCAGGGGTTATTTATATCCATCTCTTTCTTTTTCTGTACACTACTCTTCTCCCCTGTTTTCTTATCACATATTTTGCCATAAACCAGTAACTCTCCTCCCTCAGCTTCTCAGTCTAGTGGACGAACCTTATCGGTGCCCCTCATAGGCTTTTATACAGATACTTTGGTCTTTTCCCTTTTAATTGACGGATCTTAATTATACCATAAAAAAAAAAAAATCTGCTCCTTGATCATTATCTGGTAAAAATGATGAAATACAACAACAATGTGTTAATCCTGATATTTTTGAGTCCTTAAGAGCTTTTGATACTCAATCAAATGATTATGCACTCATAATCTGTAGCCAACGGGACAATATTTTGGTCTCTGAAGCATTCTGGTTTCCGTTTGTAGTCGAGTACAGTAGTATTGACCAATAGCGTTCGCGCAAACTGTGGTTGAATGCAGGTTAACGGGCCAGGTGGAGAGCAAAAGAGGCGGAACACATAGGCCGACATGCAAGCCTGAGTAAGCAAATGGAGAGAGAATTGGGATTGAAAGTAATAATCAATAAAACAATTAGCCAAGCAGAAAAGCCAGTGATAACTGCTTAACCCGATTTGAAATAAAGAATAATCAAACATCTGATTCATCAAAATGGAATGGTAATCTTTCTACATTATCAGATTAGTTTAGTTGCATTATGTATTCATACCATATATTATTTGTCAGTATTTTTAGTCTATAAATATTCTAATCATGTAGAAGAAAATTTATTGTCGACATTTTTCTGTTTCTCAATTTAAATAATTGCTAGGATTCCTTTAAAACCATCTTCCGTTGGGAATTATAACAATCCAATTTCCGTACACACTTTTATACAACATTACATTCGATAACATGATACCACAACTGTCTGATTAACTCCTGAAGCAATTTCAGCTCACACAAACACACACACACACACACACACACACACACACACACACACACACACACACACACACACGTACACACATATATACTGACATACTTACACATACATACACACAAACATACATCCATAATCATGTTATTTAAGATACACTCCACATATTTTCATACTGGCAGAAAAGGTAATGTTGATGAGTTCAACCTTCTCAGCAAAGTCTGTTATACTGTTGATAAAAAAAATACCACCAAACACCAGCACCAATACAAATTGTACATATAGCCAGCCTACCATCTGTTTATTAGGGGGTTCACATGCTTGTCTTTGTCTGATACGACAGGAGTCTTTTTTTCAAATAGCAACATAGCCTGGTGTATCTTTATTAATGAGGATATTCACACTATTATTTGACCTCAAATTACTCTCTGCTGGTATTTGAAATCCCCAAGTAACCCCCTCATCCATTACATATTCACCATCCACGTGGAAGTCCCTTATCTGACACCTACTCACCTGTTTTCTTTCACATAGCCTGGAGGAAAACATCTGGCTAAGTATCTAGCCAAAATATTTAGTATTTATGCTTTTGCTCATCAGTTTGTCATCCATCTTTGTGCTGTTATGATGTAAGTGTTGCAAATAAAAAATTAATTAGGGCTTGTTCAGCGTGCAAAAATACCCGGTGGCAAAGAGGGGCGGGGTGGGTCCCCCGTACCTAGTGCTCCAGTGTTGTGCTGAAGTCATACACAGACTCAATACGCAATATACACAATTTCATGGATGCAAGCCAAGGCAATTAAGTAGGATATAGACTACAAGCTTTGCACACACATCACCATGGCCTGTATCGTTAACAATGAGGCCTCACACACAACAACCACGCAAACAGCTATGCCCTGTAACAGAGTCCACACAGCATACTCGCCTCTTTCTCTCTAAAACACACATGCCCACACTCAAACCCAACACACAGACTTGGCTTCTTGTCATCGCTATCCTGGTGTCCAGTTAACCAAAGTAAAGAGAGACGACGTCCTGCTGTAATCCAGTTTATCACGGTTTTGTCCAAAGGGGCTCCGTTTAGGTCTAGGTTTATGTAAGGAAAGACGGGCTCTCTTCACACAACCTGTTCCGGCTCTGGCTGGCTGTGTTGTTTACGGCGGAAAATCTGTTCACGCACTCAATGATAATATTTGTGAATCAATTTTTTCAAATTGAACAATGACTAATGCTGGACATGGGAGCCTAAGTTTTTAAAATACATTTTTCGTGACAGCTAATGGTGACAATTAAAAACATTTTTTATTTGAGCTAACTCCCCACATATTGCTGTCGAAGCTTTCGGGGGTTTCAAATTTCAATCAAATATTTTCTGTTGCTCATCTGTCACATGCGTTTCTGGCTTCAAGTCTATTGACAACACTTCTATCCAGGTCAGCCCCATTCACCAAGCACCTGATACCACAGCTCTATTGCCAAACCGAAGGCAGTCCCCTCACTGCAATATACTTTTTTTTAAATGATTGATAGTGACAGCAGGATTTTGAAAAGTGTAAAACAAGGGTTCTCAACGTTGGGGTCACAAAATACATCTTTGGGATTAAAAGGAGAGATACACACTTTAAAATGTAGATCTGTAAATAACTGGGTTTGGAATATTACCTTCTAATCATTTTAAGAAGGAGACATTTCTCTTTTGCGTCCTGGTCACAACTTGTACACATATACAACCTGTGAAAAGAGGCCATACATAGAATGCTTTGTTTTTGAGAGGTCATAAGCCCCAAAACTTGGGAAATACTGATGATGAAAGGAAACAAACTGAAAGGAAATTTAAATGTTTCACTAACCAATTACATTTCTCTACAATGTGAAGTCAGGAGGGGGCCCCTTTTTTTTAAAGTGCCCTATTTCACTTCCAATAGTGTTGAAGAGGTGTTTCTTTTTTCAGTCTTTTCATCTTTTCCTTTCCTTATACATCTAATAATAATGTCACTTATTTCATTTACTTTCTTGCACAATATAATAGGTTTTCACTACAGGGCGGTAGTAAATATTAAAGATAATTGGTTTTCATCAGTATTTGAGAAACATCCATTCTCTGTGACAAAATGTTATTGTCCTACATTTTGCTTAATCTTGGTCAGACTGTTAACAGACTGGTTCTGCAAAAATAACATGTATGACACATAACCACTAAGCTGGAGGTTTCTAGATTGATGATTTTTTTTTTTAAATGTAGTGTCTAACTAGAGACCATCTCAGCAGCTGTGAAACCAAAGCGGGCCAGAAGCATTAATTGGGGAGTCCAACGGTCCCTTCCCCACTTCCTACCCCCTTACTTCTGGCGTCCTTACTCGGACCACACCAATCTTCAAACTTGGCCTTCATTTTGATGTATAGTAGATGATTGTCTTGCAATGTATTGAGTATAGCAGAATTGCTGTATTGGTAAACCAGCGTTATTGTGATACCATCGTTATCATGGGCAATATATCATAATAGTATTGTGAGTTGTTTTTTTTATTGATTCCCACTTGACTGACTAACGACCAAAATCTGTCCACAGACAGACCGAAAAATAACCGGGGCACTAACACCACGAGTACATATGCAATTGCATTGTGTCTAATAAAACCAAGGTTTTAAGGTTTAATATCTTAT
Organism: Ophiodon elongatus; assembly: GCA_016806645.1. Lineage (NCBI taxonomy): Eukaryota > Metazoa > Chordata > Actinopteri > Perciformes > Hexagrammidae > Ophiodon > Ophiodon elongatus. The sequence goes on along the minus strand of JACSYO010001218.1, from coordinate 1,599,363 downwards.
AAATAAATGCATAATAGAGGCTTAAGTGTTTTTGTGACCTCTCAAAAATCTCATCATATGCATACTATTTTATCTCCAGATTCTAGCTGAAACCAGACTTAATAAAATATAGCATTATTATGGAATTATATCAAACTTTAATGTATCAGAGCACCTCTCCAGAGTCTAATATCAGCCCTGAAGCAAAAATAAGTCAAAATTGCTTTCAAAATATATAAAGTCTTACTTTCAGCAACTTTCATGTGCAAATATCAGGTTATCCAACTGCAGAGGTTGAGGACAGTAAACTCTAACCTTTCCCCACACACTCAAATCGTTTGTATATTTTACTCTCCCTCAGGCAGTCCACAGCCCTTTTGCCCTCAGTCATTGTGTGCAATATCATGACTTAATGAATCATTCATGGCATGTGCTTAGTCGAAAACAGTAGATATCGATTAAATAGTTTTTTTTAAGTATATTGGAGACAATAAAAACATTGCTACTTTCTAGCTTCTTGGTGAGTACAATAAACACTTTAGGGCTGAATCAGACTGATGCAGGTGTACACGTTGTGTTCATCCCGTTGTGAATTGCTTACACACGTGCTTAGATTTAAGCAATAGAACCACTTAGTTTTAGAAAAAAACACCATGGTTGGACTTAAGGTAAGTACAGTAGGTAACCCTTACCCTAAGTAAAACAAAAGAACATAAGTAAGTAAGTTCAGACACTAAAGGGTGCCTTGTGTGTCAATATCAGGCGGCGAGGGGCGCGACAAAGCGTCGGTATTTGACAGCCTGGGAATTAGATCAGGCTGTAAATAAAATACAGGTGACAGATCATTGTATCTGACAACTAAACCACACTGCCTCCACAATCAGATTAAAGTTCATTTAAAAAATAAATAAAAAGGAAATCAATGATAAGTTAATGGTAATAGATGATGATCACAACACTGATTCAATTCATCGCCAATCTTTCTAACCTGGAGAGACATGCTGAAATTGGAAAAAGAACAAAAAGTCAACATATATAAAACTCTGCAGCATGAATGTGATGGGGCAGTCCAAACAATCCCACGGCTCTACAAAAACTGAATTACTAAAAAAAGGAATAATATTTCTAAGAACTAAACAGCCTTTTTTAAATCTTCGCAGATAACATACAAACCTACATCCTTTCCTTTTCTCCGGCATCTCCAGCTTATTACAGTATCGTATATATGACTATCTAATTCATACAGGTTTCCGTGAACCAATCATATGGATGACTTTTCCAAATCTCAGGTGTGTATAACAGCTTGGATTAGTCAACGTTTGAGAAACGAAACCTCTTTGGGTAAATCCTTTGCCTTCACAGCGTCAACAGGACTCTTATAAACTTGGTAAAAGGTTCTGTAACACGGGTTCTTTGTTTTGTGATATGTAAAACACTGGCAGGCTAATCGACACTTTACAAAAGCTTAAAATGAACCAAAGAAATGAAAAAACACAATCAGAAATCTCCTCCCGCTTCTACAGGCTCATCACGTTCAAACACTTCTCATCCTGGGGAGATCATCCTGCTGATTCAGATGTTTTGAGGAGAATCTCAGTAGAAAAGGTCAGACTCTCATGGTAATGCACTGGTGTATGCTCACACATCGCACGTATCTTACTGTAGCACTATAAAGTAGAGTGGCCCAGCTGTAGATGACGACGCTGCTTCTAAATGCAAATCATCACACTTTATCATTTTACCACGCTGCTGCACTTATTGAGTGAATATAGTGTGCGTTAAAATGCGCTGCACGATTGTGCATGCATGCATCTTTGCAAATGAGTATGAGTATGTGTTTCTGTTGCGAAGTCCAGACTGACTCCAGACGTAGCAGCTGAACTGTGATTAAACGTCTGCACGATGTGTGACAAGTACATTCTTCCACAAGGCACAGTGAGGGCTGTTGGGTGGAGATGACCCATGTTTTTGTATGCGGCCGCTGATTTCAGCGAAATGGCTCTGAAAAAAACCTTGTATGCTCCCCTAGCCTCCAAACAGCAGACAGACAAAGTCCTCCTCTGATGGGAATGAGACACTTGGGTTCATGTTGCATCAGAAGAAGAAGATACGGTACCTTGCAAAAATGGAAAGGTATCATGGTCCGTCTCCCCACTTGAATGGCTGACAGTTGTGACCCACTTACAAGCCTAGATTGGGTTGCTCAGTTTGGCAGACGACTTTCAAAAGGGGAAGCGACAGCGAGCATTTGGAATGCTGACACTGGAAGGGCAAGAGTTCCAGTCCAATATTTACCAATTATTTACAATCTGGGCCCTCACATGACTGGGGATAAATGTCTGGTTGCATTAAATTTGCTATCAAAATAAAGGCAGCATGTGATGCACAGTGCAGCTGCTAAATGCAATTAATTGCACCATGTCATTTTTTTACATTGTATATAGAGCCCGTTCAAATAGTCAGTTTACTTCTGCAAGCTTGTATGAATGTGACGAATTCCAGATAGACGTTGCTTGAGTGTGACCAAAAAATATGCATGATGTGAGCGAAGTACAATCTACCACAACGAAGACGATGTGAGAGACAAAAAGCTGAATCGCATACGTGAACAGCACCGTGGAGAGAAAGGGTGCACGGGGTGGGAAGTAGAATCACGGCTGTTGGGTGGAGACGACCCAGGATTTTGAATGCGGCCGCCAGCTGTTTTCAGCACAATTGCTCTAAAAACTCACTGTGTGTTTCCTTGCCAACTCCTCAAAGCAGACAGACAAGGTTAGCAAGTAGCTCGCAATAACTGATCCTTGTATGCCTGGAATATGAAGGCGTACACTGGGAAACACCCTGGGGAAGCACCTGAAGAGAATTTGGGCGTCAGTGTTGCACTAGACGTGGTTGACAAACTGAATGATCATACAGTTAGTTGTGGTAGTTTGCCACGTTGGGGACAATACAAAAAAAAAAACAAGTGCTTTTGATTTTATGTGAATGTGTAGGTGCAATTGTGACTTAAATATCCACATGATTCCCTACCTTGACAAGTACTCCCCTGAGCTGCCGTTGCTCTTTTGTATATCCATACAGTTAGTAGTCCCAGGTATGAGTGCCAGAGCAGGATTCACTTGGGCTGCACTGCCCACAGCCCGCGCAACCAGCTCCAATGAGTCGTGGACAAAGTGATCCAGAGAAGGGGACTCCATGACCCCGTGTGCCAGTAGCCCCAGTGGCAGCCCTTCTGTTCTCAGCTCGGCCACATTTTGGCTGTCCCCCAAAACCCAGTGAAACTCCGGGAGCGTCATCCGACTGGCCAGCGTCCACAGACGCCGCACTTCGCGGATCTCGCACCCAAATGTCACCACTCCCCTTGTGGACGAAGGTTCTCTCAGGGCCTCCAGTTGCCGCATGAGAGCTTGCTGCTGGTCTAATTTGGAAGAGGAGGTGGACGGAGAAGCAGTGGATGAGGCAGAGGGGGAGAAGTAAGGCAAAGACGACGACGATGAAGACGCCTCCGCTCCTGTTGCCACACCCGATGCCACTCCTGAGTATAATGATGAAGCTGAGGACGATGACAAGGTTGAAGCGGTAGTTGTCAGATTGACAAGCGTGCCCAAGTGGAAGCGGGTGTTGTTGTTGATGAGAAGGAGGAAGTCGCTAATGTCCCATTCCTGACAGAGCAAAATACTGATGTCCCACCAGCCGTTCATCATCAGCAGGGTAGAGAGGAGACGGGATGGTGGGGCCTCCACGGTCCGCATCGCCAGCTGGAAATGGAGAGGATTCTGTGGGGAGATTGTAAAAAAGGTAACGGGTGAATGGGCAAGCGATTTGGGAAAAGGGAAAAGAAGGGAAGGAACGTACAAGGGGGAGAGGGTGAGTGCGATTTAAGTGATTGAAAAATTAATGGAAGACATATGAGGCACGTGGCATTGGAGAGATGGGCTCGAGATAAGGGGGCGTTAAAAAAATAAACACAAGGACATGAAGGGGATGGAAATATAAGGGTGATGGGTGTGATTAACAAGTAGTGATGAGGGGGGAAAAGGGTTGATGAGGGTCAGTTGGATTTCATAGAGAGCAGAGAGATGAGAGAAATACATTAGAGGATAGTTTTTGGAATGAAGGGTAGATTGCGAGAAAGTAGAAAGGTAGAAATGAAATAGAGAAAAGGCATAAAAAGGACAATGGAAGGATGGTGGAGGAGGTTAGGTGTAACATTAAGGAAGAGGGGGGGGGGATTTCATGGGGCATCAGGAAGTTGAAACAGATGTAGTAGAGCGGAGAATAGAAGAAAAAAAGGAAAGAAAGAAAGACACAAAGGTTAAAAATCCAACAGCAGAGTTACTTTCTGCCTAAGAATTCAATTTGTTCCTAGAGAACAAATACATTCAGCGGGGTATAATAGATTTCAGTCTCCACTTACCTGCTCCCATGAATATCATTATTCACATCATAAGAAATACACATCTATTTTTGGAGCATTCTATATGTATTTTAAGCAACCCTTAAAACCTGAAGAAACTCAACTGGGCCTTTCACATACCGTGCTTGGTCAATTCAATGTGATTTAATTCCCACCTCTGCTATGAAATTCATAGAATTCCTCAGTTGATTGATGATGTCTGGACAGATCAATGGGTAGACCACCGCAATGGTGTGTGATTTCCACCTGGACCAGGAATGAAAAAAGTGTGGTCTCCTAGTGGTGATGAAAACCGTCCTGGCTAAATGCTGAAGAAATATACAAAAATCAGAAGCTTGATTATGCTTTATGTTTATTTTCAAAAAACAAATTCTGTAGCATCTTCACCAAAGATAGAGATCAAAGTTTTTTTATTATTGGGTTTTTTAAATAAAAATGGATGCAAACTACAGTTTGTATTACGTAAGAGGCTTGAGTGCTTGCTTTGCATTGTAGTTTGGGAAATGGTCTTTCTATCAGTATTGTTTTAAATTGGCTTGTACAAGCTTCAGAAATGAACAACAATATATATATATAGATATATATCTATATATATATATAAGGACCAGACAGGTAGAATTACATCAAGTTCTTTTTTTCACTTCATTGCATATGACCATTTTCCACACTATATAACCTTTATAGATTGATTACTCACGTCCCGGGCAACAGTTGGTTTTACTTCATTTCAGTATGTTAAATTACCATTGGAAACCTCTGAATTGGCTTCAGATAGCTAAAAGATAGTGAAAAGTCCCTTACCTTTATTTATCTTTTGTGTCACAGTTAAAGGATATCTTATCTTAATGTTCTCTTTGTGTAAGTTTAAAAGGACAACTTTTTTGGCTTGCTGCTCTCGTCAGCATCGTTTCCTGACGCAGGGAGCAGTTTTCAGTGACAAACTCCCACTGTATCCCGGCAACGAATCCTCCTTCAGCGGCTCGTATGTTACGAAGAGTTATTATTAATTTTAATAATATAATAACCCCGGCAGTGCAGAACCTGTTGTTTAATCAAACTACTGGAATGAACTGCTGTCAATTTACTGTGGATTTATAACGGTATCTTACAGTATTTCATAATAACTATAACATACAGTTCAATTTTCATCCTTTGCCTGTAAATTAACTGGTAATGCCATCGGTTAACCGTAGCGGTAAATGACTGTAATTTATCAGCATAATACAGTATTTTCTGTGAAGTGGTGGAAATACGCTTCTCTAAGTTCCGTGAGTCACTATCCTCCAACATCGTGGCGTTAATTGTAGGCTAATGTTTCTGCTATGATGATAGCACATTATAATTAATCAAACTGCTCATAGCCCACTATGTGACACGACCTGATCAGCTGTTACTGAACGTGACTTGGAACAGCAACGCTTCGGTAGTCATCCTTCTGATCACAGCCATGTGGGAATTTTGGACCACGATTAATCAGGTGGCCAGAAAAACACCAAAGTGGACACAAAAAGAAAAAGTTAAATAAAGCTGACTAAACCAAGTGAAGCACTCATTTTCATACCTCACCTCATACCTAAATAAACAAAAAAATGCTTTCTGAAAGGTTGGACATTTTATTCTAAAAAATATCGTATGCTATAGAACATTGTTGACAGTAATAAAATATGATGCCTATGTATGCATCTGTAGGTAATTGGCTGCAGACGAAACCACCGAATGGGTCCGCTGGCTCCCTCTGTGCCATTACGATCAGACCAGTGCAAACCTACTGCACCCTACACATGCAGTGCATTGCACTTACAGGATTATAGTGAGCCAGAAGATCAGAGCAGATACATTTCAGAGTTCACATCACCCCCTGTAATACTGGGCTGCCAGATCTGCTTCAGGGTACCTAGGCATATACTGTACCCAACATACCAGTCACCCAGGCAATCCATGTGTCTTGCACTCGCACACGTAGAACCACACACACTTAAAACGACCTCAGCTTCTCCGTTTAATTGACTTTACAACTTTTCCACAGGCTTTGCACTAAAAGTCCATTAGTTTAATCTGTTGGTTAATTTCATTAATCACATTACCCAATGGGCACGCAAATAAGGTAATCATTATTCATCTGCTTATAGCATATACATGGAAGGATTAATGCTGCAACAAAAGCACCAACAGAAGCAATACTATATGTTTTATTTCAGTTTTAGAAGTCCTGTTTCAGGGAAAGAAATGGTAATACAGTCCACAGGGCATCAGACTCTCACCTCCTCTCATCCCCTAGGAGGATTGGAGGATTTATTCTCAGCTGCAGCACTTCTGCACTGTGATCACCATAAATCTGTAACCCCCTCTTTGTTCCTCATGTAAATAAACAGGCAGAAATTTGCCCGGAAGTGCGGCTGCCTGCTCTCTTACATAAATACAGAAATCTGCTGTATTCGACGAACTGGGAAATCCCAGCTTTGTTGTCACTCTGCTCACTTTCATCACTCTTCTCTCTTTAGAAATCAATTCTGTGACATCACACCAAAGTCCAAATACATTTTCTGTTTTGTTTTTTCATGTGAAATAAAACTTGCACGCCTTGCTTTGTGGTGAAACGACAGGGACTGGCAGAATCATGAGCCAGTGGAACGATCAAATAAACTAGTAATGGCTCGGTATTGACCTTTCCTTGATTAGATGAATCATTGTGGAGAAAGTGTGAAAACTGATTAAAATGGGTTTCTGGTACGGTTGTTTTATTTATTTTTTTAACAAGATCACAGCGATTAACACAACATCTTCCCGTCTTGCAATAATTACAACACATTGTTGTTTGAGCAAAAAACAATATCTTGCAACTGTTGATTTATTTTTTAGTATTGTCACTATTGTTGATTTCACAGCAAAACCTCCCTAGAGCCCCAACCCCTGACTGTAGAACTGCCCATAGCTCTTAGCTGTTCATCCCACTGGCCTCCTCATGTCACTGCCAGCGTTATTTATGAAGGAGCAACCTCCACTCGCTCTCCTCACAGTCAGCAAAGCCCTATCATTGATCTCCCTGGATAGATTATGAGGGTATAATTACTCCAATAACCTAATCAGCATAATCTACATATTAATTTACCTTCATCTAATTGAGAAGACTATCTCAGACTCACTACGTGTACCTGTGTGATTTTTACTTTATTTTCTCAGTAAAAGTATGCATGCCAAAAACAATCTCGGAGTTATTACTATCACCATTCCATCACCACTGCCTATTAGCCTAAACTCACTGTTGGGTAATTGAAGCTCCTAGAAACTAACACAGCTACACAACCCGAAAGACGGAGGTAAGACGCAATGATCATGAAATAGGACTACTTCACTTATTTTTAAAAACAATAAGGAAGTCAAATATCGGCGCTGGGGCAGTGACCCTTGGTGTATTAGTACTGATGCAGGCATGCACACAGTGGGACATTCACATGATAGGTATCGAAACAAAGTACTTCATTCAGTATTGCCAGATCATATTGCCAGTTTCCAGCCCAATCACAACTTAAAACCCACCCAATTAAATAGAGACCAGTCCAAATCATGAATTTGCCAGAAATCCGTGTAAAATTGTAAAACCATTACATGCGAAAACACATAATAAGCTACATATTTGCATCTACGAACCAAAGATAAGATGAGTAGGCTATTTCAACCCAAAAAGAGTGAAGTACTACAACCAAATACACACATTTTCATGTCAATGTCAATAATGATGAAGTCAAGGTACGAAGGTCCTCCGTTATCGCAAGCGAGGATTGAATACAACTCATGTCAATCAAATTCCATCCACCAGCCCAACGCTATTTTTTCCAGCCTAACTTAATAAAAAAGTAGCCCATTCGGGTGGAAACCCGCCCAATCTGCTTTTCCTTTGTTTCATGTTTCGCTTATTCTTGGTAAATTTGTTAGCGTTTTATTTTAATACTCACCTCTTTCATTGCGGACAATTTAAATTCACGCCTTTGTGTTCTTTCCCACGTGTGTGATTGTCTGCTACGCCCTTCGACCTTGCTTTTTATGTTTTTGAGTCTGCCTTAGCATGGGGGAATTTTGGATACCTCTGCTTTATTCTGGACTGATCTTCTGTCTACTGTAGCCTCGCTTCTCAAAGACATTCCTGTTTCTCTTTCTGAGTAATGCATTTATGTCCACTGTCTGTTTTCTTTTTTTTTTTTTTTTTTTTTTACCAACGTCAAAACATTCTGTCCATATGCCCTTCAACATAATGGGAAGATCTGCGACACTTTTATTATTTTCAATTCTAAGAGCATACGTTCGTACATAATTAGATTAAGGAGCAAACTGCATTTGCATATATGCTTCGAGTTGTCTTATGAAGATGCTTTATCTTGACTTCACACAAGCTCTTGGGTTGTCGGCCAACATGGGATAGATTTCCACTTGAAAATGAGCTCCTCCTATCACAGACAACTGGTCTTTCCCAGGGAGTTTCTCAGTCCCTGCTCTTTTTATATGCTAAATTCTTAACCCTTTGCTGCTTCCAAAGCCTCTCACCACCTACTCCCAACCCACCTAGTCCCATTGCCCTGAGCTGCACTTCATATTTTGGTCCATAAGCTCCATATTCTCATGCGGCCTCATCATTTCGACGCTTACTTAACATAATGTGGCCAGCATACTGTGTCAAGGGTTGCTCCCAGGTTCAATATATTAGAAACTTTTTTAACAGTGAACTTTGTTTAACCTGCAGCTTAAAGAGCAGAACATAAGGCAAAGGCCAAACAATGTCCCCAAACAAACACTAATGAGGTCCTCTCAAGACATTCAAATAGTTTTCACGATTTGAAAACTCAGTTTCGGAGAAATTGCTGTCAGCCTTCAACTGGGATTTAATAGCAAAACTAGATTGAGTCAGAAGGGACTTAAGCCATCTCCCCAAAAGTCGCACACGAGTTCTGGAGTTCAATCTGTCTGTTTGCTTATTTATTGCAGAGTACATTTTTATCCAACCATACATCTATTCATCCATGAAATAATCAATCAGTATATGTTGGTTTGTCTGCAATATCTATACCTGCCATTTCACTTCTAAGAACCAGTTTGGACTTTGAACACCTGCTTACTGCTTATAGCGTAATGCTTCCTGTGCACACAGCAGGAAATTAGATAATACCCTGCAAACACACACACACACATCCTAACCATTAGTTAGACTGAAGGGTTCTGGGACACTTGCCACCTACTGAGCTAAAGTAATGTGTGTGTGTGTGTGTGTGTGTGTGTGTGTGTGTGTGTGTGTGTGTGTGTGCGAAAGAAAGAAAAACAATGATGCTCTTTGCCCCTCCCAGGAAGGTTGTGCATGCAGAGTAAAAAAAACACACTCTCACACACACACACACACACACACTCTCTTACTGCTACTCCCTGCTCATTGATATGCAATAACTGCCCTGTTGGTGACACCTAATTAAATAGGTTTACAGTGTATAGTTACATTAAATCATTTTGTGTTTGTGACTGTCTGGTTGTACTTGTGAGAGAGATTTCTACCTGCACACACACACAAACAAATACACACACACACACACACACACACACACACACACACACACACACACACACACTCGGCAGGTGTCTGTTCCAGAGAATGCTTATTGATCAACCATCCCAGTGATTAATTTAGAGTGTTTACACTTTTAGCTAATTTTCTCTCACTCTCATTCCAGCTGCGAACTCTTCAGATAATCATCAATTAAAGTGTTTCACAAACCACAATGGTTGATTTCCATCAAACATAAAGGCGATCCTTTACCTAACCGAAACCAAAGTAGTTGTAGTTGCTTAACGTTAACCCTAGATCCATACGGGGGACAGCGCTGGAAATGTAATGTCATTTTGGATCAGTGCCTTCCAAAAGTACCCAAATATTTTGTGAATATTGCTGCCTACAAACTCCACCTATCTCAAAAATGTCCCAGCTTGTGTACACACCAAACCATTCTAAGAATAAAGCAATCTTTAAAGATGAAGGATCTCAATCAAGTACTTAATTATTTTTCAGTTTAAGTTGATGATTTTGGGTGGCTGAAAGGTTTTAAACAAGCAACAATCACTGCACATTGTGCAATAACTCCACTTGCTATGCGTAGGATGCATCACTTGCATTTTTTAATGTACAAGGTCCGAGAATTAAGTTTTCCTGCCAAGTGGGTATATTGTTTGGTAAAAAGAACTGTACATATACATATAGTCTAGGCAAGACAACAGGTAGAGAAGAATAATGTGGATTTTCATTAAAACAGCGGTGAAATGTCTTCAACTATTTAGCAGTGTGGGACATCTGACTTCACATCTCAACACAATACATGATAATGACATATGTTCCTGATAATTATGTATGGGTTGAGAAAGGGCAGTTTATCATTTATGTAATGATACCCTCTATGGTGATGAACCTCTGCTGAATACTAGCAAAGTGTTTGTTTGTGCATTCATACCTCAGGGCAAGTGCTGCTGGGTGCACGCAGCCTTCAATCGTTTAATTTTTTTTACTGGAGACCTTATTTATGAAAGAAGAGAGAATGCACTCTCCTTCTCTTCTGAAAAGAGACACCCTGCGCTTTTTTTTATTTATTTGTTGTTGTTGTATATTTCAGCACCATGGACAGAGCCTGCTGTGGTCTCTCCAAGCTCGTTAATTTGGTCTCAGTTTGAAGCAACTGCAGCTTTTCTCAGAGTCCCTAATTTGATGCTTTATGTGGAGATCAAGCATATTGGTTTAGATCACAAGTTGGGTCAACAATGTCACTTAATGTGGGCCATTTTACTACGAGTGGTGAAAACAACACTGAACAAGAAAGGAGAAGTAAATACAAGGTGATGTCATTCTTCTGAAACAACACCTAATACACAGGAGGAGGAGAAGAGGGAAAAGACCAGCAGCAGGATGATGAAGTGCTTCTCCCTTCAGCCTCTGTGTATGGGCCGCACATATCCATAGAAACTCATTTTACTCACGTCTTACAACTGAGATTATTATTCATGTGTAAACTGCTGTGTGCTCATATAGGTTGTTGGACGTCACTGGCTTGTCCCAGGCAATGCGTTCTTATACATAACATCTGCAGCAGCCACCGCAGCTGTATGCCGAAGTGCAGGAATCAACAGTTAACAGCAGTTCATATGTAATGTAGGAATAACTTTTTTTTTTTTTTTACCTCACTGTGGCGCGTAAACTCCCTCTGCACAACGCTGACTACTGGCACCTGAAGCGCAAGCGAGACGAACTCCAACTTGACGAACTCGTCCCGGTTCCGTGGAAAGGAGATCATGGCGGAAACCCCCTGCACGACCACGGTGTGACACACGCTCTCCAAGAAGGACAGCGGGTCTTCGCTCTCGGGGATGCCCGCAGAGGAGGTGGAGAACGCGGGCAGCTCGCCGAGTCCGGACCCAACGGCCATGACAAGCTCCAAGGATAAATTGTACGGCAGCAACCCGGCCCGGTTGAGAGCCTCGACCGCGAGCAGGGTCGAGTCTCGGGGTGCGAACACGCGGTTCTCCCTCGAGGTGTTCTCCTCCCGCTGCCGTGCCTGGCTCCTACTCCTGCTGGCTCCCCGCTGGTTATTAACGGTGCCTCTAGTCCTGAGGCTTCCGTACCCAGGCGCACCGGCACTTGTTTTAACCTGCTTTTCCAACTCCGTCCGCCGCTCCCCGCTCCCAATAAAATCTCGATCGGTGTCCCAGTCCTCAGAACCGCTGCCGGCGGTGGCGGAGAGCAAGCGAGGCTGAACGTGCAGAGCCCCGACCCGAACCGTGTGGCCGATCCGTTTCAGCACCTGGCACGGCTGCGGGTGAGAGTGAGCGCACGGCGGGAGAAAGACGAGAGCGCACAGCAGTAAACATGAGACCCCGGTGCCTGCTCGAGCTGCCTGGCCATTCATCATCATCATCATCATCATCATCATCATCATCATCACCACCGTCTTCATCATCCGCGCTCCACAGCTGCACCGGATTCCCCGTCCAACCACAGAATGGCGGAACACCGGGGCCGCTCCGTTGGTCCCCCTCTTGGCCCCCTGCGTGTGGCCCTCGTGCGGCGCTCAGACCCGCCGCTGCAGCCCCAACTCCGGCTCCAGCTCGCGGCAAAGTTGTGCGTTTCTCCGCGGACACAGACAACAGGCTGCTGGGGCGCGAGATTAGGCACGAGCCGCGCACAAGCAAAACATGATCCCCAAAAGTGCTTTTTTTCATCTCAAAAGATTTTCATCATTCAAGCTTTTTGATGACTGAAAAGGTCGCGGAATCAAACGGAAACATTTCCACATATTCCAGTGGCAGAGAAAATGTGACGCCAAGCCCAGAGGAAGAGATGTCGAAAAACACGATTAATGCGCATCAAACACATTCCAAAACAGTGGAATCCAGCACTGGAGACATCAGACGGCTTGATGTCTTCGAAGGAAAATGATCCCATTATCATCCAGAGCGCAGGAGCGACATTCACTTCGTCCTGGTACTCGAGATGAAAAAAAGAAAAACAAGGTTTTTTTTTTCTTTTCTTTTTTTTTTTTTTTTTTTGCCCTTGTTTCAGTAAACACCCTAAAAGCTTTCCAGAGCGCGCGCGCGCGCTGCTTGGCTCGAGTCAACCTCTGTACCAACACTTGTACCGGAGAGACCTATACGGCACGAGACCGCGGATTTAACTGCGCACGTTCCAAAGAGATTTAACCCCGTCCTCACTTTACCCCCACCCCACACCCTTCAACAGTATCCGGGTGGTTATGAATTAATGAATGAATGAATGGATGGATGGATGGATGGATGAATAGACTTCTGTTTCCCAATCTAACATGTACCACAGGTTGCACTTATAAGGTTGTACAGGTACTAATGTGATCAGCAGCTGTATTGCTCCCAGGTGTTGCACTATGGCAAAATATGATGTCTGCAACCCTACTGCAACCCAGTGTCAATCTCACATGTAAAAAAGGTATTTAAAAACATGCGCCCAGTTTTTGTCGCAGCATATTATCCTGCAAATGCCAAAATGTACACCGTTGCTGTTTTCATGCTTACCACATGCCGCAGTTTGGTTTCAAAAGAGTCCCCACATGAGCATGGAGGAAAACGTATTATTTAGGTCCATAAATATTTATTTTAATCTTTTAATGCATGATCCAAACATGTCAACATAATACTTACATTGTGCAACACATTGATTAGCTGTTATAGGAGCAGTTGTGAGATTTTATGGCCTGCAGTGTCTGTGTGTGTGTGTGTGTGTGTATGCTTAGCCAGTTTAAACAAAACCAGACAGCCACCTGCTCTGAATGAGCTTCTTTAATTTAATCATATCTAAGGATACCCACTTAGATCATTAGCAGCTTCTGAGGGATCGAATGTCTAACTAACTGATGTTTAACTGCCCCTTGATGCTACAGGTCAGTGGTCACCATTGACCCAATCAGCAGCCTCCGTTTAAATAGGACCCAGATTAATGATTGGTTAATGGTCTGATCTAGATTAATGATTGGCTAATGGTTGCGTCTTGAAATGAGAGGTACGCCTACTCGGATATTGGAAGATCAATGACCCGGGTCGATCTGATACTGCATGACCTCATAGGACAGGGCTGAAAGGAAAATGGAGAGATACAGAGAGGGGATATTTTAACAGGGTAGGAAGAAGGGGAAGAGGAGGAGGAGGTGGTGGTGACCAGAGGCGACCTGTGGGAGATAGAGAGGAAGAGGAGGAGAGAGGAGCAAAGGATGTAGAGATATAAATGGAAATGGGGGATTGAAGGGAGGGGAAAAGATGGAGAGAGAGGTAAAGTGATAGAGGAGCAGATTTGGAGGGGAAGGGAAGAGCTGTAAAGACAGGACAAGAAGAAGTGAAGAAGTACAAGAGGTACAAAAGGTAGCTTGGGCTGCAACCAAGTGTATTACAAATACAACAGAAATATATTTTGTAGATTAAACAACAGAGGGTGGACAAAAAAGGAGAAAATTGCATTGATCGAAGGATTCTAGGTGAGATTTAGGAGTGAATCTTAGAAAGGAGCCGTCATAGTTGTTGTTGAACCAAAAAAGCAATTCTTTTTTTTTTTTGCCATTACATTTTGCACTGCGCAGAGCAACAGGATACCAGGCAGCCGCTGCACAGGACATTCAAAAAGGCTTCAGTCAGAGTGTTAATGCTTATTCTAGCTCTTGATGAAAAGACAGTTTAATCATCCAAATGTTGACGATTACCTTCACCATTTGGTAATGGAAATTTATATATTTCCATCCTTGTTTCCCCATGGGCCACTCATAGGACATTTAAGGGACTGTGTGAACATTTATTGGGGGGTAATGCAGGGAATTGTCATTTTCAGAAGGAAGGTTTGACAGAATCTTTTGGGAGAGAGGTTTTATTTCAGCCTTCCCTTTTGTGATTTACTAAAAAAGCGATCGAATAATTACATCAAAAAGACGGCGTTGGTGTACAGGACATGAGGGTGCACTTGACAAAATAAACATCCCAACTGTTCTGTGTCTGTATAAGAGATTTATTTTCCTCATCACGATCTACTCTATAGTAAGAACCAATGCCAGTTTTTTTAATAATTTCTTTTCGGTAGTAGTGATTCAGCGTTATTACAAATAACAGCATTACTTCACCAACCTACGGCCTGTGTCTTCACTATGTTCTTCACTATGCTCTTCACTATGCTCTTCATTGTAACTTCATGGCTTGTTCTGCCACAGTTAGCTCAGCTGTAATACGGACATATTACTTTGTCTAAAACCAAAGCAATATCTAAACATAGATATTGCTGGTGGTGCGAGCTCCTTACACAAAGCTCCTTCCCTTTCTCCTTCAGAATCAGTAAGCAGTGGAGATTTTCCAACCGTAATTATCTTGTGATTTGATATTTGAGGTGTGATCTTTGGACCGTCTGAAGAATTAACAAATATCCTTAAAGCCCCTTGGGGAAAATACATGCCGTTGTCTTGTCATGTCGTTGACCCCGGGAAGATTAGTGGCCGCTAAGGTGTCAGCTAATGGCGATCCAGTTAATAAACTAATAAACTAATGTAGAAACATTGGCTCTGTGACTTAAGAGGTGCCCATTGTTGTACATAAAAGTCAATCGAAGCATGATCAAAACGTAAGCTAAAAACATTCATTCAATTGTTTTCCCAGCACTGCTTTTAACTTTATAACTTTTTGGATTTCCTCCTTCTTGGCTGCCGGTCTGTCTGTCCGTCCACTTGCAATATCTTTATCTAACTTTGCCTGTCTTCGCTGGTACCCGCCAGCTGTCTTCCCGTCTTCCTGCTTGCAGACTCATCTAATTTCACATGCCTGTCCACCCACCTGGTGGGAACACCTATAATGCTGCACTCTCTTTTGTCCCCGTCTGAAAATCAGTTTGACCCCTTGTCAAATTGCATATTCATCCAGGTCCCCGTGTGTCTGCTTTGGTTGTCTGATTTGCTGACTATTTCCTTCACCTGTCTCTCTCATCTTCCTCCGTCAGCATCATTGCGTAATCGTCTGCCCGGCTGTTGCTCTGCCTCCCTGCCTCGTTTCCTGTCCTCCTGCCCGTCTCTCAGTTAGCCTGCCTGCTCTAAAGTGATGCTGCATACTTCTCTGACCCTTACACCTGACAAACAAAATCCTCCATGGTTCAATTCCCTTTCCAGCAGCAGGGCGAATGAACAGATGGAACCTGAAGGTTCACAAACCAAAAAAAAAGAAAAATCAAGGTTAGAGCACGGCACCTATTAGACACACATCTGATCTCGCGGGTCTAAATGCACCAACAGAGACACAAAGCCTTCCATGCATACAGGTACATAGATTAACATAAATTCATTCTTCTTCCTAAATGGGCATCTAAAGAGAGAAAAAGCTTGACACCAATTGATCAGTTATACATTACAGTATCAGAAGAATTTGTCTTTATTTACATGATCACAAATTAAGTGACTTGATATTATTACAAAACTGTCTTCATATAGTTTTTGAGAAATCTGTGTGATTAGGACAGAGGTAACTCTGGATATTTGCAACTTGGGCATAAGTAGACAACAATCTGTCCTTTGACTGATACTTCAGCATTTGTTTTATTCAAGTTTGAGTTGGTACAGTCGAGCCAGCATGAGCAAACTTCTCATTTAAATTATTTAGTCCCCTCATCAGTCTGCTGTCACCATCTCATGCTGTTGCAATAATGTATAAAGTGACTGTTTGCTTTCTAAATGTGTCTTTTTCCCCTCTTCAAATATCAGGGTTGAGGAGTTTTCTTTTCTTTTACAAGAATCTTGTTACAAATGTCTTGTTATGCATTATACCTACACACTTTTCTTTGCAGTTTTCTTCCCTTGTGAGTCTCAAATGAAGGGACTTAGTCAAGCGAAGCAGTCGCTGTTAGAAAGCCAAGCAAGGATTTCTGTTGCTCGGTGAAAAAGAAAAAAAAATCAATAATTAGGCAAGCGTTGAGTGATTAAGTATGTTCGGTAGAAATCAGACTTTTACAGTGCATTCAAGTAAACAATTTCAAGATTGTGTTTCATACCCCTTCACTCACAACTGACGTTCTTAGAAAAGAAAGAAGAAAACAGACCAGTAAAAGAAATGAGAGACTGATACACTTGCAATCAATCAGTCCAACGCGGTGAGACTGAACATTTTACAGCAATGCTCTGTCGAGGTCATGCGTTTCAGACAAAATATACTTGCTTTTTATACTTAGCTTTTCCACAGATTTTCATCATGGATTTTAATGCAACATTGTCATCAAACCATGTTTTTTTTCCTCTCTCATTCATCGTCAAGAACTCAAACTATTACAGTGCGCTACTCTTACTGATGAAGGGACCATAACAATTTTTTTTCAGGAGTTCATTCAACATGTGAGAATGTAGAGTGTAAAGTGTGGTACACCGCAAGCAGCACCTATCATAAATAAAAACCCTTGGTATAAGCTATTCTCTAAGGGTATCATTTACATTCAAATCTTAACCACTAATAGCTTTTTATACATGTTATCACTCTTGATAATAGTGCAGAAAAGTATAAAAAAATTAGAGAAAAAAGACAAAAGAATATTTGCATCCAAACCAAAATGATCTTAGTTGTGCTTCTGTACAAACTCAGCACTATAAACAGCCTTCATACGTTCATACGTTTGAAAACGGCATGGTCTCAATTATCCAGTCCAGGTCACCAAAAGGCATGGAACCATACCGCTTTAAAAGTGCAAGTTTGAACTTGCATGCAGTATAATACAGCAGTGAATATGTAGTTATCTGCAGTTAGGGGTGGTTTTAGTAGAATCCAACGACTGTAAGGGACAAGCCTGTCATATAAAATGACAGGTTGGGATGATTGGGATCCAGTTTCCTAAATAACCTTGAGAGTTATTTTTTGGGTCCTGTGCTCCTATTTGTGTTGCGAAGAGTATGACAAGATGGGCACAGAGAACATTTGAGAAATGAGAGTGGGGGACAGCAGCAGAGAGAGGAAACACACACAAGGCATGCACAGATCCCAGAGAAAGAGCAGGAGAGTGAAAGGAGCAAAGTCTGTTTGTTTTTTTATTATTATTATCTCTTCTGTTTTCTACACTAATCAGCATTGAACAGCAACAGTCCTTCACTCCAAAGTCCTGTTTTATCTCACAGACAGACAGTCTCTGTCAGTCCCCCTTTGGACCGTTGCCCCAGATTACAAAACTTCAAATCGGCAGAGGAGAACAATACCCTTGTTTTCAGCCGGCCACCCAAAGGACAGCGTGGTGCCACACGGACCAGGAGTCGGAGAGAGCCGAGTCCTGCTGCGCTGTCTATCGCTTCTGCCTGGTCTTATTTACTTTTCCTGTTGCGTTGACCTTTACCCTCCTCCCCATTTTTTCCCCAATTTTCATCTGTGTATTTCAGAACCTGTCATTGAGTCGAATGAGCAAAAAAAACACAAAAACAACAACACAACGCTAAGGGAGCAAATACACGCGAGGCATGATGCATTCCGCAGCCAAATTATTGGAAACTGAAAATTGCCTCAGATACGGATGAGAATATAGCATCTAATTCCTGTTTGGACATGATCCCTAAAAATGAGAGGTCACGGATCTTCGAAGGTATGATCAGAAGTTTAGAAGACAATACATACTGAAGCAACAGTAATGACTAGTGGTGTTTTCAGCATCATTTTAAAAACATCCCATTCAGCAGGCAGAAGTTTGAGGGAAGTTGAAAGATTGCAGGAAGCGGCTTTAAAGCGCTTTGATTTGATGATGATAAAGGGCACTTCATATATCTATGACTGTTGCGAGAGAGAAATGAGCCCAATTATTAATGTCCTCTCATCCATTTACACTGCAAGGATGTTAGAGTGCCTGAGTGGAGTTGGCTTGTCTGTGAAAGTAGAATGAAGTCCAGGCTGGGTTTTTCTGCTGTGGCCCATTTTGTTTCTCTTCCCTATCCCACATGTCTGCCCTTTCAGATTCTGCTGCAACTTAGATACAACACTTGGCTTCACAAAAGGTGCGACCCAATGCACTTCACACTTACAGTGGAATCGCGCTTCTCTGGACCTGCATGTAGGCAAATGTGTGAGGGCGTTGCACAGACATATGCAACGCCCTAGGTTTATTGCCGTGTTTAAGATAAGTGTCTGTTTAAACCTGTTCCACCCTAGCCTATTTTTGAGGTCTCCGCACGAAAAAAGTATGCCCATACTAAAATGAGTACAACTCTGCAACCACAAGGTCTATTTGAATAATTTTGGTGTTATTATAATGGTAATAACTGTGAGATTTTTTAAATAATGTGTAAATATAAATATATATGTCACTGGTTAAAAGTAAATGAAGATGGAACACAGAAAAATAAAAAGATTTCAGGTTCGCCTATAAAGAAAAGCACTTTCAGGATGATCATCACTTTAGAATAATGCAGTTGCAGGTTTAAAACTATTTCATATCATAGCACAATATGTGAACACTCTCTCTGCACAGTATGACTTTGAATAAAGTGAAGCAGAAAACAACAAAAGAGTTTTTAGTACAGACAGGTCAGAAAAATAATTTATTTCTTAATTTCTTTTACCAAAACTATTTTTTTTACTTATTTTTTCACTAATTATGTTTAATACATCCATATACAGCATTAACATACACAATGCCAAATTAAATAATTTTTTTTGCTCTGAAATCTCTATAAAATGCATATTTTTGTTCTCAAAATCAGAGAGAGTAAAAAGGCTGTACTTTATTCTATGATCGGTTTTCAGATTCGAGGACGACCTCCTGTTCACGATCAAAGATATGTTTACACCAGGAAGTCGGCTGAAGTGTGATAGCACTGTTTAGCCAATAAGAGTCAGTCAGGCAAGCATATGCTAATGTGATTGGCCATAGGATGGGTGGTTCCCCTACCCCCATATGTAAATTCTCAGTCACAGAAGTTTTTTTTGTTTGTTGCTTTTCTACCTTTGACCTTTGTAGAGCTCATCTGCGTCGGAATTGATTCGTTTTTTAGCGTTTCATGACGAGGTAAGGAGCTTTTTTAACTTATGTTTCTGTTTCATAATTGTCTGAGGCTGGTGTTCTTTGGCTGATATCTTTCTGAGGCTGTGGTCTATAGGGATTTGAGTGATATGTGCGGAATCCCTGTCTTCTTGGCGTTCTTTAGCGTGGTCGCAAGCCTATGTAGCATAAAGCTAACTCGAGCAAGGGAGACATATGCTCAGCAAGTCCAGTGGCTGGCGAGATATGAATATGAATATTTGGTTATGCTTTTGGTCGGTCTTGTTTAGTTGTGTTTGGAGCATGTACAAATGGCTTACATAAGCTTGTAGCCCGGATTTCTTCTGTTATTCTGATAGGCAACATAATTCCACAGGTGGGGCCGTCGGGTGGAACAGGTAAGTTGAAACCTCCCTTGATGCATTTTACGAATGCAAGTTAAGTTTGCCACGTTCAGGATGGTGTGTTGCCATGCAGTTTCTGTTCAGTTACTCTGCTTGAGAAAATGTGAGTGGGAAATGAGTTATATTCTACCTCTATAGCTCTCATTTTGGTATTTGTATCAGTTGCCCCTTTGACATTTTCATGGCATCAGCATCAACACTTCCAAACGAGGGGAGAAGATAGTTTTCTTTGCAGCGGCAGGTGAGTGGTCCCTATTTAGAGCCTGTGTTTGTGTTCTTTAGGTACCTTGATGCAATGGTTAATCTGCCATGTTAAACAACTAGAAAATCAATTTTTATTAGATTTACGTAAAGCGTTGAAAATCTGCAGTCTCATCCGAAATGCCACATCATGATCCACCCTGTGTTGGGTAATTGCTTCTGCAAACATCAGCAACACATAATCAATACCTCTCACTCATCTCAGTGAGATGCTTATTACACAAGCTTATGTGCATTTTCATTTATCCGGCAGATGACACTGGCAAAGACGAGCGAATGCTAATATTGACACAGACCAGAAGCCATCATCCCTTTTGAGGCTAATCTCATGCTGACGTTTGCTTCACGTCGATCAGTAGCATGTCACTATCTATTAGAAAAAGGGAAAAGCTCCTCTTATGAGCAGAATGCTAATGTTGGCACCGGAACCCACATAATAATAATACGATGACCAACATTGTAATGCACTGCAACGCCACAGTATATGGTAAGAGAACATGTGAGCCGTGCCTGTCTGAGATATTGCCTAACTTCATCTCACTTTTGCACATTGTGTGATATAATGTATTGTTACGAAGGTTGCATACGTACAATGAAAACTTTGAAACGAAGAATGAGTAGAAATGTTCTTGTGCACCGCAAATACTTTCTGTAGTAAGGGATTCATCGGACGACAACTTGGATCGAAAAAGAAGCAAAGAACAACATTCCCTCACTCTGTTTCACGTTGGCCTCAAAAATTTGAAGGATTCCGGGCAATTTTTATACTTCTTTTTGTATGAAATGAGATGGAGAACTGCTAATCATGTGTATGGCATTTTGGAAGGAGATAAACAGCATGTGTATTTTGCAAAGTGGGTGCATATAAAGGAAATTGAGGATGGGGCCTATCAGAGCCATGGTGAACCCCAGAGGTGATGTTGCCTGGCGAAGATGATGGATTGCTTGTCATGAGAGACGGTCGTACTGGAGAGATGGTATGCCAGCCAGCACAGTGCTCCGCTTGAAATGGCCAAGAATACTGTATACGTTATATATGGGGAAAATAGAAAATATAACAAATGAAGACAGTGTTTCAATTTATCTTTTAAACTGTTGGATGGATGTTGTCATGGCTGCTTTAATTCTATATTTATCATATGTAGTTTGGACACACTTTCTCATTTAATGTGAATGAGAACTTTTGACTAGTACTGTGTGTGTATATATATATACACATATATATATATATATATATATATATATGTGTATATATATATACACACATGTATGTATATATGTATATGTGTGTGTGTAAACAGAATTCAGGTAATTGCAGAGATAAACTGGGTTCAGCAGTTTTTTTAAGGTGAATGTGAAAGTTAAGAGTTGCCATTGGAGAGGACATACTATCCTTACTTCTTAAAAGAGATTTTTTTTACGGGGGGTCGAAAAAAGCTTGCTTAGGAGTCAGAGTACCGCTGACAAAAGTGGGAAGGTCAGTGCATCAATGGCAGTGCGCAGAAGGGTCGAGCCCGTCTGAAAAGGGGTGTCAGAATGCAGAGCACAAGCTGATGGGTTTGGACATATTATGGCCGGTAGGTATATGGCCATAGGGCCGGATCATGACCTGGAGATATGCAGGTGTCAATCCCTTCGCAGTGCTGCCAGAGGAGGGGATCTACACAGCGGATGACACGGGAGATTTTAGAAAGGTTGAAGCTGACAGGCTGCAGCGCTCTGTGTTTCAGGACGAGTACAGAAGGCAAATAATGATTGCTCAAACAAGGAGCTGGGCTAGGAAACCGGTATAGCTCCTTCATATTTGATAACGATTACAGACTCATCCTGAACTCCTGTAGTTTTATGATGAAGTTCTCACATATTTAAAGAAGCTGAAAATGTGTATTTTCTCCGACCCAAAATGATGGAAAATCAGCCTAATCGAGGCACTTAATATATTAAAATATTATAATAAATAGAAATATTAATGTATATACTAAAGACCTGTTTAGTATAACTGTTTATTTTCAGGTTTTTTTTTTTTTTTTTTTACAAATCTTAATCTATAAACAGTGACCAGCTGTAGGCTAAAGTTTTTTTAAAGTATTTTGCAATATGTTTGTTTTCTGGTCTGATTTGACAGATATTATGCCTTAACAGGCAATCAATCAACATACCATAAAAACATTTTTTTATTAAAATTCTACAAGTTGATTGATTAATGCAAATTAGACAATGAAATTATGAAAAATGAAAACCTATAATAGCAGCATTAATAGTAAACAGCCTGAAATCAAAACTAGATAAACATATACAAATAAAGTAGTATCACATACAACTCAAATACAATGAAATAGGTGACTGATACAATAACAATTAAACTGAATAAAATGTGTCAACTTAAATACAATAAAATAATTTAAATGTTTATAAATCATTCTTAATAATAATAGGTCTGGCTGAATAGGTAGGATTTAAATTTACATTTGAAAAAGTCACCACTTCCAGCAGCTTACTTTTATGCATAAGTGGCTGAGGTATTGACACTTCCATATGTTCTACCGGCATGTCAGTGTGTTTATTTAAAAGAGAGCAGTTGCACGTGACCAGCACACACTTCCTTATTGTTTTCTGTTGATAATGAGAGAATGTTTATCCAGACAGACTGTCCTTGACAATAAGCACTATCCCATCAGCTAAAACCAACACAGCTGTCTGAGTTTGTGGACCCATACCCAGAAATATTTAATTGGTGGGTAAACTCTGAGACTGAATAATAATCCACACCACTAGTGTTTGAGATGTCTCCTGTAGAATTACTCACCCATACATCTAAACTGCACTGTTAATTATGTTCCTAGGGAAATGATTCCTCCTCGGTTATGTTAGCAGTTTTAAACTGTTTGATGTGTTTAATATAATTTAAACAAAACAAAAACAAAACAAATCTACTTTGTCAGGTTTAGTAAAAAAAAAAAAAAAAAAGAAAAAAATCACGGTTTGGCTCAAAATAACTACAAAAATTATTCCAAAACAAAAACACAACAATCTTCTAGGTTAGCTTGAGGCAACATAACTTGTTTATGTTTGGGCAACATAACTACTACTTCGTTGTGTTTCAGCAACAAACGACTTGGTTCACATGGGACACCAACATCAGTGTCTTGGGTGAAACGCACCTTGACCTCCTCCCTATAAGGACTTCCGCGGTCTCATTTGAAACTTATTTATAATTCATCAGAAGCAAATGTAATCCACGAAAACAATACATGTACCCCAAAATGTAATTTCACGATGTAGTTTTGTTGTAGAGGAACATCATTTTTAGGAGACAGGGTGTAGAACTTTTGGTGTAGAACTTGAATTAAATGTAAAACCAAGCCACACCAAAGACTAGAACCGAGCACCAAAGGCAAAGCATAGTTTGGGAGCTGTGTAGCACTCGTGGCCCTGAGCCTGACCATCTGTGTATTCATCAACCCCCAAACTTTACCAGATATCCGTCACATGCTTTTTTTTTTCCCAGCAGCCGAAAACTGTGCCTACCCCAATTTCTCATTACTGAGTCAATTTCACTAAAAATAGATGCACACCCTGGGCCTGCACATAATTACACACACACACACACACACACAAACACACAGTCACACGTTATTTGACACAATCCCTAATCAACAGATTTGTCAGGTTAGAGCATTACGCCACCTCACCCCCACCATGTTATTGTGTTTTTGCCGCCATCTAAGGCACCTGTATGAATGATTCTGAGCTCAGAATCCAGTCACTCAGGCACATAGTTAACAGAAAATAAATAGATTTCTTTTTTTTTTTTTTCGCTCCTGGAATCCAACCAATGAAGTAAACAACAGGATGGAGCTTTTGGGTGATAAGCTGCATGTAAGCTGCGAAAGCTGCTAAATTACTTCATTCTAATGAGGCAAATGTGGGTGAAGCATGCCACATGAACATGATGTAAGACAAACCTGACACCAAATACAGAGAAAAACTGTAATTCAGAGTCAGATACATCATGGAGATGTGTTTGCAGGCATTTCAAAAATGAATCTAAAATACTGTTAATATGCAAAGAAAAACACTAATTTAAGCAATTACCTCTTTCAGGTTAGGGTCAGAGTAACTGATATGATATCATGATAACTCATAATTATGGGCAAACTTATTTGAATATTGTTTTTGATGACTTTGCTTTTAGAAAACATACCAAAATTGACCTTGTTAACATTGTAAGCTGATAAGGAACTTAATTAGATTCAATATACAACATAACCTTTCCGCATTTGTTCAGACTAAATAAACCATACTTTTATGTTACTTGAGAATTTTTTTGTTGTTGTATTGCAGTGTTGGATGTTTTGCTCTCAATTTGGTTGACAGCATAATAAAGACACAGAAGTCCGGTAAGCGGTGAACACACTGTCAGATGGATGATGCCTCCCTGTGTTCTCAGCACAGTTAAACAGTCCACTGTAAAAAATCAGGTCACAGTATTTCTTTACAATAGTGCTTAAATGCACACAGATTTCAGGCTGTAAACCGGTTGCTTCAACAACAAAATATTGTTAATGCAACCTGCTGTCAACAACGTTTTCATGTTATAGACATTATATCGGGAGTGTCAGACAGCAGCCATGGAACAACCAATTTGACTTTCCTTTTCATGTGCATCCATTGCTATTGTTTGCCCTCCCGGTTTCATTTTCCAATAACGTAGCTCTTGAACACTCATTTTGGTCATGTGACTCAAATCTGAGTGTCCTTGAATGCACCAAACATATTTCAAGCAGATCTCTTACCTCTCACCTTTTGTGGAGTCATTACCTTAATTTGTATACTGTACTGAAACACATGATTTGTACTTGACCACTATATAGTCCTTCAAACCAAATAAGAAACAGCCGGCAGCAACCCAGAATACTCTATGCATAAAGTATGAAGTAAACATCACCATCTCTCTTATTATGAGGAGTGCACTTTCTGGCAGAGTTTATTCCAATTGAAATCCTTGAGGGCATGGTAAATATTAAAGAATACAAAATAATAATAATCAACATTTATTCTACAGTGTGGCAAAACAATTCTATTGTGATTGGGAAAGCATTGGTCATTGACATTTGCATGAGGGGTCATTTAATGGTCAGAAGAGCATGAACAATATGTGAAACTCTCATCAGTAGTTGTCACAGTCTTTAGATAGAAGCAACAGGTCGGACAGTGAGTTCACCAAGTGTGAATATAAATACTTTACAATAAATAGATATTGTAGAATCATGTGGCTATTGGTGACTTAACACTATCAAGACAAATCCTGAATTTAGTTCTTTTTTTTTTTGTTACTTATAGCATCTCATAATCAGAATCTCAGGAACTGACAAAAAAATGCAATAATATGAAACTGTAAATGGAGCAAATACCAGAAAATATCATGATGCAAAGCAATTCTCCTCTCAAAGTCAGAGAGCAATTATCCCTCTGACACTCCAAGCAGCAGGTTCCCCCAAGCCAACAAATGAATTGAGATCAACTTATTAATTGACTAAAAGCTTGAATCCGGTAAGATAAAAAAAACAGTTTTCTTGGTTAGACACTAAATTGTCTTTTATGAATTTCAGAGAAAGAGAGGTTCGTGGACTTTAACCAACAAGTCTGTAACCAAAACAGAGATCTCAGTAAGCCTCTCAGAAAGCTTTCTGGGCTTTCGGAGAAAAAACAACAACGTTCAGCCGCAGCAGCCTGTTGATTACATCTTGTCATGTGACACCTGTCTTTTCCCTTCAGCCTGACGCCAGCTAAAAGCCTTGACACATATTTGAGGCCATTGCGAATTCTCAATCATCAAAGAATTCAAATTCGCGACGCGATGTTTATCTTCCGTGATGTGGCATGAAGAGCCCAACGATCTCAAAGCGGCCCCCGGATCCAGTGCACCCAAACCACACATTCAGCCGTGACCTCACCTTCACCTAGCTGTAATCCTTTGTGTGATGAGAAGCAGATGCTTTACCAATGGAGGTACATGTCCACAGCACACGTAAAAGCGGACAAGAGGCACTTGAGCTGCCTAATGTCACACCATAACGATGATGTACTGCACTGAATAACCAGTTATGCAAATTGGAAATTAATAAATAAGAATGTCAAGTTGTCCTCACACAGTCTGTATCCTAAAACAATTAGAAGTTACAGTGGTACCAACAAATTACTTTTTGCCTCTAATTAATAATTAAAATTATGTAAAAAGCTGCTCCAGAATCTAATCAGGTCACCAACTCTATTAGCGGAGCCCGTTGCGCCAGTCTGTGTTTAACATTGTTCTTCAGGTATTGTCTTGCATATTAATTGCCTTCATGAATTCAACAAACATGTGCGATATGAGCGAGCGGTTGGTGGAATTACAAGGTGTGTGCAGTAAATGTGTCCATGCTGCTGAGGAGGTTTTCTTTGCATGCAGCTTCCTAACAGCACTGACGGGCGGTTTTTGGCTGGAAATAGTCGAACACAATGCCGGTAAGCAGGTCAGACTGTGCAATGTTCACTGAGCAAAACCCCTCAGTATCGGCCCCGTCTCTCTGTGAAATCAGATAAATAATCCAATAATATTTTGGACCCTCTTATTTTCGAAGAGCCACTGGAGTCAGCATTTAGTTCATTGCTCAAACTTTTCTCTATTTTCTGTTTTGTAGAGGCAGGGGATTACTGGCTCGGCAGGGGGGCTCCCTTGCCGAGGTATTACAGTACAAGCTGGCCATGAAATGATCTGCTACTCTCTTACTGCTGCTTTCTTTTTTGAATCCCTGTCCCCTATTTCTGTGTGTCACTTCAGCTGTCGGTCTCTGCCCATCTTTGGAATTTATGCTGGCATTTCTCTTTTACTGCCCATTACCATCTTATACTGTATACCCTGCCCTCATCATGAATCTCCCCCTTCCTTCGTCCTCGTACCATTTGCACCTCCCTCTTTTGCTCAGCTCCTGTCCCCTATGTGAGTGTACTTATGCCATTTGTCATCCATCCATCCATCCATCCATTCATCCATCCAGCCGTCCACAGTGAAGAACAGTTCATAGCAGAGGAGGAGGAGGAGAAGGAAGGAGGGTTCATTTTCTGTCTCCACTCCGTCACTCTTTGATTACCCTGCTGTGTCTATTTCAGTAATGGAGTCATCACAAACTTACAGGGACTTAATGAGGCAGCAATTAACCACCAGTCAGATTTGTGTGTGTGTGCATATGTCGGGGTAAGCTGATTTAAATTGTGTTTATCTAAATTGTGTATATCCTGATTCTCTGTAGAGCTTCTTGTGAGTTGTGACAATATAGTTGCATGCAGGAACGTATGTATGTGTGCGTGCGTGTGTGTGTGTGTTTTGTTTAAATTCCCATTGAAGGTCCTCATCCATCATTTCAACAGTTTAAATTACGAGCACTCTTTGGCAGCGTAACCCATTGCAGATTTCACATCTGGTTAGTTCTGTTAAATGATATGTGCTAATTTCAAAGAACAGTCAAGAACATTACACATTCATTCCTTCAGTTATTCCCGTATGCTGTGAAATACTGGTTTCAGTGAATACATAAAAATACAGAGTAATCTCCATGAGAGTGTCGGTAGGGTGAGAGAGAGAGCGAGAGAGAGAGAGGGGTTTTGCCATGCTTATATTGCTATTCCTCTATCCAAATTCCCCAATATAAACACCAACATTTGCAGGATCTCCAACATAACCAACCCTTACAGATGTTCATCAGGTAATGAGCAACGGTCTCATTGTTCTGAAGTAATGTGAGAGTAGTTTTGTGAACAATGGAGGTTGATACATTCATCATTCTAGTCTATTAAATTAATGGACATGTTTGGAAAAAGAGAATAAAGCTATACCTCGCACCGTGATGAAACATTGTGAGATGTTTAAAATGTGCATTCAGTAGCTGCAGCAACACATCAGTTCCTTAAGGATTAATGTGGGCGAGTCTATCGGCCTTTAACAGACCTTCCGGTGACTTTCACTTGATATTGTTCCCCTTCCTGCCTCTCAATATGATAACATCATAAACGTAGTATACACAGTTTAACTTCAGAATACATTAACATGTACACTGATTATTTCTTCCTCTACCGTGTATTTCTCTCTCCCGACCAATTCCTCTCTGCCACATTCCCTCTTCTTTTCATTTGCTTTGGACGCCTGTTGATTCATAACATAAAAGACAACCCTCAGAGAGCTCAGGCAGTAATGAAAATATTTCGATAAGCTCCCAGCTCTTTTTCACTCTGTGGAACTGTGTTCTGCTCTCAGTTCTGAGCTAAATGAACCTTGCTGGGTCCTTGATGTGGCATCGAGTTTTTTTATTTTTTTTAGTTTAGCTTTCTTAATGCATAGGCGTTGGAACCATCAGCCCTTCACCCTTTTATAATTTGAAGTGAGGCGTCCCTTCTTGCTCTGTAAATCTGCCTCCACTTAGTAGAAAACTGTTTTGGATTATTACCATTATGGCTGTTCATATTCAAATGCATGTTTTTAACACATGCATTCTCACTCGCAACTTGTCAAATACCAACGTTTAGTGAGTGGCCCTGAGATTCAAATCATGACTCTTTAGGTACCCTTCTTATATGATTTTTTGTCAGTTTCCACTCGTTACATGAATAGTGTATTTTCAAAATACACTTCCGTCTTCACAGGAAGTTGAGGTTTAGGCAACAAAACCACTTAGTTATGTTTAAGAAGTCACGTGAAGAGTGAACAATTCACATGAGCCAAGTGATTAACAACACTTACAACTTAGAGTGCAAGGAGGACTTAGTCTTAAGGTGCATTCACACCAAACGTGGCGCGAATTTTTCGCGCGACCAGATTACATACAAAGTCAATGCGCAGACGCGAAATGGTTGCGAAAAAGCGAATTTTCGCCGGGCGGCGAATCGCACGGCACGAAATCGGGCAAACTGCGCGAAATCGAGCGAATGACGCGACACGACTAATTCGCTTATTCGCACGAGTTGAAATTTTTCAAGTACTGTATGAGAAACAACTCTAGGAATACAGGCTGCACATTGCCTGTATTTGCACACCTTTGAATTCTTCCATCCGTTTCTGAGGAACATTAAAGTGTCATGAAATGTAAAAATGTGCTAAATGGCTCACTGGATATATAGTGGTGCTGTGGCATGGTGAATTTTTCACTCAATTAAACCGTACCGATTCATTACGTAGGTGGTCAATGTGGAGTCTCACAGTTGTGAAATCGTTAGACTTTGGTTCAATAGCACTGTAGCCCAATAAGATTTTGGACTAGTGGTGCTGTGGCATGGTGAGTTTCTCACTCAATTAAACCGTAAGATTCATCTATGTGGAGTCTCACAGTTGTGAAATCGTTCAACTTTGGTTCAATAGCACAGTAGCTCATCTAGTCTGTTCTGAAGTAACTTAAAGTGAAAATAAGATGTCTCTATGTATCTTCCATACATTTTTAATCTGTGACAGTCTGTTGTATGGTACAGTGGAGATATACAAATGTATCCTTTTTTGTCAAGAACGGTGGACAAGACATTGCCAATATGTATTTTTCCTGATTTGATTGATTGATTTAACCATGCAATAATCTTAGAAATGCTAACTAACAACAACATGGCGGCTGTTTTAAAATCAAAGAATGTATTAGAGGTCTCACATAAAAACATAGCATCAGCAGGGGAAGGTGCTTAGAAACTCCAGCTCTCTCTCTCTCTCGATGTCTTCTGTCTGTCTGTAGATCTACGCCGCTCCGTTTCAGAACCACGGACAGTGCCATGAATGTCAAACTGCATTGCAGCAGTCATTGGGAGGGGGTGACGAAGACCAATATCGTTTGGCTATTTTTAAGTACAAGTTTTGGGGAGAAAAAAAACACACAGATACAAATCAAGCTTTTCAAAATCAAAATATTAAATCAGACTCGGCCCCTCCAGCCTCCACTCTTCCGCAGTATGTGCTGTGCTTTATTTTTTATTGAGATGATGGATCCTGGGATTGCATCCGTGTCTGTAGTTCAGAAGTTCCCCTCTCCCCCACACTTTTTTTTTATCCCAGCATCTCTCCCTTCATCAGGTTGTGAGGTTTCTGTCTCATTCTCCCTCTCTGACTTCCCTTCATCTCTTCCTGTATGAATACAAGTCCCAGTTTGGTGCTGGTGCATCGGCAGCTACTTCATGCGAGACTTTAAACACACAGACGGTTAAAGACACCACTTTGTGAGAGTGCCATTACATGTCTGTCAACCAGTTAGACAAAAAGGAGGGAAAACAAAACATATAATGACACAGAAACAATAAAGTCTGAGACGGAAAAGAATAAAGAAGGAAAAGTGAATTATGTTATTGTCAGTTTTCTGCTTTCCCTCATCTGGATCTGTGTCCAGCCAGCCGGTTTTGGCCAAGGCCGCTCATTCAATGCAAATGAGGTGTCCACCATACTGCCTGTTACTGTACTGCTACATTACATCTGGTGAGGCTGGAGCGCCGTGATAACGCCACACTTCTCCTCTGCTCACTTGCCTTTTTTCTTTTAATTTCATGATACACATGCTGCCCTGTCCGTTCTCTGTGTTCTTTTACCTTTTCATCCTCTGTCTGTTATCTCTTTATGTGTCAAACTCCTCTTTTCCCGCCTGCTCACCCCGATTCTCTCCATTATCCAGCTGCCATAATGGGAATGGATGGGGCCACTCTGCTTTTCAAAAAGGATTTTATGAAGTTTCTCAAAGTATATATCACAATGTCAGATTTCTTGTCGCTGATGCCTTTTGCCAAAGCACCTTTGAGTACCTTTTAGCATTGATTGGCCCCGGAGAAGTTAAACCCTTAACTTTGACAAATGCAATGTTCTGATCATTTGAGTACCGCTACTCAACGCAAAGTAGTCAGTGTTGATTAACTTTGAGAGTTTTTGCAGTATTTAAGATAAAATAAATCTTGGATTTAAACCAAACTTGATTAAAATTATTTTAAAATGCTTAGAACATAATGCATTAAATAGAATGTTCTGTAGTACGTGTGAAATGCATTTACACATTTAATGAGTCTAATAAAAGGACAGAAGTGAGAAAAAAAAACCTTCAAACGAAATGGTGACCATTTATATCTTCCAGAACTTAATTTTCACATTTTCTTACCTAATTAGGAAGTCTACACATTTTGCCTCCTTAGGGAGGACGGACAGACACACACACACACACACGTAACTTTGGTATTTTTCAATGTTTTGTGTCTAACTGACTAACAGGGACAAAAAATTCTGAATTTGGTCCATTACTGTTGCAATGTAATCCTATCGTGGCAAGCTGGCATAGTCATTTACACCCACTAAAAGTTTTTGTTTTTATAAGTGACTGACAACATTATGGAACGAGTTTCAATTCCCTCCCAAATGTTTTGTGGCAGCTGGTTACAGAGTTTTCCCTCAATACTGGACCAATTAAAAGAAATGTTGTTCCCATTACTCTCTTAGACACATTAACATGGGGTAGCATAAATTTCCATTGAGCAATACCGATACTACATCAGTTACTCTGAGCGTATAATAATGACGCGGGTGGGTTTACATTTGAGTTAGCTAAAAGCACAGTGTGTCGGTATCAGAGGGGCACTGACTAAACGTTGGTATTTGACACGTTGGGAGTGAGGCCAGGATGGTCATTTTT
Organism: Ophiodon elongatus; assembly: GCA_016806645.1. Classification (NCBI taxonomy): domain Eukaryota; kingdom Metazoa; phylum Chordata; class Actinopteri; order Perciformes; family Hexagrammidae; genus Ophiodon; species Ophiodon elongatus. Next base: position 1,567,119 of record JACSYO010001218.1, on the reverse strand, counting down.
GTAACCATTGACTCCCCTTGGCTTTCTATGTCATTCCAGGAACTGCAATTTGCAACTCAAAATAAGGTTCAACCAATTCTCCTATGAATTAATGTGCAAGAATACTGTTAATCCAGGTAAAAAGTTGCATAACGTAAAATAATACTGTATGAGAAATAACTCTAGGAATAAAGGCAGCGCATTGCCTGCATTTGCACATCTTTGAATTCTTGCATCTGTTTCTGAGGAACATTAAAGTGTCATGAAATGTAAAAATGTGCTAAATGGCTCACTGGATATATAGTGGTGCTGTGGCATGGTGAGTTTCTTACTCAATTAAACCGTACCGATTCATTAAGTAGGTGGTCAATGTGGAGTCTCACAGTTGTGAAATCGTTAGACTTTGGTTCAATAGCACTGTAGCCCAATAAGATTTTTTCATCTCTATGTATATTCCATACATTTTCAATCTGTGTTGCGTGGTACAGTGTAGATATACAAATGTATCCTTTTTTCATTACGCAATATTGATATTTTACTTTAAAACTGTCCTTTGTCTATTTTAACCTCCTGTCCTCCTGACAGAAATAACTGATACTGTGTCTTTGAGAGACGGGTCTATGCCGGAAAAAAGAGTCAGACACACAGGAACATATGGAGACATGTCCATCATGCCTAGTAGGGTCCAAAAGTGCCCCCAAAACTTTGTGAAATATAAAGTCTAAAGAAGAGTAAAGTCAAGACATTAACTTTAATAAGTAGCGCTAAATTCAAGGATTCAAATTGATGTCTTTGTGTATCTGTACCTGTATCTGCATGTGTTTCAGTATGGAAGATGGTCAAGAAGGAGACTGTCATCTCATTATACTTACTTGCTTATTATTCTTAATAATTCTTAATAACAAGCGACCTGACGGTGTAGCTGTGTGCATGTGAGGTTATGGCATGTTAAGTTCAGTTAATCTAAGTTAATTAAAGAGATGCGTTATTCAGTTCAGTTAACGTTTTGTTTCTTTATATTGTTTGCATATCTGTTTGAGCACAGGCTTCACCGCAATGTGTGTTTTATATCTACCTCCTTTGACTATAGACCAGTGACTGGATATTTACCCTCTCAGCTTCACTTAACTGGAACCCAGGTAACTTGAGGGGTGAGCTGGACTGATCAAATCTTTCAAAGGTCACACGTCAAGATGAATTTATTGACAAAATAATTTAGTCATAGGCACACGTGTGAGCGCAGAACAGATTTACCCTTCCTCTCACCACTTGACAGCGATCAGTCACTCACTGCGTACAGCAGACCTGATGACGCACACCTGTTTCCACCGTCTCTTAACGAGCAGATGATCTACACCCATGCGTCACAGAGCTAGGTGACCACAGGCCTTTTTTCACAGCGCACATTGCAACTTGTCGTTGTAGGACAAGCACAGGTGTTTCGAATAAATAACACTAACGATGCTCAAGTGTTGCGGGGAGAGGGACAGTGAGCCAGCATGCACAATACCAGGATCCTTAAAATAAAAGCAGCTGGAATTTGTCCATCACTGATGTAATTATTCACACCTGTCCTACTGCCACGAGTTCAAATGTCATCCATTCAAAATCCATATTTAAATCAGCTGCTTCTTTAAGCGTAAAAATAAACGTGGGTACAACATAGAATGAGAAATTAACAAAATCGAAGATTCTTGCCCAATATTGTTTGCAGATAATATAGCCTATAGAAGGCCAATGTGCAGTTCATTCCTCAGATCAATTTTCAGTGTCTGTCTTCCAAATAAGTAGTCTAGAATAATGGAGCCACATTGGATTTTAAATATAGCCTAATGCTCCCATTAGGCTAATTGTAAAGGTGTCTGCAGACATTTTTTCCAACCAATGGACCAATTTAAACAATGAAAGTAAACTAAACTGCCTCCAAAAAAAGCACAGGAGACGTGTTGTGTTTCCTATAGTAATGTTTAATACGTTATATTTGTACAAAATTACACTTTCACAGTTAACTGCATCCTATTTAACATTGTCTGTCACCTTGGGTTATGTGACCAGAATGAGACATTTTTTAAGTTCTTGATTCATTTGTTGTTGGTATGTGTAGCAGAGAACAGGTCTATTCATCCAATGTGTACTGTGTATGGCACAACAAAAAGAAGAAAAAGAAACCTGCATTATTAAAAAGAAAATAAACATTCTCCATGCAGTCAACACTTTATAAAAGTACTATTGATCCAACCATATGGGTAGTTGTAGTGAGTTTTTCAGGAATATGTCATAAGATCTAGCAGTGCATTCAATCAACTGTGAACTCATACTCATATGGGGTCCCCGAACACTTAAAATGTAAGACTTCTGTTGTATAATTTAAGCAATTGTTTTATCACATCCGCAAACTCTGCGGCACTCAGGTCATCTTGTCACCATTCATTACTTTGGAATTTGAAGTTCTGTCTGCTTCTTTGACTTAGTAGTAAAAATGTACTTAGTCGTAAAATTTAGCTTGAAGCTGAGCAATTTGTTCCTTGAGTGTGTCTTATTTCAACTCGGCTGTTTCCACCTTTCAGAGCCTCAGACCTTCAGAAAATTTATGAGGTATTCAGTTCTGAGTCGGTTAAAGGTTGATGTTTGGCAGACGCCGGCCTGCAACTGCAAGTAGGTAACTTTCAAAATAAATTGTATGCCTGTATTGAGTGAAAAATAACGCGCTGTCCCTGACACGTCCAAAACTGGCACTAGATGGGTACCTAGAGCTTCGGAATTTGAAGCGTATAGGGCCACTGATTAAGCGACGGCATTTGAGGAGTTGGGAGTGAGAATGTGTTGCTGAAGGAACTCAAACAATGATGGCAACAATTGAGACTCTGGATGCTTGACAGCTTGCTGGATGACAAGAGCATCTCACACATAATTTGCAGTCACTGCCACTCACAGTGTCCAGGGCAGTGTTCATGCCATAAATAATCAGCACCAGCACAAAACACATCAGCGGTGTTGAAACCAGCCACTTGCCAAAAAGGATCCACTCAGACACCAAAGGTTCTACTGGAGCACTCGACATATTAACTATGTATTATTTCACTGTGGCACTGCATGTCAGAGACAAAGGACAAACCATGTTAGAGGAACAGGTTCTTCAATTAGGTTTATTTACTAAATGCTGTAACTGGCTTTTCCTGTCATGCTGTAGTTCAAATAACACCTCTAATTCCCCAAGGACATATTTGGAAAAGAGTTGGGTTTCCCACTGTTGATAGGAATCCTCTGAAACGTTTGAGCAATGGAGCTGGTTCAGGACTTGGCCTGAAGCATATTTTAAAGCTGGCAAGTTTAGCTCGGAGGTCTCGCTCTGTGATACTGACAGTAATTGATATTCAGCCTGTGCCTGTCTACAGTGTATGCCAGGACAGCATGTAGTCAGAATGACCTTTACAAAAGGGGTTTTCTTCATAATTAAGGTATACTTTTGTCACAATTATGAGATAATTTCTTGAACATTTTGAAAGAATGATGTTGAGATAATTCCAAACTGTCATGTCATCAACTCCTAGTTGCCACACTCTTTTGGTGGGGACTAATACATTTAAGCTCATTGGTGCCAAAGGGGAGTTTTCTTTCCCACAGAGAAATAAACTTGAACCCAATGCAGATCTCAGGCACAATCGTGACTTCATACCTAGCGAGGGATAGCTTGCCATATAAATCCAGACAATAAAGTCAAGGACAAAGTCAAACAAACACACTCACTGCCCTTAATCTTGATCATCGTTTTGGTTCCGTTTATTTATTTGACTTGCATTACAATACCCAGTTGAATGCACATATATTACCATACAAGAAAATCTTCTCTTTTACAATGCTTGCTGCCAGTTTATCTGTCTCAGATATGACTTGATTTGCCACGGCCTATGGGAATGACTTTGGGAATATTTATGGTGGTCGTAACGTGGTTTCTATCAAGTACTGGGCTTTTGCTGGGGAGTGTCGGGTAGTTTACTGTAGCTCTTCAAGTTGATGGTGCGTTTTATTCGAGCATCCACAAACTGCAATAAAACTCGCTATGAAAAGAGACCAGAAAAAAGAAAAGTTACAGCACATCTACAGAGCAATAAGAAGATGAGAGAAGACGTAAAGAGACGTGTGAGAGAACAGAGGAGGGATAGATATGGGGAGTGGCACTTAAGATAGATACTCTCTGATTCCTCTTCTGATGAAAAGGAGGACCAGATGGAGTGATATGACAGGACAGAGGAGAAATAGAGGAATGAAAATCAGATAAGCAGATAATGGAAGGATCAAAGAAGGGTTGAAAAGAAAAGGGGAGGGCGACTCGAAGTTTGGAAAAAATCAACTTGAATGTTATCGGTTTAACAAATATCTGCTTGATGCTTTTCAAACTAAATTAACATTTACACGTACAAACAGATAAATGTAGACCATTCTGGGGTCATATATGATTTTAAATTTTTAGATCAGAATAGCCGGAAAACGTTTCACAAAACTTTATTTCAATGATTCTTGTAGGATTGTTATTTTATTTCTAAGATTTCCATACATTCTAACCTTTTCACCAGTGTCAAAGCCATGCTCGACTATGTTCAACATATATTCAAAATGTTGTAAATGAAATAGTTCTGACCTTGTTTTATATGTTTTGAATGTGTCACTGAACATTGTCTCTTTGCATAGCTGACCTAAATATCGTTCTTGTGTCAGTGTAATTCAATGACATGTTAAATAAACGTTCAAATATGTGTTTTTGAAGGTCATCAGATATAAATGTGTAGATTTGTTGTATTAATGGAGCACACAATGTATTTTGACTAAATCACGTATCTGTATTCCCGCAGTAGTTAGTAGTTCACCCATTCAGAGGGTTTTCATATGATTCATTGTTGTAAATCAGCTATAGGTCCTGTATTTCAAAGTACATTGGCTCATTTCATTCCATGTCCCTGCAAAGCCAATTTACCAAAGCTGATCCTTTTGTTATATTGTATTCAAATCAAGAATTGATACATTAATCAACCCATCTGTGGACCATAGCATTTTGTTTTGACTGTTGAAAAAAAAAAATCAATCAATGATTCAACATCAACTTTGGGAACTGAGGAACAAACAGATTTGCACGATGGACCAATATCATGTTGATGGAATCCAATCACACACACCAAGATGTTTTGCTGCTTTCTTCACGAGCTTCTGTGTTCCTAATTGGAAATCAAACACCCTAGGGTGCTGCTGCTTGCACATTCACAAGAAGCTGTCGATATTATCACTCTCATAGTAGCAAGATAGAAACTCCATCGCTGGAATAGAATATTCTTCCTGTTGCAACCAAGGAAGCTTAAGGTCTCACAAACACTGTGATTAAACATATCTTTGCATTCTCCATTCCACTGAGGTAAAGTTCCAACTAATGGGGACTTCCTCTCCACGGGCTACTCCCTCACTGCCGAGTGGGTGAAGGAGTGTCGGTTGTGTAAATGAAACGCATTGCATCAGGCTGTAGAACGGAAGTGGAAGAATTGTCACCATCCCCGTTCACCCTGGCAGCCATCTGTTCCAAATGCTTTCTCTTGGCATAGTATGCCAGCGTATTAAGTCAGAGGCAACTTTCTTTCCTCTCAAGAGATGTTAACCTGTTTAATAAACCCACTTGCTCCTGTACAACCTTACAAAGCCCTACTGGGAACTGTAGTCCTGCCAAAAGAGCCTCCAGCCTCCCTGCTGTTTACATGCAATGTACCATTACTTTGCCCAGTCCGGTACTGCCTATGCTGTACAATGTCTACACCACTCCCTCTAATCTGAGGGGGTTAGCTTTTGGGTTGTATTCATTTGATCACACAATACAGCGGTGGTCCACTGAGTGCACCTTACTAGTTATAAAGGCAATAACGAATGAGGGAAATGGGGAGTGATTCCGGCCACAGCCTTTGATGGAAAAAAAATCGTATTGTGTCCAGACTATTTAGTCCATGATGATGATCTATAACCAACATCTAACAGACTGTTAATGTTACATGTGACAGCGCCTGACTTAATGTCTTGTCATATACAATGTAATACGCATAGGCGATGAAAGTACGTGTGTGTCCGTGCAGTGATGACCTTGCATCTTCACAACCCAGACAGATCTTAATCCTTCGAGACATGCCACTCCCCATGTCCTTCCTCAGTCGTATCTCTGCAGCATTCCTTCTCCTTTCTCTTCCTCCCCCCTGCCATCATTGTCCCACCCTGGACTGTCCACCATGAGATGACAATTACAACTCTGTTGACATGCTGACTCCACAGGGGCCTCGGCCTGCTTTTTCTGTCCTGCAGCATCTGTCTCTCGGTCTCTCTCCCTCTGTCCCTTGTCTCCCTGCGTCTGCATGTTTCTGTCTCACTGTGTTTCTGTCTACACCTCTGTCGCTCCTCACACAGCATTTCCGCACCAATGGGTGTCTCTCTCTCTTTTTGTGTCCCAACCAACTGTCCTTCTGGATCTTTTTGAACTTCTACTGTGGCTTTTTTTTTTTTTTTGTTACTGTCCTTTTCCCTTTCAACTTTTTTCATTGTGTTGTTTTTCTGTCCACTACTGAGTCCACACATCATGACCACAGCTGAAGAAACCCCCAAAACTGTGCTAAGTGAATATCTTTGTCTTATATTTGTATCATCAGGTTTACCTATTCTTACAAATTATTTTAGGAGCACTGATGGCTTTTCATTAAGTCACTGAGATAAATAGCATGAGCCACAGAAGCACAGCTGGCTTTATGATGTGAGAACGGCTTTATTTCTGCTCTTTAGCGCAATGGGAGGTTAGGAAGGGACAGCCCATAGATCTAATAATGTGTCAGCTCTATCAGCATGTGTGTGCTGTGGAAAAGGGCCAAGATAGTTGGCAAGCCTGTTTTCAGTGTCAGCTTTTATTGGAAACCATGCAGTATGGAGAAAGCACTGCTTTTAGTAGGTCTTATTAATTGTGGATATAAAACACGACCACTTGAGAAGCTGATGTTCTTGGTGTGTGTCCATATTATCTGGCTGTAGAAAATGCAGCTGTAGCAAATAATGGCCTGTGAAAATCATATATCAATGGCTTTTTCAATGAAATGTAAGAACCAAAAGGAGTGGTTCCCTATTTTCAGCCTTTGTCAAGATTAAAATAATGATAAAGTTTGCCATCTTGGTTCAGACTACGGAGCCGCCGAGGTGTTCCTTTAAAATGCTCATACATTTTGACAAAACTCAACCTGTTTGGCACAACTTGTTTGGTTGATGACTTTATTCGCAGAGTGAAAACTCAGAAAAATGTACCTCAGCCTGATAAAAGAAAACATGTCTCTTTCCCTAACTTAACCAACTGTTTTAGTCGCCTTACCCCAACCATATTTAATTTGAACTAACCATTATCTTTCCTTTACCTTAACCATAATATGTCTGCCATGTGCAGATATAGTATAACACAATCATTTTAGAAATGTTGGCATTGGACGTCAAAAGGAAAAGAATGGGGGGAAAAAACTGACTCAGACCATTCCTCCCTGGCGAAACGGTTGGTTCACATCTGGTTTATTGCATCATCCAGTTTTGAGCACATGTAATTCTCTACCAGAGTATAAACTGCTCTAAAAAGGAGGCATGGGTTTCAGTCAGGAGTCAATGGTAAAAATATGTCTCTTAAATTGTGTTAATTTATTGAGTTGGGCGAGTAAAACTGCAACTATTCTAACGCCTGAGATGTGCTGAGAATAGAACCTTTTAAAAAAAACATTATGGCCACATTTGAAATGAATGCCACATTGTAGCATCATATGGGTCAGTAGACATGCATCATTTAGAACACATAGGAGTTTGTGTTGATTTTGTTTAGAAAGCAAGGGTTTAAGTAATACAATCAAGATTAACAATGGAAATACATTCAGCTATGTATTAACAGTAGAAACAACTACACACGCACACACGCACACACACTAGTTTCAGACACAGTTTCACATGTTGTCAGCTTGTTTTTTGTGTTTTTCTTTTCCATGCTGCCATTTTATATTTTGACATTTTAACATTCAACAAAAGATTCAGATCTCCCCCTGAGTCACAGGAACCATCATTACTGTATACTGCTTCCACTTTAGAAAACTGTCTCTCCACTGCTGCTGCTTCTTCTGGACACTCCATAGTCATTTCCACTACCTTCTCACCACCTCCAGAATCTAGTCTCCATCGGGGTGTGTATGTATATGTATATATATATATATATATATATATATATATATATATATATATATATATATCATAATGCTGCATATCTCACAATGGCATTTAATTACCAGATTCCCCACTCTTCTGTAAATTCAATAATGGAATAAAACCTCTTTGTCATCATTGGAATCAATATAAGATCTAATCTTGGACTGAATATTTCACTTCCCTCTCACTTGAAATTCAACAACGCTAAGCTCAACTGTGCACCTCACAAGAATGTCAAGGAGGTATCACTGTGTTGCAATAGGGCCACTGGTGTATCTTTTTCCCGGTGTGAAGTAATCTTAAATATATTGTTTTGGGAGTGCATTGGTTATCCTATTATTAGCTTGCATATTCATCTCAAGACTCTGGGATCAAATGTTACATTAGATTACATCAGAGACTGTCAGCTTGAGTGTGGATGAAAGTGATAGACCGGCAGAGAAAGTTGGCTGGAGAAACAGTCGAGATGTAGAACATGCGTGCCCACGTACAGTGTGTGGTGTACGGATTGTAACTGAGTAGTTTACACTATGTAGTAGTAAAATCTACTTCCTGCATGTGTCCGTGCATTTTCTAGCATGTGTGTGTGTGTGTGTGTGTTCAAGGGTGGTAGACGATTGGGGACAAGGAGCCAGAGGGACATGAGGAAGCTGTTTGATGTCATCACCATGTGTCCTTTCTAGTTACCCTTGGCTCTAATCTATGGTGAGACGCTGTCTAAGTCCTTCATTAGTTACTGGTAGCGCTCTTTAGTGTAATGTCAACTTCCGCAGGCAAGGTTAACTCGTGGACGGAATATCAATGTGAACAGACATGTGGTGAAGGTAGATTGTCATGAATATTACCGTCACATGAATAAGAACATGATGATGATCGGTAATGTGGTTTCCTCGTCTGTGTGGGATCCAGTAGTACATCCAAGTCTGTATTTTTAAACTCCAACATCTGTGGATATTGTAGATGTTGCCAAGTGAAACATTTCTTCTTTGCTTTTTCTGATGTTTCGGCCTCTTTTCAAAAAGTGATGCATTCTAATTGAATGGCTAAGGCACAACAAACTGAGATTACTGACCCTACGTCTTATGAGGTCATAAGCCACCCCTGTCAACCGGTATGTTTTTTGTACCAGAAGGCTGTGTAATCAAGCTCAAGTCAGGTGGGATTTGACCCCCCTCCAACCCTGCCGAATGCAAGCTCTTCTATCAGCAGAATAGAGGTGCACCCTGAGTTCACCTATGTCCAATGTAAACACACACATACACTGTAGTATGCGAAGAAACAGAGGCATGCACAGGAAGGTGCAGATACAAATCAAGAAGCTTGTGTTTTATGTAATATGTTCAATTACTTCAATGTTTATTGGATACATTATTTTGGCTTCTCTTTGATTATCTCTTTATAATACAACAGTCATTTGAAAGGATGCCTGGCTTTTCCCAATTTTTGATATGCAAGAAATACAACCAGTCAGAATATAGGGCAGTGGAGATCAAGTGCAATGATTTGTGCTGCAAAGGGGTAATTCCACTGCAAGCACTTTTCTTTCCTTGGCATAATGTATGTTATCTTGTGCTGCATCTATTTTGTTTGTTTGCTCACTGGTTAAGTGTTTAATGGCTTTCAACCCCAACCAAATGGGTTTTAGTGACGTACACATTGATATATAGAAATTAAGTCAAAAGTCGTTTCGTTACTGTCAGTTTTATTCAGTGTATTGGTAAACGCACCAACAAGCTGTTGGCCTTACCCTCGAGGGGTTGAATCCTCAGTTAGCAACTCTAACTCCTTGCTGTGACTGGACTATTACCAAGAAAATCACTATCTTCCAAACAAGACGCACTGAAAACAAGGAAGCAAGAATTTTAAATCAGATTCAAAATTCAGAGCTCGTCTCCCATCCATTGTACACGGAAGAGTACAAAGTAAACAGGTTACAATTGATGCATCAACAACCTGTCGGAGTACTGACAAGCATCCGTGGTCTATGCTACTGAAACATTGCATCCAAAGCTGTGGATTAAGATGGATTCACTCTCATCAGAATGGATCGGAACGCCAGTTGTTTATTAATTAGAAGTAGAGTAATAAACAAGGGAGAAGATAATTAAATGTTTAAAAGAAACAAAACCGCACCGCCTGCCAGAAAAGCAATATGATTATCACTATCTCTTGACAGCGTATTATGGAGTGATGGCACAGAATGTGATGAAATGAAGTGCTGCCACCATTAAAACAATTATATTTTAGGTTTAGGCGATACTTTGCTCGTTTAAACAATTTAACGTTCGGTTTAGGACACATGAACACTTGATTAGGTTTAAGGAAAAAAAACATAGTTTCTTTAAAATAAGCCAACATTGTATTGTATGTATTTCTGTTGAACCTGGGAATTTGTGTGTCCATCACGAAGAGGTATCCTGAATTACTTTTTCTTGACATTGTTTCCATGGTGCTAGCACATAATTTAAAACATTCCATACCGCCACCACCACCTAATGAGCCGTTAACGGACCATCGTCATTTCACTTGTTTCTGTGAGATCAGGCTACATAAAAATCAATGATCACAAAGTGGTCACACGTGATCACAACATACAAATAACTTCACTTTTGGGGACTGTGCAACTTCAAAAATCAGGAAATTGCACGTTTGATTTTACAAATATTTTATACATTAGTATTTCAGAATATTATTTTAATTTTGTCTTGCGTGTTTGGCAACATGTGTAAACATGACCAAAGCAGGCTGCAACGCCATATCCAGAAGCCAGAAGCTGGAAACAGCCACTAGCCTGCACACCAAACTCATCCTACAAAAACTGGAAAAAAAAATGTCCTGATAGTATCCATCCCCTTCATTCCAGTTGCAGTAGCAGCAACCTCACCCTTGAAAAAGAGACTACTACAAAACAAAATCAAACAAGTAGATACAATAACTCTTTTGTTCCTCAAGCCATCAGCCAGTATTAAATACATGCAGCATACTCAACAGGTCTCTTAGCCGGTCACTTGAACTTTTACACTTTCATATCTTATATGATTTTAAAGTGGATTTCACAGTGAACGTAAAGAAACTTAACAAAAAAGCAAAAACAAAAAGACTTGCAAGAAGAAGACTGCTAACAAGGAAAACAGGACATACACACTTTTAAATACTTTCAAATATCAGCCCTGCAAATGTGAGGAAGGCCAACAACTAAAAGATCAATTAGGTCTCAAGGATATATTCAATATATTTTGTTGTGGATGTAAACATAATTTGGTTTACCAAAGCAAAATAAAACCCCTCCACAGGGTGCCTTTAATTTACTGTATGCAGCTGGTTCCCTCATAAGGGAATCTGGGCTGGACTCTCCTCTACATTACAAAGCTGTCGGTCCACCACAGCAAATGGTGTGCACTACATTTAAAAGGCTTGAGAGCAGTTGATCTGATTGGCCTTGATTGATGCCAGCTGCTATCACACCCACTGATAATTTAATCCTCCTAATCCAACCACTTTTACGACAGTGCTGCAGGTGCTCTGGTCATGGAAATCTGTTGGTCACACACAAGAGAGCCCGTGCCACCTCCTGCACTTTGGGTGATAAACACAGTCCGTGCAGAGAATATAGGTAAGTTTTACAACAAGTACATGGAGGCCAACACAGCCATGCAATGAAGCCGGAGAGGGATGGCATTTGGAGAAAAGCTGCTATCAAAGGAAAAGCAACATTTTCAGACATGAAAATGAAGAAGGGTTTCAACAACGTAGAGGCTAATTAATGACTGTGTCATGACTAAGGTCATCATCATCCATCACACTTACAGTATCTCCTTAGTAATATACTGTACACTGAAGGGCAAAGTCACAATTGTGGCTACTGATAGCAGTATGAATTCACATCACTTGCATCCGCTATCTGCCTCGTCTTAAGGTCCAATTCACACAATATATTCTACTTATGTTACAACACAAACACGGCCATGAAGTTTTGCAGCTTTTTTTTGTGTGTGATTGCAAATATACATGCTGCAAAGTATTAATGTTGCCTTTGTGCCAAGAACAGGGTGGCAGAGAGAAAAAAGTAAACTGACATTTTCACACCACAATTTACAGGAACTGACCGTTGAGGTGGAGAGGTATTTCTCAAAATGTATCTTAATTTAATTAAAATAAGATGAATTGAAGCAGAGGACAAATGGAAAGATCTTTCATTCAAACATAATGCTGCCATGATGACATGGAAGTCTGGACATGACACCCCATATAAATCGGCTTCAGTTACCTCCAACTGTCTGAACACCCTAATAACTGTAACTGCATGTGGCAAGTGGCTCTGATCTTTGCACTGAGGCTCTTTTGCATAGAAAGGCATTAATTTAGCGCCAAATTGATGCATATTACCGAATTCAAATATGTGCACATAGCACAGGAGCACCCAGAGGCTATTGGCTTGGCTGTGCAGTTAGGGGTGTATTTTATCCTTTACGGGTTCTTTGAGAGTTACACACTTCTATTATCTTATTTCTACAGGTCTAGCGGTCGCATAACACTTTCGTGAATTCGCCTCAGAGTCTTAATTTGGCAAATATTAACGAACAAGGTGAGGTGGAGGGGAGCTGCCCTGTGGTGATGCAGCAGAGGATGAAAGTGCTCCTGCCAGGGTCCCGTTGTTAAAAAATCCCCCAGCCAACAGCCAATATTTGAGTCCATGTCAAAGTTGGATAAGAGCTTCTGAGAACATGGGGCTATATACAATTACAAGCTGTGGAAAAGTCAATAAAAAACAATCTGGCACGGTCAGTACTCCTATCCCGATTCTCTCGCCGCAGTCTTTTGCACCAAGCTTTGGGAGAGTGTCTTTGGCATCATCCAGTCCTATTGAAACCCTGCAGATTATGTTATATGTTAGTTACTGTGGTGAGTTTAACCATCAGATATTCAGAGCGTATCTATGATAATTAAACCTCTTTATTGATGCAAACAGCCTGTTTTCAACACCACAAAACTCATCTCACTCGTCTACCATGCCCCAGATAGCAAATGTTTATTCATCAATAGATCTGTAAAATAAAATGGCCTTTTTGAAAAGGGCTGTTTGGCACGTATGGTATGGGACAGAGCAGGCAACCCAAGAAGCCAAGTGAGGGCTTTGGTGCATCATCTTCATTTTTGAAATGTCACATAATGCTCATGAAAAAAGGACAGAGGGTATGTAAAACTGAGACTGACAAGGAGAAGAGGGCAGAGCTTGTAAGAAATTGATTGGTGGGATTATTGGGTCGCAATTGCATGAGATTTGACATTTTGTATATGAAATGTTTTATGCATTTGACATTCATGGAAATACTTAGTATGGATTAAATAATCCCTACATGAGGTTGAACTACTGTACAATGTCATGGATGTTTTCAAAGTTTTTTTCTTTCTTTTTGCTGCAACACACTTATTTACAGATAAACAAGCTGTTGAATTGGATCAAACATATGTCCCTTTTCTCTGACAGTGTTATCAAGCATTAACAATATATTTATCCATTGTGACAGGCAGCTACGTCAGGTATCCACTTGTGCTTGGAACATTCTGTTCTCACACTCGGCCCTTGTTCCTGTTACGGAAATTACTGTAATACAGCAATTTCCCTCCCATCTGATTGAGTAGAAGGCATTGTCAAAAAAGAGGTGTATCGCATGTAGATGAAACATTTGTGGTTAAAGGGTGACACCGCACTTGTTAAGACCCAAAAGAAAGCTGATTTACAGTTATTAGGAATAACTATCAATTTCACATGTAAATAAGAAGGAAATTGAAGCGCTGGAGCTTCAAAGTAAAGTATCACTTTTTCCCCATGGACTTGACTGTATCTGCACATATATATACATACACATGGCACTTTGGTACAGAAAGGTCCATAGGCACATTTCCACATCCGTAACACTTAATTAAATTAATTAAGCATGACATGATAAAGCAAAATCATTTGTAAAACATGTAGCATGCCTGCAGACATGCATGCTGATCTCAGCACTGCAGTCTTTCAGCTAAAGCTAACAGATGCAGTTTTAAATATGCAACAAGCCACTGGAGACCGTTCCATCAATTATGTATTGTTTTTTTTTTCTAGGAGCATTGCATTCATTGTTGTAATATCGCATTAACACAAGTTAACAGTAATAGGATTATTAGTTACGTGACATTGATTGTAGTTGAACATCATTATTATGTGATTTTCTTACAATAATATACAGCTTGAGGTCAAGTCATTTTTTTACTTCTATAAATAAGTAATGAAATGGTTATGGTAACATGATGGTTTTGGATGAATGGCAATACAATCACTGATAAAGTCACTGTTTAAATGCAATAATGCAATGTAAAGTTGACACATGCACTGCTTTTCCCCAACTTCCATGTCTAATGGATATAAATTAGTTTAGATATCTTAACGTTATTAAAGGTTTAGTTCATACAATATATAACACATGGCTTAAAACATATGCAACGTGAGTAAGTTCTTTCACAAACACAAATACTACTTCGCCATTTTTCAGAATTTCTCCATCTTTCAGCATTTTCTTTCCTTTCCCTCCCTTCCTCGGTCTAACTGTGTTCCCCCTAATTAATGCTGATCAAACCAGAGACCTGCAATATATCACTAACATATACTCTCTCTCTATCTCTATCTTTCTCTCACTCACACACATGCACTCAGTGAGTCAGTGAACCATTGAGAAGAGGTCTATTCTGACTGTGGTCAAATGAGTCACCTGGGAATCCGACAACATTAATCCTGCTGTCAATACAGGACAGCTGAGCCATTCATCCTGCGCCCCCGCAAGGGGAATGTGTTGGGGCGGCTGCGTGCACACGCAGAGTGTATGGTTAAAGGAAGGACTGTATTTATTTGTTTATTGGCGAAGGTTTGTTGGTGAGATGCAGAGAAAGTCAGTGTATGCCTTTTGAGAGAGAGAAACATGTGTGCTGACTCTTGTGTGACAGATATAGAGTTATATTTATATATATATATATATATATATATATATATATATATATA
This sequence comes from Ophiodon elongatus, assembly GCA_016806645.1. NCBI lineage: Eukaryota > Metazoa > Chordata > Actinopteri > Perciformes > Hexagrammidae > Ophiodon > Ophiodon elongatus. The sequence continues at coordinate 1,551,863 of JACSYO010001218.1, read as the reverse complement.
TATATATATATATTTATTTATTTATTTATTTATTACTATAGGCTATATAAGAAGTGGACCTAGTCACATTGACATCACCCATTGGTTTCTGGACTACGGTTCTTGTTTTTGGGCTGAAGCCATCTTGTTTTTTTGCAACCAGAAGTGACACGAGAGGGTGGAGCTTAGTACAATGCTGAATAAGTCTACCAAAATGTTACAATTAACTTTCAAGAACTGAAAACACTCTGTGAAAGGGTTAAAGTTGTAAGACAAACAGACCCAAATGGTACAACGTCGTGGTATCAAACTGTCAATCACAAGCCCACAAGTCTGTTTTACTCTAAATGGGACCATCGTTTATTAAATGGACACATATGTATTGAAGAAAAATATATTAAAGAAAATTTTAAGCTAGAAATTGAGACCATAAACTCATGTTTACAAATGTTACTGAGGTAATAAATCAAGTGAGAAGTAAGATAATTTTCAAACTTCTATACAATCAGACTTATTTCTGCAACCAGAGGAGTAGCCCCCTGATGGCCATTAGAAAGAATGCAAGTTTAAAGCACTTCTACAACGGCTTTACTTTTCAGAACCAAATGTTGCCGCCTGTTCTTTACCCTCAATTAATCCTCTCCACATAAAATTGTCTATTCTAAAGATAGAAAATATTAGGTACATTATTTATCACATTATTTATCACAGTCTTCATTACACCTGGGGCATTAAACCATATAGATTAACCATTTAACGCAATGCTTGGGCAGGTCTACAGACAGCATGATAGGAATGTCCATCCCCATAAAACTGAGTTTATGGAACACAGTCAGTTTGTGTGCTTCTGACAAAAAATTTATACAAAAATGATGCATCCTTATCAAATGGGAAACTCCTGTACATACAGATATGCTTAGGCATACGTGTGTGTGTGGCCTTGAGTTCAAAACTCTCATGTACAGTATGTACATGTGTGTGTGCATATTTGCAGAAATATTCTGGGGAAAAAAAGAGATTGAAAGTCATTTTTGTATTCTTTTTTTATTTTTTTCCAGAAACGAGGTCCTAACAATGTTTGGAGTAGCCTGATGGTCCACTTATGGTAATACAGGAATGCATGTGTGTGTCCGTGCGTGTGCAGAGGGTGCTTTTGCATTGCATGTGTCTGTCCCATAACACTCATTAAACAAAAGTTTAAGCACTAGAAAACATCATCACCCTATTTTGCACACACACACACACACAAGGGGAGAGTTAAAGATGATGCTGTGGCTTACAGATCCTTTTTTTCTCATTCACACTTTCTGTGTCACAGAGGGAAGCCTACGATATGGTTGATGCCCCTGGTCGTGTTTTTCTCCTTCTGACTTTCTCTGTTTTTCAAACAAATACAAGGTCGACCAGCAAGCCACTCTTTCCTAATCTCCCTCCTTCCTTGTCTCGGTCTCTACTCTCTCTGCCATCTTTATCTCCATTTCATGCACCCCCTTCTCTTTCCCATGCTTTTCTCTCCCAATCTTCCATCACTCTGGTCTTTTCTTGCCATGTGTGACTAATCCGCTTTGATGACATTGGTGCTCTGTGTGTGAGTATGTGAGTGTGTGTGTGTGTGTGTGTGTGTGTTATCTTTATTGTCTGTAGTTGCTTGTTTTGGAGCATGAGACCTGATGAAGCTTTACTTTGGGCATGTTAAATGGAACGGTGAGTTAAATCCTTGTGTGCAATGACGGGCAACATGCTAACTGATCATTTCCAACACTGCGGAGGAATTTTATCTCAGACAGTGAGCGTAGGAATTTAATGAACTATATTTATGAGAGCAATATGATCAACACGTCGGCCACGGTTGTTTTAACAGCTGAGTGGCTCAGTGGGAAACCAATACGCTCGTTGGCTTAAGTTGCGTCAGTGCAACAACTAATGTGGGGATTGCTATGGAATTGTGTACAGACACGCATGATCTCCAAAGGATGAATACTACTAACTTTGGTATTACTCTGACTTTACCTCAGGCACCACCAACAAGTTGACATGTTTCTCTTTTTAAGTGAACTGTCTAACAAGTGGATGTTTGGTCATGAAATTTGCTACACAGATTAATGTTCAGCTCAGGATGAATTATTACCTATGAACTTTCATCTAGCGCCATAATTTGGTCAATCATTTTAATTAATTTAGTACTTTAGTTTATGACTAACACCTGCAAAACTAATGATATTCCTGTCAGCCTCCGCTGCACTTTGTGTTTAGTGCAGTCTCACAGAGCAGCTGGATGCTATGGAAATAAATACAGAATAGTAACAGAATTAAATTGGTGGTAAGCTTGAAGTCAATGCAAAAGTGTGCTTCATATATTGCAAGAAAATGAGCACTTATACCTAATATAAGCTGTCATCATTCCAAAATGATCAGACGGGATATTTGTCAGTGCCTTCCAAAATGACTCATGGTGAATTACTCGTTCCAAAAATGACTTTGATCAGCCAACCATGCACCTCCCATATGTTTCATATCATGCCTCTTCTTCTTTTACTACATAAGACACCAACAAGTTTATTGTCAAATAAAATAAAAAATGAATAAATATAGGTTGGTTTAAACATTTAAACACATTTTCATGGCGAGGTAAGGTGAGGACAGGCCCAAATGTTGCTATTTTATATCAATCTAAAGCGAGAACAATACAGCATCTGATGACTACAAATATTGTAAAGCAGGCCACTACATGCATAACATAGGTCGGTCACATTAGGATGACATTTCAATTTACGCTCATCAGTTCGTGAAAATTAGTTTACTCCACTGCTATTTGCTATTTGTGTAATGCATATAAAAATGCCATATCAGACTCCATATCAACTGTTGTTTTCTCCTTCAGAATGATGGATGAACTTTAACAACTGATTTTTTTATTTAAAAAAAAGAAGCTTTTAGAAACTGAATGGAGAGTAAAATACCAATTACCAGTCAAGAAACAAGAGTAAACATTCAGCATATTCGTGAATAGATCGAAAACATCACATTTTAAAGTGAAATGTCAAAAGCCAAAAGGGTCCAGAACTGCTGCCTTAATCATTGTCCTTAACGCCACCATGCCACCCTACTCTCACGCTGTGTATTCAGTGTGAGTAATGTGCTGCTTGACACAAGAATGGATGGCAAAAGGAGGTGATGTCAATAGCGGGTGCTAGCCGAGAAGTGCTTTTTTCATTGCTAGCTGTCATAACAGAAGTGTCTGGTCATGCATCTCTCTGACTCCATGCAGTACATCACTCGTCACACTGTAAACACACACACTCTCGGACTCCACAAGTGCAAGTAAACGCGCGCAATGTTCTTCAGTAAGTGAATGCATTATATTCAGCAGCACTCATCACGGTGAAAAGTATGTGTTCCAGTGAATACCGAGCAGTCCGCCAGACACTGAGAGGCTGTTATGTGACCAGACAAACTCACAGGGTGACAGGAGATACACAAAAAGCCAACAAAGCCAAAGTAAGAGGGTAAAAAAGTGGAAGGTAGATTGAGGGGAAAAAAGAAAGACGGATGAAAAGATAGAATCACGGAAGGACAGTAACAAATAGGTTAAGATGGGAAGAGCAAGCAGGGGGTAATTGTTCCCAGGGTGGAAATAAAGTAGTGTGGCTCTGCCAGCAGAGCCAGCTTTGTTGAAGAAGAAACTTCAATCAATAGACTTTGGATCAACCAAAAAACAAAAAAACTCCTTTAATAGTGTTTATATCCCCTCCAAACCATCTGACACCTCCTCTGCCCTCCTTTACCTCTCTCCCCATTTGTCCTTGTTCTCCAACATCTCAGCCCACCAGCAGCTGTACTCTCTTGTTGAATCCTAAAACCTCTTCCAAGTGAAAATGTGTAAACTCATGCATACAAGCAAACACACATTCTCACAAAACTCTATAGCTGAATAGAGACATTGTCTGTTGTCAGGCCGTCTCACAGATGTTTGTTTGAAAGACAGATGGATGAGCAAAACTGCCAATGTGTGTGTGTGTGTGTATGTGTGTGTGTGTGTGGGGGGGGGAGTATTCATTAAATGCTTCTATGCATTTTATGAATGTCAATCATTTGTCCCAAAATATGGATTTGGGATGCATGAGTGTCCACTTTTGTTGATACATTTGTGTGCATGCTTCCGTTTTCTTTTGGTGGAAGTGATATTGTAGTTTTATCTTGGTGTGTGTGTACATCAGGTTTTTCTTTTCCGCAAGGATGGGTGTTAATCCACCTGTGTGTACGCATGCGTTTTATAGGCATAATAAAGTTTAGAGTTTTATTGATTTGGAGTCAGTCCTGACTCACAGCTATCAGCTTCATCTCCACGCCGACCCATATCGACCAGATTAATGCTGATGGATAATAAAACTTAAACTGTTCCACTGATCACCACTCCAAGACTCTAAACTGATCGTTCGGCTATTAGTACGGTGGACGAGGAGGAATAGATGGGATGGTAGTGGAGAAAGGGAGGGCATGGAGGCAGGGAGGAAAGGATAGAATGGTGACAACAAGGTGGGGAAAAAATTATAATAAAAGTTTATCTTTTCCACTGATAACTACTCAACGAGTTTAAGCTAATTATCCTGCTCTATTAATATGTGTATGTGCACATCTGTGAGGGTTAGTAGGTAAAAGGTGGATGGAGGCAGGGCAGTAAAAGAGGAGATGAAAGTTAAGAAAAAAGGGCACAGTCATAAAAAATGTAACAGCCTTATGCCATCTGCTCAACAGTTTAAACTACGGGCAAAAAAGCTGAATGAATATTAAGTGGAAAGAGAATGGATGCAGCTAGTCGAAATAAGGAGAATTCCAATGAACATACCAGTATTGAGACGTGGATGGAGGGAGGATGAGATGTTAAGGACGTTGAAAACGAGCAGCGATGAAACTTTAAACACTCTTACACCATCAGCTGAAACTGTAAACTGATTATTTAATGGGAGGGAAGATGGAGAGTAGGTGAAAGGGGAAGAAGAATGGCAGGGAGAAAGACATACAAGGTTGAAATGAGGGATGATAAAAAGTTTAAATGGATGTATTCCTGTGGGAGGAAGCAAACCAAGGGAGATAAAAGACGGAGAAAGATAGGAGAGTAAATGTGATAATTTGTGGACTAATTCTACAAAATTATGCAGCGCCAATTTATTCAGTCCAATCTCCTACTAACACTGAACTACTTAAATAACTGCCTCCATTTTTGATCTCTTGGTTTACACACCGAGCAACTGAGGTTTATGAATGTGATGATGTCAATTTCTTAAGGTCAATAGGACCAATGCACTTGTTGGTGTAAGGGTCAAACAAACACAGTACTTTGTGAACATTGTAAAAGAGAACATTATGGGTTTCTTTAAGCCTGATATGAGGCTGATATGAAAACATATACATATACATATAAAAATATGGTACATATTTTGGTTCACTGTATGCCATTGTTAACAGAAATACAATGCCAACATATTCTTTTTTCTGGCGGCCTCTGGTTCTGTTCCTTAAACCCGCAAAGAATTATAATATCAATATTTTGGCCACACCAGGAACACGCTGTAAACACAACCTTGACATAATATCACCTTGCCATGGCAAATCTGTTCGCAAACAGTTTCCTGCTTCCACAGTCAGCAGACACAAAGCAACATTATCATTTGATTGGAGTAATGTATCTGGCCACCTGACACATGTAAGTCCAGTGTTCACTCTCTTTTAGCTCTGGTTTTGGTCTCCAGCAACTCACCTGACTCTCCACTACAGTTGCAGTAAAGATGTGGTTTAGATGTGGAATTCAAACAAAAACACATGCTTAGGTTAAGGCAACACTTACATTAGTTGTGTGTTAATATTGGTTCAACTCTTAGGTCTAGGCTGACATATCCCAACAGCTGTTGAAAACGGGTTGCCATGGACTTTTGTACAGACATTCATGGTTCCCAGTAGATGAATCCTACTGACTTGGGTTACCCCCTAACTTTTCCCATAACGCCACATTTAGGTTCATGCATGTGATTTTTAATGACATATCTCAACAGTTATTGGTTGAATGGCCATGCAATTTGGTGCAGTCATGTTCTCTGCGGAATTCATTATAATAACTTTGGTGATCCACTGACCTTTCATCTAGCTCCATGATCAGGTCAACGTTTTTTATTTTTCCAATACTTTGGTTTATGACCAAATACCTGCAAAACTAATGACATTCCCATTAGCCTCAGCTGTACTTTATGTTTAGCACTAATTGCTAAATGTTAGCATGACACATGATACAATACAAAGCCAGAGTGTTGAGAGAAAGTGCAGAGTCAGTTCATGATGTCCTATAAGTTGGTACTGTGAGTGACCCCTTTGATATTACAAATGTAATTTGACTATTAAAGTCAGTCAAGTGTTAACTGTATTGTATGAGACACTATGGACATGCTTTTGAATTATTTGCCACATACTGTAATGTAGTGTGTAGTTACAGTTAAGGTAATAATAATTTCCTTAATTTCAATTTGAATGCCTCAATGTTTGCACACAACATTCACTGACAGCAGCTAACATTGCATTTCCCTAGCGGTTACTATGTGGGAAGACGGTGACAGAGATTGCATGTGAGGAATAAAGGGAAGGAGGAGGAGACTGATTGCAACAAACAAAAGAGGATACTGATTTAAGGTCATTTTATTTATACATGCACATGATAAAAACACAGGAGGAGGGAAATCCAAACTGTGTTGCGCAGATAAAGGAAGCAAGAGGATCAAGAAGGGAAAACAGTCAAAATGACAAACTGAGTCACACCTGGGAGGGAACAAAGGGGGAAAGGAAATGGTAAAATTCAAAAGGTTTCAGTCATCTTCTCATGAGTTCGACCTGATTACTGCTGGCAGATGAAAGATGTCTCAGTCAAGTAACGCGGGGCAGAGAGTGGAGCAAAAGAATGAGAATATAATAGAAAGAGATGGGCCTGAGGTAATCAGGATGTTGCACTATAACAATTTTAAACAGCCTTTTTGCTTTGACTGGAGATGGTTTGAGGGAAGTAAGACAGGTGGAGGTGGAGGAAGGGGGGAAGAAGAGATAAAAAAAAAAAGAAACAAGCGGGGTAGCATGAATGGAAGGTTAAAATAATCCATTATAAACTGTTTTACTTGTTGGGTCAGGAGGCTAAATTGTTTTCCTGCTCTATCGCATGGCAACAGGAATAAGGAAGGAAACGGGAACGATGAGGTGAGAAAGATGTGACTTGTATTAAATAAGAAGGAGCAAAATGCTGTGCTTTTCTCAATTGTATCATTGCAAACTGAATTCCTTTGGTGTATGGACTTTTGGAGGGCGTGAGCTTTTTTCACCATTTTTGACAATTAATCTGTTCATTGAATAAGTAATCAAAGAAAATTAGAATTCCCTTTTTAAGGTGTCAAAATGTAGCATGTAGGGTGCGTGGGAAAGAAACAAAGAAAGAAGAAAGAAACAAGAGGAAAGAATGGGATGTGACTGACTATCAGGATGACTGGAGCGGAGAAGAAAATGAGAATGTGTATTGAAGTTTTACGGGACACCTGGCTCGCCTCTGTGGGATTTACTTGACCCCTTTCATGAATCATAGACTTTTATTGGGGACAGCTCTTAAAACTTCTTCACAGAGAGAAATTTATGAAGTGTATGACGACCCCTTCCCATATGAAATTTCACAAAACTGCCGTAGCTTGTTTATGTGCATGTGCGTTTAGGACTATTATGCATGTGTGACGGCGTCTGCAGGTACACATTTTTTTTTTTTTTTTTTACAAGCATCTCTGCGGTTGTGCGCTATTTGTGTATGCTTGGTACTGCACTCTGATATGTGGTTCATTCCACATTCTGTGCAGGACAAATGCATGCACTTCAGCTCATCTTTCATCTCAATTTCCAATGCAAGACCTTGAGACAGGCTTTGTTTACATGTTTGATACTGTACACATTGTGTTTCTCCATGTTTCTACAGTTTGAGTATATGTCTGCATGTGCATCTTCATTCCTGTATTATTTGTGTTATTATATGTTAATGTCTGACTCCAGACGCGTTCCCCTTGACACATAAGGTGAGAAGTATAATAGGGATAATTCTGAAAAAAAAGGAATAAAATTGTCCTGCATCCTCTGTGGAATGTCTAAGAAGCTTGTGGTGCTCTCTGGGTAGTCACAGAACTATTGCTGTGTTTTAAAATATGAAGAAAAAACAAAACAGTGTTTGTACTTAACATTGGACTTATTGTGTTTTTTTTGGGAATCCTCATACAGTCTGACAATAAACCTTTGAACTGAATGCACTTGAGTCACTCTTCCTATTTCACTGCTGGTTTCTATGAAGCTTGAAAATCGATATGAAGTAATACGAATAATTGAACTGTTGGATTCATGCAATTAGGATGGATGTTTAAAACAAGCTGTGTTGTTGAAATTATTTCAGCGCTATTTGATTTTATTCAGCAAAGCAGATGGCACATAACGATTTCCCATACTAATGAATTATTAATGTGGTAATTTGGAGGCGGTTAGATGCTCTGATGATTTGAAACCAGGCAAAGGTTTTGATGTTTGATATGGTCTGAAATTGTTTGCCCATGCTAAAAGAAAAAATGCATACCCCGAAGCGTTTTGGTGACGCCATAAACATCCCAGTTCAAAAAATAAGCTCCAATAAACTGCTTCTCTCCAGCTGATTATTGTTGAGTGGGTGGCAGAAATAATTTTCAGTACTGTCTTATGGGTTAGAGAAAAAGCGTGGGTCTCAAAATGTGAGTTGGATCACACAAAAGATCACATATGGACATAGTGCTAATGTTAATTAGGCTGTTTGAGATAACACATATGCTGTTTACTTAACAAATGATAATTAGGGATGTAACCTAAATACATTATCACTTTTGTTTTCTTCAGAGCCTCGCCAACAGCGCAACTAGCAGCCTGGCTATTGCTAGCAGCCTGCAAACAACCCTAAGTATCCCAAATTGAGCTAGAAAATAAAATCTTAGTACCACGATAAAGGCAGAGTAAAAAACTTGCCAATAAGTTGGCTGGTTTTCCTACTGACTGATCTAGCGTAGTAGAAAGAACATTTTTTAATCACCCTACCTCTTCACCTTCATTGTCTCTGTCAAACTAGGTTCTTTTGATGGGTAGAGTTTCCTCAGTTTACGTTAACATTGCTCCAGTTGTCCGCCAGTTCCGCTATAGCTACTGGAAGTTATAATTTTCTAGCGTTACCTTTGGCCTAATGCTCTCTGGTAAGTAATAATGCAGTCTATGTCAAGGGCTTTTACTGTGGGAGAATGGAAAAAGTGTAGCTGTAATGCTCGATCATTGACAATGTTGGAGGTAATAAAATGTTTCCTGTCTCGTTTCAGACTATGAAGGCTCCGTCACGTTATTTTACTGCCTTCATACAGTAAGTATAGGCGCAACTCAAGTGCTATGCTCTTCCTTTGTATCATAAATGGGGCCTTTATTGTCCTGGGAGACAGTGACCCGGACTAGACAGAATTGCATAGTGACTTATAGACTTCTAAGAAACCAATTTAAACACAGATGGCGTCATTATTCTACAGCCATTACGTTGTGCAATCAACATCTATTTCATAATGATGAAGTTAGAGCAAAATCTGGTCTATTGCCACTTTAAAGATTGGAAACTGGACTTAAAAACATCCTGGTCCTTTCAAGTTGGAATTTACATCAATAATATGCTACCATGCCAAGATTGTCAAAGCCAAGCGACTGAATTATAACTATGAGTGAGTGTGTGTGTGTGTGTGTGTGTCTGTCTGTCAAGATTATGACTGGAGCAGATGTGATGAGAAAGTCACATATGCCCTTTTGTCAACTCTGTGTGAGTGAACTTGAATTTGCATGATGAAGCTAAAGGCTGACTTGTGTTTGTGTGTGTGTGTGTAGGATAATTGGCAATACTAGAGGCTGCTAATCATGAAGATTAACATCACATCAACCACGCCATCTTATGGTGATGGCTGCCATGACTGATGCATTGCAGTAATGCTGGTGACAAATTGGCAACTTGAAGCAAATTCCTGAAGTGTCAAATTCAATAAAAGTCTCGGGTGAACCGGCGTCACTCAAAAAGTCATGTATACATGTTTTTTTTATCGTGCAATATATATTTGCCCGCTGTAAAATATTTAGATTAAATTATCTAATTTATTCAAACTTGATTTGAAAGTCATCATTCATTTGCACAGTTTGGCTCGAGGCAAAGCTTACGTAACTATAGAGCATTATTCATACCAGTCAGATCTGACCCTCATGCTCTGTAGGCACACTGCAAGACAGATAATATGAAGATACTTTTTCCCACATGTAACACAGTTCCATTGATATGTGTACAGTAAGTCCGAAAGGAAAAGAAATCTGCTTCAAAATAAGGCATAATTCTGAAAGTTTAGGAGTTATTATTGCAGGTTCATAACTATAAATCATCTGCTGATATAAATATTTTAGTTTTTGTAATGTTGGTTATGGAAGCCTCATCTGATTATTACGTTTTTACTTTTTCCACTATACTATAATTGATCACATTTTTTGTACCTATTCTTTAGTTGTCTAGAAGGACTTTCTTTTTAGTATTATTTAAGTGGATGTAAGGGACCCATGTCAGGACCGTGTGTGTGTGTGTGTGTGCTCGCTTGCTCACCGGTGAGAAGGTTATTCTACAAATTTGAAGACAGAAAGGCATGAAGTGGAATTCCATTTCCCCGCAAGCTGAATCACTTCATTAAAATGTCAACAATGAAGGTTCTGCAAGCTACAAGTAGAAAAACGAAAAAACACCAACTTAAGTACTGCAACTTAAAGCTAATGAAAACTCTACATGGTACTTTAAAACTCGTTAATCTTATGAACATACTTTACAGTACATGTATTTCTCCTACCCAATGTTTCAATCTAAAATGTGTGTGTCAGTGACTTTTGGGACTGATGTTTGGTACACTTATCATTTTGCAGTGTGGGGATTACTGAATGTTCACGGCTACCAATCGAGTTGGGATCATAAACATCCCATTGGGATTCACAGCTCAAATATGTACCTTGGTTTGTAAGTAACAAATACACAAATCTATCAACACAGTGAGTGACAATAGAAATGGTTCTTGGGAAATAAAAAACAAAACAATTCGTGAAACAATTGGATCAGTGTGCGTGATCCACTCTGGTGTTTACTCAAATTCCACTTCATGCGAGTTCCTGGAATGCCAAGCCTCTATAAATCCCCTCTCAGGTTTTGTTACAAATCAAACTGATAATGGTGAATTGTTTAATGATATTTCGCCCCCCCCCCCCTCTTATTCAAAACTATGGCACCAAATCACCTGGACTGGTCTGCTTATGTAAATATTATCACCATAGAACATATTAAAGATGTAAGAAATGCTTAATGATGACTTAAAGATGCGCTGAAATGTGACCGTGTATGTTGCTGAAAATGTATACGCAAATGTATTGAGCATCCTGTCTCCAAGTGTCTTGAAAGAGATAGTGCTGAACATGTACTTAATGTGATGGAAAATGTCATATTCTATTTGTGGAAGTTAAATCCTTTGGGGATTTTGTTTGTTTCATATATAATCAGATTTTCTTACATTTATGCCTCACAAAAGCACCAATACAACTGCATGACAGGAGACTCTACACAGGCACAGTTGTTTAATGTGAAATACTCTTTGTTTTTTACACTCCGTTGGATTTTGGAACGCTTGTAGCCCGTGTTGGAGGATTACTGAGAGACACACAGACAAGACAGCTCTTGAATGGGCTGATGTAGTAGGGGAAACTTTCCTGGATTTTGGTCATCATTCTCTGATAAAAATCATGTTTGTGGTTACATAAACAGGCTTGTGCACAGAGCTACTCCGGAGACAGACATGCTGAAATGGTTTGATTGGCTGAGTGAAACATCAGTGGGCGGAGTCAAAGAACCACAAGCGACCCAGCTTAGTGAAGAAAATACTTTTTTTTTTCTAATACGGTTATCGACTGAATAAAATATGTTGCTAGAACACATTTGCTTTAAAAAACCTAAAAGTCACCACATACTGTCTTTTCCTGCAGTCTAATCCTTTTGGCTTTTAAAACAAGCCTGCTGAGATTCAGTGACCTAGTAATGCCCCTTTACATCATCAAAGGTCGCTGGTTTTTGCAAGTCTTTTTTTTTTTTTTTTTTTCATGACACATTGTTACACAAATTCCAAGCAAAAGGTCATATTGGAATTTGATTTGAAAAAAAAAATTGAACAGGTGGTGAAGATGACATGTTAAACATTGCAGATGATGACTCATACATGCAGACTCATGTTGAGACAAAAAATACCTAAACAACTACAGGCAGGTCAGTCTGAATCAGTTTTGTTGGTGGTCAGAGTGCTATGTTGCATTTATATAAAAAAAAAAAAAAAAAAGTATATAAAACAAAGTAAACTGCCAAGCGATGTCCCCAATGCTCCGAACTACCCGCCTGCCTGTAGAGTATCATCTTTGCATTCTGTTCAAACTCCATGTCCCTGCTGCTGTAAACAGCAAACAGAGGCAGCGAAGCAGCAGACAGTCATCACGGTCTGTCTCTGTCACTGTCTGCGCCTCTGTGAGATTATGTAAGGAGCAGATTATATAAATCAGGAAATTCACATTAGCACCTAACCTGTTGTTGCAAATCATGCCGATGCTGCAGGTGAGAGAGAGAGAGAGAGAGAGAGAGAGAGAGAGAGAGAGAGAGAGAGAGAGAGAGAGAGAGAGAGAGAGAGAGAGAGAGAGAGAGAGAGAGAGAGAGAGAGAGAGAGGAGAGAGAGAGAGAGAGAGACTGTTTGCAGAAAAGATTTATCACAGAGAAGAGAAGCAGATACAACACAAAGAGAGGAGAAATAGAAGAGAGTAAAGATGCATAGAGACAGAGACAGTGGTCACGCCAGCAGAATAAACATGTTTCCTAATTTTGGTTTGTTTAAGCTGGTGAAAAGAAAAACAAAAATTCTGATGAAGACCAAGTAAATGCACAGTGACGACTTAACACATTCTTGATCAACCTCCATCACTAACTCGTCACAGAGTGATTAAAAAGTTGGTCCTGTTGATGAGATATATATATATATATATATATATGACGCTCCACCGCTTAAATGCTCACAGGGGACGTTGGATCAGCGGTAGATGTGGACTATGGAATCTATTGCCAGAATATTCCTAGAGGCTGCCAAGGCAGTAAGCATGCTTCCCATCACATCCGTTTGGCTGTTTGTTTTCATGGATTCCCATGTTTAATACCCATGGGGATTGAAATCATTGAGTCACCACAAACACGAAAAATGACCAACACATTTTTCCACATATTGTAATTACATGTAAATTGAGTGAGGCAGAGTGGATTTAAAGCATTTCGTAGACCGATACAAAGGAAAACCAATACAAGCGGGAAGAAAAACATGCACAACAGGTTTCTAATCGTATTGGAGGAACATCCTCGCCTGCTAGTTTTGGGGAAAGCAGCGATGAGATATGTTCCTCGCACCAATTTACAGAGTGTCCTCACGGGTGATCATCACGGCCTGGAGTGTGTGCATGTGTATTTGCAGGTGTGTGTGTGCGTGTGTGTGCGTGTGTGTGTGTGCTCTCTTATTAAGCCTTAGGGCAGCAGACAGAATGACAGAAAAGAAGATAAGCTGCAGTGACCTCCGTCCTCTCCTCTTCCTCTCGGCCTGTTTAACCTTCCTGTCTGACCCATGGGACTTGTGCTTGCTATGCGGTGCACTCTACAGTGAGAGCGTGCTAACATATTTAAGCTGCGGACGCTGCAGGTGGAACGCAGACTTTCGACAGAGGGTGTGCTTGTGCGTCTGTGCGTGTGTCTGTGTGCGTGTGTGTGTCGTGGGGGCGACAGATGTTTTCTCATCAGAGACTGCATTCAGAGACGTATGTTCACATGTTGTGTTTGCCTCTGCTGCACTTTAAAAAAAAAAAAAAAAAAAAGCCCCGCATATGAAAATCTGTGAATCTATTCTGGCACTTCCGATCCTGTTTATTTTGAGATTTGTTGAACAGGGAATGCTCTGTGAACACGCAGGTGTGTTTAAAAAAAAAAAAACTACATATTTTTCAGCGTGTACTTCGTTGTTGTAGCTCTCATCTGGACTGAGTAGATACGATGTACAAAACATGACCCTCAGGCATTCCCTTCGGGCCACCTAATCTCGCTCTTTATCTGACACATTTGTCACAATCTTGGCGTGGCGGCATGGAGACTGAGCCAATATTTCTCGACAACACAAAACAGTGTTCTGGGACCCGTTTCAATTCCGTGAAAAAAATAAAAATAAAGCCTCAAAATGTTTTCCCATACAAACACATACAGTGTCGCTTTCAAACTGTCACTGCCATTAGTTAATGATATGGGATTAAAATTTAAAAAAAACCAATCACATGAGCAATGAATTCACAACTTAATCAAGAATTGGCACAAACACTGCTGCGGCTGTTACATGTGAGATGGAAGAAGGGCGATGGTGGAGCTGCAAATGGCTGCTAACTCTTTGTGAAGTATCAGGTGGGATGCACTGGATCATTTATGCCAACAAGACAGCCAGTCTTCCTTTCATCCATTCCAGGAAAATCCTGTCGTCATTGCCGTGAGGAGGGAGCAGAGAGGGAGTTTTGTGAGTTGCCTGAAGCAACATTTTTTTTTGAATTTTGTGAGAGTTTCTGTCTGCCTAAGTACTACAACTGCAGGGTCTGCACTGTGTTTTTGTGTTGTTTTTTTTACACCTTCTTCTCTCTCTCTCTTTCCCTCCCTAAATTGGAATTTTTGTTTTATTCTCTCCTCTTCCACATCCAATGTTGTGGTTCTTTTATTTAATGTAACTTAATGTAATGTAGTATTTGTGGAATTTATGACGGTATCCTCTTTTTATCCATGGTGGTGAAAAAGACGAGACAGAAAATACACGGCCCGCCCACACGCACTTTTACTCCCCCACGTGCGTTATGTACACACAGTTAATATGATGGACATAACAGTCTTTCTGCTGGTAAATGAGGCACGCTGGTGCTCTCTGCATGTGTGTGTTTACTTTCGTCTTGTTATAAGAAATATTTGAAACTTTAACTTCAGTGAGTTGTTTGTCTTAAAAATATCCCATGCTGGGCACCATGTGTGTATGATGTGTGTGTGTATACTGTATGTGTTGACTGACATTTCTTGTCGGACACTTTATTGTTTTGACCAGTTGACTTACATTTGTGTGCGTGTGTTTTTACCGGGATATTTATGTTTGTGTGTTGTGTGTGTGTGTGGTGTGTGGTGTGTGGTGTGTGTGTGTGTGTGTGTGTGTGTTGTCGAACTGACCATCAGACAGTGTCAGAGAGAGGCAGCATGCTGATCAAGCAAAGGCGATGTAAGGTATGACACATCAGGCCCATGTGGTTCACAGCAAGAGAAAAGTAATGGAGTTCACTGCCCTACACACACACACACACACACACACACAGAGAGAATAACCAGGCAGTGTGCTAAGTGAAGCAAGGGACTACCTATTGTTCCGAAGGTCCATTACTCCAATAGTCTGAAACATTTAACATTGGACCGAAACAAATGTGCTTTCTCTTTTTACCCTGAAGACGAACGTCCATTGTTCCGAACGCCCATTGCTCTGAAAATACAAACTCTCCCTTCAACAAACAGTAAGACGTTGCTAATTATCGGAACCTTTCTGATCTTTTGGGACGTTTGTTTTCGGGATAACAGGCCGTCGAACAAATGGGCTTTTGGTCCAATGGGACATTTGTCCGACTATTAGCTTTTTGTCACAACATTGGCATCGTGAAGCAGCTCTTTTGCTGATGAACCAAACAACATTCTGATTACGCAATCATCAGGAAAATTAGGCAACGCAATCCTCAGTTTCCTGTGCGGTACGTAACACATGATAAGAATAATTTAGACAGCGATTATGTTTTTTTACCAAAATAAACAAATACGTACTATATTAATGCGATTTCCAAATGAAAATAATGTCTGGTAGGGATGAGTTGTGAAACAGCTGTACCGTATAAATACAAATCAATGCTCCGACATTAAGGAGTTTCTCCTTATATTTAAATAATATAAGATACACCTTTATTGATCCCCAGTGGAAAAAAAAATATTAACAGTTTTGGTTTCTACTGAACGTAACACAACACATGTTTAAAAACACACATTTAGCCAGATTTATGCTCCCACCTTAAGTGTTTTGTCTTGGATGGTGACTTCAATATGTCAACCAATTCACTTTGAATCTTTTTATTTCACCTCCCAAGACTTACATTTAATAAATTACCCTTGCAGATTTGCATTATTGACATAAATGGCCACGTTTAAAGACTAATAATAAAAACTCACGATGGCAATTTTCTGTATTTACATAATCCTCTGTTGGGGTCCAGTGTATGTGTGAGTCATCACTTTCAATATAAATAACCAATGCCTCACCCAGAATTGCATGCAGTATGACACAGTTGCTTATGAATCATGTATCTCAATAAAAAAAATAAAAAACCTCTTTGTATGCACTCATATTTAAATCACTCACCTCAAGGGGTGAGGAGTTATCAAATCCAAAATTCCAGTCAGCTATATTTATAGAGCATTTTGGCTCATCGGGAAGAATTGAATCCACAAGAAACAGTGCCAGAGCTTGTGTGCGTATGTGACTGTGCATGCATTTAAGTTCTCTACACTTAATCTCCTTTCTGCTACTTCAGCAGGACGTATCAGAGTACACTTGGCTTCGATTTAATCACACATTGCATTAAATGGTTGACTTGATGTTTACACACTGAATTTTGTTCTTTTTAGGTACACTTAATCACTATTACATACTGTTTTACAAGGTGGTCTTTAGCTGAGCATGCGATGATTTTACATGTCTTCCCATTTACTGCAACTGACTGCTAATAGTTCTATTGTGTGATGTGTCATGCAGCCACGGGGGAATTTGAATGAGAATAAAGAGGCCACTTTAATAACTTCAAAAGAAGGTGCAGTGCATATTAGCTCTATATTAAAGCATGTAGCGTAGCTTGGGGAATAAGTCAGCAATTGTTAATAATTCTAAGATTTAGTGAATAGAATATAATTGCAAGCAAATGCCTCATAATTGCATTGCACCTAAAATTCCACTGAAGCACACCCCTTGGGGCATCACTGAGAACTGAAATAGTGTATATTTACACATTTTGTTTTTGGTGTGTGTGTGTGTGTGTCTATGTGTGCATGTAGCTTGTCTGTGACTCCTCTTCACTGTATAAATACATGTGTGGCTATCATGACTGTTTGTCGGATACTGAAGTTTTTAGTAAAGTGTATATACACAAACTCCGTCACACACAGTCCCATACCTGTCATTCTGTCTCTACCTGCTTCTGCTGTCAACTGATAAACTTCTGTCATAACTGCAGACATATGCAGGTTGATTTACTGCCCCAAGGTAAATCACGGACACACACTGACATGTAGCACACACACACACACACACATACACACACACACACACACACACACACACACACACACAAATATACACACAATGGATTTAGATCCAATATGCAGAACAAAGAACAGACTCTTACCTGGCAGGGGATTTCTGGGATTTTTCATTACGAGTAAAAATGGCATATGGAAACATGTATTCCCTATATTTGGATGACTGAGAAAAAAACCTTCAAAATACACACACAATATTGAGAACATAGATTATGTTTAGCTACGCTAGCAGCATGGCTCTAAGAATGGTGCTGTTGTTGGATTGGTCGGTCCACACTTTGGTCCAGACTGAAATATCTCAACAAATATTGGATGGATTGCAATGACATTTTGTACAGACAAATCATCTAATGAGGGATGGAACAGCATTTTGTACAGAGAATCATGGTCTACACATGACAAATCCAAATTACTTCGTTGATCCCATGATGTTTGCATTTGCGATGTTCAGTTAAATATCAACAACTATTTGGAAGATTGTCTTGATCATGTTCCCCTCAGGGTGAGTTGTAATTTATGTTGTCAGCCCTAAACCCTCCCTCGAGCAGCGCCAACAGGTCATTTGACTAATCCTTTGGTTACCTGCAAAACTAATCAAATTAGTTTCAGCAGTCCAACAGCTTAGTGCTAATATTTGCACGAAGGTGATGAACGTCGTAAACATTACACATTAGCATGTTAGCATTTGTGTGAAATTGGCATTATTAGCGCAATAATTCTTGGATTATGGCCAAAAATGTGTCTTGTGAGATTTTGACCTCCAAAATCAAATTAGTTCATCCTTTAGTCCAAGTCAACATTTGTTCGCTAAATTTTAAGAAATTCCCTCTATTTTTATTTAACATCATATACTCAACAACCATGCACTTAAGACTACAGTTAACATAGAAACCCCCTGTCCTTATATTTGTTAAACAATATAAAAAATATTTACGATTATTATTCCGATTTTTGCTCCAAAGTGCTAATTTTGGGCAACTTTCCCACATAAACTGACATATATAATGCCATTAAGATGGGAGATGGACAACAAATGATGGTTCAGACAAATTCTCAGCAATGTGTTTTCTTCTTCTCTTCGTTCTACCTTAAATTAGTCTGATTCACCCTCCTTTCAGTCCTTTAATGTCCCGTTTGACATCCATCCTCCCGTCCTTCCCTTGCATCGACATCTTACTCCTCTCCTTACTCACTACTCCTTTTCTCCTCCTTTGATTCCCGTCATCCATCACCATCTTCCCATCCTTAATTTGCTTTTGTTTGCCCTCCCGATCATCCCTTACTCCTCTCAACGTCTATCTCCATCGATTAGTTAATCATTTTGATTGGACCAATCAATATCAGGAAGTGGGGTTGCGCAACAAAGCAGTGGGTTGCATTACCTAAGCTCACTGCCTCAGCACAAGTGCAACAAACTCAAAATGAACAAAGTTAAAGGGGCAGTATGGAATCCTATTATGTCACAGCGCACAGGCAGACAATTAAATTAATGCTAATATGTATAATGTTATTGACTTGTGCCATTTTAGTAAAAATTAATTCTAAAATAACCATGTTGAAATTGATGTTTTTTACAGAAACATAAATCTTGACATGTTGATATTACAGATGGGTGCTAGAGATAACGTGTTTTTAAATATATTTACAATGGCTCAATCAGAAGATCAGATTTACTTTGTAAAAAGATAAAAAAAATAGAGATTAGTTTGATTAATTTCTAATGTGATTTGAGATAATTTCCTGATACATCTCCCTCCACTAAAGCCCTAAGTGCATGTCCATTCACATTTGCAATTTTAGATGTGTTGGAAATGTGCTGCTCAGATGGATACAAACCCATCTACAATGACATACAGCCCTACCCGTGAACACATATGAAGGAGATCAGAAGAAAAGTCATTAGCCGATTGGGACCCTGCAAGCTCATCAAATGTGTTGTTGCAATGTCAGCTACTGGTTATTCTATCAAGGCTATTGGCTATCTGATTCCACGTGCATACAAGTAATTACTAAGCCTTCTGCCGGTGTGAGTCACATGACCATCCAATGGAGTCTCCTGGGAATGTGACGTCTATTCCTAGCCATGTCATGTAATTTGGGGCTGCATGCCTTGAATACCCTCAGGAAGGGTGAGTGTAGTTACAGTAGAACATGGCTCATATTTCACCACCCACATCCCACAGGAATATGAATTGAACAAAATTACCTGACACATGCTGGAGAAACACATGTTTAATTGTCTTTAGTATATGCGATTATCAACGTGTCAATCAAGATCGACCCGTCGATATTTGTGGAGGTTGAAGTTAATCACAAGCTGATTTGACAATTTTTCAAACCAGTAAATCTCTCTCCTTAAGTAATGGCAGGACCGTGATAGGTAAATGACAATTTAAAGCTCTTGTTTCATATTACAGGCTTTGCATAGTGCAGAAAACATTGAGACTTCTATTGGGACCAACCACAGGGAAAGCATCATAGTTTGTCACAGAAGACACAATGCCCTGATTAGATCAGCTGCAACATGGCTGAGAATAGGTCCAATGAGCATGGATTATATATGGATTATTATTATAATAACACCCATGTTGGTCAAATTTATTCATAAATCAAAATTAAGGCAAATCCATCCTAATTTATGGCCTGACTTCCTGGTTCCGCTTTCATATACCGTTGTTTCTGTTGTATTTTGCAGACATGGTGCCATGAGGGATTATAAGCAACATTATGCATGAGCATAGTTGCACAAATGACAATAACAAATATAATTTAGCTGTCCATTCTATTTCTTTGTTATTCTAATAGCGTAATTTACCACCATTTAGTTTATAATTTCATTCATTGGACAAAACTGTTGTTTAATCATTTAATCAAATCCCTGTTTACTGTCTGAACTATTCAGCCCATATTTACTCATGCAGCATTTTACAGGTTTGATCTCTAGAATTCATGTGCCATTTGGCTGCATTTCCGTAGCCTTGGTGCGATATTCCAATATTTAGTTGCTTTCAAGTATCACCTTTGATGGAACTGCCTTTAGATGTGTTGACAGTATGTGGCAGAGGTAGAAAACTCAAAACAAAACACATTTCTTCCTCCTATGTTTACACTCTCATTATCGGATAGAATACCTTTCAAAAGGTAAGTGAAAGGTTAAAATGGGGAGGGGGAGAGAAAGGCAGAAGAAAGTCCATTTAAATGTGAGGGGAAGAGATTGAGCCACAGGAGGGAGGGAGAGAGAGAGAGAGAGAGAGAGAGAGAGAGAGAGAGAGAGAGAGAGAGAGAGAGAGAGAGAGAGAGAGAGAGAGAGAGAGAGAGAGAGAGAGAGAGAGAGAGAGAGAGAGAGAGAGAGAGAGAGAGAGTTGTTGGCTGAGCTCCAGTGAGCTGACTGAAGAAGACCCTGCTGTCAACTTGTATCACTGTGACAGACAGCGGACCTGCCACTTGGGGGCCTGCTGAGATGCTTACACACGCTCGCGCACACAAATGCACACACACACACACGCCTACAAACAAAAAATAAACATGCAGACTTACACGCTCGCAAAGTCACATATACACCTCAGCACATGAGGTATGAGTACACAATTGCAAATGCAGAGACAGATGCAGACATCTACACACGCACACATTCACAGGTTTGAAATCATGAACACATGATCAGTTATACATAGACACACAACAATTCTTATTTTCAGGTGATTATACACAAAAGAAAACATTCCTATTAATATTATATTGCGTTGCTGTCAATAGATTCCCCTCAATGCTACACACTGTTCCTTTAAAATATGCATGTTCTGGTTTTCGTTTGTAGTCCGACTGGTGTTGACTAATCATTGGCCAAAATGCAATTTCAGAAGCAATGGGCTATCCTTCGACAGAAATTTAGTTTTTAATTGGTTTAAAATTAGCTTGTAAACTGGCTTCTTGTGATACAATCTGGTCGTACACGTCCTCTCTCAACTCCAACTCCAGTCTCACATCTCAAGTTGCCAATCAGACTGTAAAACAATGAGCAGCACACTGAACATTTAGTCTTGGCCCAGATATTTTGTCGACTCCACCGAAACCCCTGAGATATTGAGATATTGCCCCTTTGCCCCCAAGAGGCGTATCTGCCATCAGACGGATAGCCGATGGGTTCTGAGATTGGTGATTACAATCATGCTCATACTGTATATTGACATGCGTGCACGCAAACACACATTTCAGGTTTATACTTGTGAAAACTTTAAGGGACATAATACATTCCCTAGCACCTTTCTCTGACATTGACAATCCCAAACCTCATCTCTTATTCTAACTTTAACCCTATTTAACCCTCAGTGTTAACACTCAAGATGATGTGAGGACCAGCCAAAATGCCCTAATTTAAAAATTCCAGCCCTCACAAAGGGTGCAGTATGACAGTGAAAAAAAGGAAGAAGAAACAAATCAGTACACACAGACAGAAACAAGCATAACTTGTCTGATCATTAATGGTTGTTTCTCCTGCAGCGTGTTAACAGACACCGCTTCTCTTCTTCCCTCCGTGTAATATGATCCCATGAGAGCCATCTGTCTCCAGTCTCTGTGGCTCTGCGTGAGTGGAAACCATCTCTTGCTCCTGTCGCTTTATTCCCCCCGATAATGATGACACCTGACCTCCCACGTTCCAGTGCACCCTCCAGGACCCTCCAGGAGTTGCTCCGTGAGGGAAATCCTTTTGGAACCCGCATCAAGCAATTAGAAGGCCCGAAGGAAACCGTGGTGGAGAAATGGGATCCTGATCACTTCTTCAGAACATCCAAGATGGATAGAAATAGATTGTTTCTTGCTGTGACCATGGTAGTGTGTGTGATAGTCTCTGTATGCACTGTTGTTTGTGTGTGCGTGTGTGTTTGTGTATATGTGTGTGTGTGTATGTCTGACACGAGACAGGCAGGTCAAATAGAGATGGCCGAGTCATTACCGCACATGCATCACGGATCGATAACCCGAACCCTTTTTCAGACATCTGCCTCGCTCAAATAGTCATCCAGCTCAGATTCTCACAATCATAGACTTTTTGTTCCCCAAAATGCTCTCAGCATGTGGCCAGACTTGGATGTTCACCCTCAGGGTTCAGCATATCATACATTTTTGTGTTCTGTCGTATCTCAATTCTTTGAACACTCCGAAATAATCATAGAAAACTCGGCAAAACAGAAAATCTTTGGGGTATGCAAAAATGAAATGTCAAGGCATTCAGACCAAATGTTATACTTCCACAACCATTATCTTGTCATTTTAGTTTCGAGCTCGGTTTTAGACCTCCTAGTTGTGGGATGAGATAAACACAGCTGTCGAGGTTTCTTATTGACTTTCAGAAATAGCAATTATTAAGTTGACATCTTTCTTTGATCATAGTTAACCACTTTTAGGAATCACTACCGTGGCTTCTGTCTGAACTGAAATGATCTAGATGGAATGAAAACAGCAGTTACTGACTGGCAAGGGTAAATAAAGAGCTAACAAAAACACAACATTAATTCATTTTTCAGTGAAAACAAAATAATATTTTTCTATAGACAAGAAAGCACTTTTTGGTCCTTACTTGAATAGTGTTATCCAAATAAAATAAAAAAGTATATACATACAAAAAAAGAGAGGAATTAAATCTGACGTGTCCAACTTTTTTCGTTGAAAGATTATTCTTAATACTAAAGAATAGAATGATCAAAACATTGACTAAGAAAATGGACGTTGGGGAGAAAGCATGTTGGAATGAACTCATGTCAATGAAATGCGTGAGTGTATCACTATATAAGGTTGCAGAGGTGGACATCTTGCATGATACACCAGTGGTGATATTTTTTTTTTTACAGACAAAAAATAAAATAGAGAAAAAAACATAGGCCGGCAGTCAGAAATGAGAACCGTAGGCTGGGAGTGTGCAGGGATTTCGGGACATTCACTTTAACCGTACATTGTTGTTGCTCCAGAGGCCACATCGCTAATGACTAAACAATCTCTGACTGCGTATTGTTTTCTAGAAAGAACATCTGCTCCGAACAATAATTGGATTGTTTTACCAATAGTTGCATTCCCCTGTGTGCTAATTGAAACTCCTGCCTGTCAGAAAAATCAACTTTGGTAGACTGAACATAAACAGGTGTATGTGTCCTTTGATAAATCTCTCTCCCCTTATCTCTAATTCTTTCTTTAAATCTCCTTGTCGTTGTGTTGTCTCTGCCTTACTTATTCAAGCATGCACACACACACACACAAGCGCACACACAAACACACAGAACATCTTCATCGTCTGGACTCTGCCGGGTTGTGAGTACCACAACAGTAACTTTCTTTAACAGTGTTATAATAATAGCTGTCAGGCAAGGAGGAGATGCCATCTTATCTTGTCTCTTGTCATGCCGATTAGCACCATTGAGCTCCGCCGAGCTGTTGAACGGTTCCTCTGGAAAACTAAAGCTATTGTAAACCATTCATTCCTTTGTTTGAGTTTTTTTTTTTTTTTTTTTATTCTTGTACTGATTAGGAAATGTGGACAGTGATACGCCTTGCTCACAATGGGTCTTGGTATTCTCAGGCTGTAGTTGAGCAAATTGAACCACCTTTCCTTCCCTCAATGCACCAATGGCTCATGGAAGATAAACTAAAGCAACACCCACATTTCCAGTATATATCTTGAGTATGTGAAAGTGTGTGTGCTCAGGTTTTTCTGTGGATTTATTTTGAGTTGAAGCTTGTTTGGCCACATGTGGAAAATTAATAGCTGCACTTGTTTTTTAAAAACCATCAGGCTCATGCAGGATAAAACTCAAAATTTTGAATATGCATGACGCAGAAATGGATCAACATTCAAAACATTCCCTCAATATATGCATAAATTAAGGTTTATTGTGCAGCAGTGTCATTTGTTACATGACCCTGTATGCCAAACAAAGTCACGTAATATCATAAACTATGTAGAAACAAGTCTGTTAATAATGGAATATTTACTGTGCAAATTATTTAATTCATCTCATCAATTAACTGTCTGGTTAGCACAGTGTGTCATGACAACTGCAGTCATGTTGTCTGCGGTAACTTCAAGGGATTTAAGTGCCTCCGAGTATTAATTAGATGCTGCTTAGAACTGATACGATCAACAGACATTCAAGTGATGTGCACCATGCAGTGCACTAGCCCTTACTGACTTTTCATGCAGATATTAACACATATTTGTAATGTTTCTGTATTAAATATATTGTTCTGTGGCCTCATTACAGAACTGAATCCTAACTGATTTTATCTTAACTTAAGTTTCAAAGATAGGATATGAGTTTCGGAAATGTCTTCTTTTTTTTTCTATCTAACACCTCCGATATCATCTCAACTTAAGAATTCCTAATTATAACTGTAAAATGTCTTCTTTAATTGGCGCTCATCTTGTCATGCCACTTTGATTAGAATGTACCAGTAGGCTCATAAAGATTAGGCCAAGTCAGGCTGTGATGTTAAAGACAGAGCTGCAAACCTCAGTCTGGAAGTCACCCTTAGAAAAAACAAACAAAGTAATGGGATCTGTCAGGCCACTGGTTGAGTCCCATGCCACTTTGTCAGCATCCTCCCTTATGTGGATGTAGCGCGCCGATCAAATTCAGAATTAATCGCCTTAACTGTTTATATTTACCTATTAATAAACGCTCCAGGACATTTAAAGCGTTATCATGCAGTTTGCGTAGCCTTTCATTTTAATGTTTGCACTACATTGCAATACAGACTTAATAACAGTGCTGCTGCCATTTTTGCCTGGTATTTAGAATTTAGGACAGGCTCTATGCCATCCTAATTTAGTATTCCTAACTTGGGAAATCTCTAAATTAGGAGGGTTCGGTAATAACTAAATTCCTATCCTAAGATGAGTATATTTTTTTCCTGAATGCAGTTGGGAAACATCCTGAACTGAGATTAGATATGATTTCAGAGAGACGTTTTTTGCAATGAGGCCCCTGAAATATTTTAAATATAAAATTTTAAATAAAGTATTTCAAAAAGAAAAGGGCATGAATGTGACAGTTCATTGAAAGTAAGAAATAAGCACCAGGTGATCTCCGTGTTGTGCCAGCATGTCCCACTCCAATATTCACGTTCTCTCTCTATAGGCTTTCAAGTTGATATAAGCCGAAAGCCCAAATCACCTCAAAAGCTTGAAAGCTTTTGACTGATGAGTCTCTGTGTGTCTCACTCCTCATCTGCAAAGTAATGTGCCAATTCTTGTTTTGCAAGCTCTCGCACAACAATCTCCTCCTCCACGCGAGCCCACAGGGTTAAACTTGTGAAATATTTTGCACCCAGCATGTCAGCTCTACTTCACACTTTTAACATCTGCACTGTGCGGTTCCCCCAACCCCCTCCCCATGTCCCATCCTTTTCTCCAGCTCAGCTGGCATCAAAGACGGTGGGAGCGAGAGGGAGAGAGTGCTGCCCTAGTGCCAAGACATTTGGATAGTGATGAGTGATCCACGATGCGTTCAGCATACTAAACTAGAAAACCGGGAATTTTAATTCTACATCTGGCCCTTGTTCAGGAGCAATGCTTTTTTTCTTTCCTATTTCTCTTTTCTATCTCCTTTCACTACCATTATCTCTTACAGTGTCTCTTTTCCTCCTCCGGATCCATATTCTAAGCAAGAGAAACGGTATGGGAGGGAAGACTCATGAGCAAATAAACCACTACCCCTGAGCATGCAGCTTATGTAAACTAATCAATATGGCAATTGGCACACACACAAACATGCACAAAAGCACACACATACAGTAGACTGGCGGAGCATTTCTTTACATCTGTATTAGATTTGGACATTTCTTTTAAAAAGCTAAACTTAGCAGCACACACTTCTGTAAAATGTAATGTAAGTGTACAGCCTGAGTTGAGTCCAATCAATGTATCAATACATCTAGCTAACTTAATTACCATTTATCACCTTGTACCATGCTTTTGAAATGATATGCAGCACTTTACAGCAGTCATATCTAGATCTAATAAGATAAACATGCAATTTTTTAAAGTAACTACTCCCTTCTGAGTTTAAAGTGCTATGGAGTTATTTTTCTCTGAGGGTGTCCCAGTTTTGTTTATCTAGTGCATGCGCATGAGGTTTTGAGTGCACATTGGTGACGTGATTCACATTCCTGCCAATGGTTTCACACTATTCCTCTGATCAACTGATAACAGTAATATGCAGAGACACTGTATATTGTAATGCTCCAGCAAAGATAAGGATGAAGAAGATGCAAACTGTTAAACATGGGTGAAAACTATACTCAATTTTGCGTTTGTTTAACATCATGGATTCACAAAATGCGTGAGTAACACTGAATGTAAACCAACTTCACAAGTTCTACAAGGTCTCCCACAAGACCCCTTTAATGACTGTAATACCTTGTAGCTGGAATCATCCATTTAGCCAACTGGCTTAGTTAACTATTGTTTATCTGGCACAAAGATACACATTAAAATAGCTAGCTTGCAGGGAAATATTGAAGAGATTGGATTTCATCATATCATTATTTTTTAATTGGTATGTAAACTACTTACAAGTGGCTTACATGTGCTTCTGTATCTCAATCCCTGTGCATCTCTACTTTCGTAGTAACTGTTAATCCTTCAAAATATCAGAAATTACCTTCACAAATGTTCCAAATGGCTGGAATTGTGGAACACAGTAACAATCAGTTGGAGCACAGTGCATAGATGTTGAGAGAGTAAGAGAAGCACTGAGTGAGACTCCAAGGGTTTAAAATACTAGACAGAGCAGGAACAAAGCATTACATATAACTCTATAAGAAAACAATTGCCTGAACAGTCTTCTTGTTTTGCCACCAGCTAAACCAGGCCCTTCTCATTCTTAAGGCGCCAAATACCCACGCTTTGCCACGCCACCCGGTACCTGATACCGACGCACAATGCACCCTTTAGTGTATGCTTGAGTCCTCATTTTAATCCCAACCATAATGTATTTAACAACCCTAACTAAGTGGTTTGGTTGCGTAAGCCAAGCAAGTTTGTTTTATATATTTATTTATTTTCCTAATGTCAACCACATCGTAGTTTGAAGCAATGGGATACCCAGTGGTAAAGTGGTAAGGGTCCCGGGGACCAGTGTACATGTAATCCCAAGTGTAAAACCAAAGAGAAGCTGAAAATTTCTGAAAAATGCATAATGGAGCCGTGAAGTGGCTCGTGAAACAGACTAAATATTCCAATTAGTGTAAAGTATTTCCTTAATTTCATGGATATCAGCACCATCATCGATAAAGCCAGTGATGCTTGATAGTGACCGGTTGAAATGTGTGAAATGTTGACATTTAGTGCATTACAGTGTGACAGGTTGGTATATGCAGCACGCAGATCAACATGCAGGAAATTTAATCTGTGTTACTGTCTGCACTGTATGTGTGATGTAAACACACAAGTTATCTCATGTGTAGTCTGGTTCTGTTTGCCTGCATGTTTGGGTTTTGTGTTTTTTATGTGTGTGTGTATGTGTTTGCTGATCGCGGTGATGTACGTGAGCTGCAGAGCATGGTGCCTGACACAAGTAGAAACAACAGATTTATGATGTGGCAATTTACTACTGCAGTCTTAGCACTAACAGCTGTTCTAGGCGCGTGTTTGTGTGTGTGTGAGAGAGAGAGAGAGATAGAGGGAGAGAGAGAGAGAGAGAGAGAGAGATGAGATTATTTACACTAAAATCAAATTCTGCTTTGTTTCGCAATCTCCCTCAGTCCACTGAGCAGCCTGTTTGTTTAGGACTCGGCAGATGTGTAGAGGAAGTGCTCCTTCAGTGAGATAAAATATGAATGTTTTTTCAACATGCAGCTAAAATAAAGCTCTTAGCACTTTGTGATAAAGTAACAGCTTGTCCTTTATCTTCAAGAAAAATGAGAAAAAGAGGCAAGAACTGAAAAAAAGTGGTTCACTGAACTCATCTCACCACAATGTTACAGACAACATGCTGCAAGGCCAAACAAGTCATGTATGTTCCAGAGTTAGAGATTACCTGTGGATGAATATATCTTTAATATGAATACAATATTCATTAATTCAAGTATTTTTAATTCCTGAACATTTTTGACAATTCTGCACTTTGGATTGCTGTAATGAAAGAAGCCAACATGACCTCAGCAAGTGAAGTGCATTTATATATTTTATACAGATCATACAGTCTGACAGACTTCTCGTCACTCTGTCATCTGGAGGTGACTTTCCAATCAAATAAAAAAAAAAAACAGAAACATAGCAAGTAAGAAGATATCTTGCAAGCATCTATCTATCTTATCTCTATAGTTTTACAAATACACATTTGCACACACACACACACAAACAAAAACAAAAAAAACACTTAAAATTGGGGAAATTTATGTATTCATAATTATTTATTTATATATTAATTTGTATTTATGTATTCATCATTTACTTTGGACTTGCCAATTGATTTGATCAAACTAGGCTCCTAACTGTGGTCCTGCATTAGCTGTGAACTAGTTTTGCAGCTGCATTTTTGATGAGTTGAGGAGGTTGCTTCCAGATGCGCAGATACAAAATGAGCGGAGCTTATACAAAGAGATTCTCCTCCTGTGACATGTTTGCATATTAAATGTTAAGTCCACTATAGGTGTTTTGTTAAAGAGAAAACAAAAAAAGGTGATGACTAATACATTAAACATTAATTGCATCCATTATTAGTGACTTTTAGTGCGTTTCGTGTTATATACAGATGGCGATGTGACCTGTGTCTTAGTTTTTTCCTTTCGCATAGAAAACACATGAAAGGTATCTGTCTACAGTTTATTAAACCTGTGATCTCATTTATAGTAGGGTATGAAATTTACACTTTTGAATTAGATTTGTCATTGGACTATTGACGTTGAAGCTCTTTCATGCTTATTTACTTTTCCATTGACACTGTATATGTAGAAGCTTGTGAGTGTGTGGTAACCTCACCAAATACGTATGCAATTATGGGATCTGGTCTACTATTTTAAATATTATTATTTTGATGATACTACTAAGAGGAGGTTTGGTCTGTCCCGTGGGGTTGATTTCCCCCCCAAACGTTTTACAGATGGAAAGTACAGCAAATAAAGACAAAAACAAGCTGAAGATGGATGAGGTGTCAGCATGTTGGAGTTATTTGTTACCTTCTCACAGTATTATCTGACAAAAATGTACTCTTTCATCCAGTCATGCTAGTTCATGTGAGCTGCACCCGCGTTTGAGGCACAGATAGTTTGCTTCCTTTTCCTGAGCTGCCCTTTACCTAGGGAGCGTCTCAGAACCATGACGGAGACGCAGACAGAAATGGGAGCTGTTTATGAGTGAACAAGATTGCAAATTGAGAACAATGTGTCACGGTTTCGGGTTTTGTTAAGTGTGGGTTTCATGTTTTATTTTGAAAGGTTCCCTGTCTCGTGTTTCCTCGTGTCACTTCACTTCCTGTCTTCGTGATTGTCTGCTGTTCTAAATTGAATCCTCCTGTGTCTCCCCTGTGTATTTAAACCCTGTTGGTCTTGTCCCTCCTTGTCCATTTGTCTGTTTTCTTTGACTGTTTTTCCCGTCGTTCCTGTTCCTGTGTTCTTGAAGATTCTATGAAATAAATCACATTTTGCACCACTCCTTGGCTCCGTCGTCCCTTGAGGGCATTTGGGTCCTAATCCTGCTCCCTTCCTTTGGAGAACGTGACATAATGTCTCACACCAAGCAGTTTCAGCACCACGGACAGAGGCTTGATGAGGATGTTTTCACTTTTCCTTTATTTTAGATTCTGTATGTATTCCATTATTTTGTCCAAACCCACAAGAAAAAAAAGTCAGCAAAGATGTATTTGAATGTTTCCTCAAACTTTATTCTGCCCTTTAATTTTTTGACCTTGTGGGCTTTCCTCTTTGCACCTTGTCACCTCATTTCTCCTGCTTGTCTTCACTCAACACTTATTCTGGATGTTACCACACCTGAACTCACTCACCTCTTACTCTCATCTCCACTCTACTCTCTATTCCCCCATTTCCCCCACTCCCCCTCCTTTCCTGATACAATGTCCTCACTCAGATTCCCAAGTGACCCTTCTTGTCAGGATGCTCACCCATGTGTTCTCCCCAGTATGACGTCTTTATCATTCTCCCCTTTCACCTCCTCACTTTTTATTTTCTCTTTCTGTCTTGCCACAAATCCAATCTTAGAAGGCTTCTTGCCATCCTTCCCCTTTCTCCCCACTTCCTCCCATCACCCAGCTTCCTTTGTGTTTTCTAAAGAATGCTCACATCACTCTTGTTCTATCAAGGAATCTCAGACCCCAAGCAATCATAAATATGCACCCAGCTATGCTAAAGCTCATGCAGACATAGAATAAATAAAAGAAATAGACAATACAGAGAGCTAGTGAGACAGAAAGAGAGAAGGTACAACCCAAAGAAAACATATAATGTCCTGTCATCGAAATCATATTATGAAGTTCAGTGAAAATGTATAAAAACACCTTATAGAAAGTATTTTGTTGCTTACGTGATGATAAATCTGTCTGATAAAAAGCTCACTAGTGTGGAGTGTTGTTAAAGTGGTGTTTCATGAGAGAGTCCTCTGATAGTGGGCACTTTACACCCTGCCCGTGTAGTCATCAAACTGGCATCCCACTTGGTTCAGGAGAGCAGAGAAATGCTCAAGAGGGGATCAAAAAGTCGTTTTTGCCATTTCAAATTTTAGCATTCCTGTTGATGAAGCACTCAGGGCAGCACCGGCTGGGCTACCCATGTTTCCCAAAGCTCTTCCTGTCTGACACAGTCAATTTTAGAACCTTTTGGTCTTCACTACCTCATGACAGGGATTGCTCTTAGCTTGAATGAGGGTGTATGCATAATAACCTTTATATTCTTATAGAAATGGCAAAATAACATGTTGAATAAAGAAATAATACATGACAATGATATGATGATACATTTGTATTACAGCTGGATTACATACTGTAGTTAGAAGAGGAAGGAGGTCTCAAATGCAGAGGTTGATGACGGACACGGGACCCCTCTTGTGGCCTGAGACATTGGTGAAATCCCACTGGAACACTGTCACGACCAACGGGAAACGAGAGACAGGAGTCGGCTATACTGTTGACTCAGGAAGTGGTTTGAGTAGAGGCTGGAATCTAGAGGCTTGGAGGTTAGCTGACAGAGGCAGGCTGGGGATTAGCGGACGTGGGTGAAGGCACAAGACTAGCTGACTGGGATGCAGAGACTGGACTGGCAGGATAAGGAGCAGAGGTATTGTGGAATGTCCACCCATAGAATGCTTCCTTCTGGGAAAATGAAGTGTCCCACATCCAGAAAGACAGCAGGGGACTCCAGGAAACCTGGCTCTTCACTAAAAACACCTCCTGCATCTCTCAAAAGTGCATTAGGATTATTGCATGTCAAGAACAAAGGGGTAAGTAGGGTGACGCACTGAAACCCCTTGGGGAGGATCTCGGGGTTAAATGCATGGGTAAAAGCATGTGACTGGATGAGTGCTATTCATGTCCATTTTACAACATCAGTCAATGTTACTTTAAACGATGACCAAGATCATTCCTCAAACAATACCACAAGTGTTTGTGTCCATGCTTAAACAGACCTGAATCTGATCTGATCAGAAAACAATGATAGGAATCATTGATGGAGCACTTATATGTAACAACCTACTTTGACGCTTTGAGGTTTCATCAGGGAAATCAATTTTTAAATCTTTGTGCGAAGTGTGCACAATATTATACTGTATATTGCTGAAGTGATGTAACCTGACAATTGATGTGTGTACCATCTGTGATTAAGTAATGTCACGGAGCAGAGAAAAGCTAGCAAAAATATTAATTTATACTCTTTTTCACCAAAATAAGTATGGATATATATTAATTTTTTATTCTAGGATAAACCTGCAAGAAAATGGGCAATATACTCATTTTCAATTGTTGGGATGCAAGGGTTTGTCACATTCAACGTCACAAATGCACAAGAAAACAGTGTTATTCAGCAGAAATCAGCATGGAAGCCGTTGAAAATGTTACGGTGGTTGCTCGTTAAATAACTCTTCGAACTCCGCGCCGACTAATTTGGAAAGATTATCCAGCGCTGGCTGGATCGAGATAGACAGAATGTATGGCAAAAGCAATTACAAAGCAAGTGCAAAGATCTATGTTTCCCAAGGGGTGTCATATTTCCATCGCTGCCAATCAGAGCAGGAGCAGATGAATACCTGAGACTACTGCAGAGTCATTTGTTTCCGGGAACAACAACGATTCGATTTCTCACGAAACACAAAAGCCAGATGTAAGTGGGAATTTTTTGTCCAGTGGGAAACGAGTTTTATAACGCCTCACTTAAACACATCAATGAAGAATAAAAAAAGACTGCCTGGGGCTGTTTTCAACTAGTACTGGGAATAAACCCATGTGCAAGCAAAGCCAGCCCCAAAATCCTCAATGCACACATGAAATAGGCCACGTCTAAATGAGAACAGATCAACCGTGCCTATCACAATCTGCACAAAAACTACATAATGCATCCCAAATCAAGCGCTAAGTGATTACGTTGTTTGGATTTAAGCTTTAAGACCTCTTATTTCCTCTTTCATTAAATATATGCAGACACACAGTACTGTGCTGATTGTAAAATTAACATTGTCACTTACACACACCCTGTACCATTCCTTTCCATTATAAAGCCTCCGGTCTCAAATTGTTATAAATAATTGACTGTGTGACGGCCCACTGCCTGGCCCCCTATGCTGCTCTGCTTCTTTTTCTACTTGCAGGAGTCCAGGTGGGTCGTCAGGGCAACTGGCTACAACTGGGAGGTGGGAGTGGCATAAGGCACAAAAGAGCTGCTCTCACAAACCAGTCTTTTCTTTTTGCCGTTTAAAGCACTCACTGACATATCGCCACACCCCATCTTATTTCCTTATTAATTAAATAAAAATATCAAAAGCCTAATAAGTGTGTGTGTTAGGCCACCTTGTGACAAGCCTAAGCTAGTTGTAAAAAAAACAATTAACTTTTGGGGAAGCAGTCTGTTTTAGATTAGACCATGATGTGATTGTTACTTTGGATGAACGTTTGCATTCCATACAGCCTTAAAGGGTAGCTTTAAGCTTGATTATATATTATTTATTATTTAGGATTAGCAGGGGAATTCCGGCTTTGTGCATGCATGCATCCAGTCAATTCATTAAAGGCGGGAGGTTTTTCATGAACAATTTGTACTCAGCTGTTCAAATGCAAATGTCCAATAATATAGCTGGCACACTCTGAAGTCACTGAAGGGAGGGCAACATAAATATACCCCTTGTGATATATTTGTGAGGCCATTATTATAGGCTGCTTTGCTATTATTTAACTTAGCATTGGGCTTGATGAAAAGCAGCTAGATGGCTTCTCAGGTTGAACATACACACATGCACCAACACACTCCAATCTGGCTTCTGTCAAACATAGTTATTGTAAATAAGGGGTCTGCACCATAGTGGTTGCTCTTTTTAATCAAAATGACCTGCCATGTGGCGCACACATACGCAGCGTGTCAACCCTGTTATCCTTTAACTATATATTAGACGGACACCTTGCTCATAACTGTCATTATCTGTGTCATTGGCAGACTCTTGCAATACTTTGTCCACAACCAGGCCCTTGCCCTCTGGCATTAAAACTCCTACAAATAGCAGTTTGCATCCCCAGCCAAGCCCATCATATTAGGGCTCAGCACAGATTCATAATGTGTCCAGACAAGGAGACGTTGAACCGCTGAGACAGGAGATTCACGACATGACCAGACCTCTCGTATTTCTGGTGCTTTTTAGGGTTTTATGTCACAGACCTCTGCCAAGTCCAATGCAATTGATACGTTTCTTCCACAAAGTGGATAAATGCTTACTGTGAACCAATTTATTCCCCCCTTCTTGTCCCAATTTGTAATGACCGATGCCCTGTGCACTGGAGTCGCCATCATCTCCAACTCCCACTGCTGTTGCGTGAAGGGTTTGGACAGCCACACGTCTCCCCTGACAAACACTGAGTTGACAGTTACTTCTTTTCACCTGACAGAGTGGAGCATCCCTGGGAGGATGCGACACACACAGAAGCTCACACTATCCCTCCAGATCCTGTCACTTTCCCCACAGGTGCTCTGGCCCAGCAGTTGGAGAGCTGCTTGTGCTGTGACAACAGCATGATCCCTCACCAGTATCCCGCCCGTCAATACTGTCAGTTACTGTTAACAGAGCGCCCACTTGATGAACCAAAGCATTTTATTTCAAATAGGTTGTGTAATCTTTTTTTTCTTAAATCGAGACTTTGTCAGCATAGGTTTGTAGTTTTGTAATTACATTGTCATCCACTTTCAGATTTTGGTATAACTGTTAGGTCACAAGCCCCCCAGGTTTTATTCATGGTGTTTTTAGGTGTTCCACAAGTTCAGAGGTCATTGCTGTAGTGTTTTCACCCTTCGAAGAAATCACTTCACAGTCACCGTGATCAAAGGTCCCCCTTTGATCACGTTGACTGTGAAGTGATCTCTTCACACAAAAAAAGTGAAAAAGAATATCAATATCTTTTGCTTTGTTCCATTCCCATGTGCCAGTAGGCCCCACCAGTGAACCAACATGCACAATGTCAGCGGTCCAGAATTGTCTCATCTGCATAGAATGCAACCATATGTCATGTTATTCCCTGTTTGACAAATGAAGGTGTTCACTGTGAGAATGAGCTATGAGTACAAGTGTACAAAAGCAAG
Organism: Ophiodon elongatus; assembly: GCA_016806645.1. Lineage (NCBI taxonomy): Eukaryota > Metazoa > Chordata > Actinopteri > Perciformes > Hexagrammidae > Ophiodon > Ophiodon elongatus. The sequence goes on along the minus strand of JACSYO010001218.1, from coordinate 1,516,540 downwards.
GAGTGGAAACAGATTCGCCAAACATTTTGGGAGTCAAAGCATTAACTCTGTCCCCCACAGTTGAAACAAGACCAAGAGTCTAACAGTCTGGCTACTATACTTGGCAAATTAATCCGGGGATGATGGATGTCTGTATGAACCTTTATGGCAATCCATCCAATAGTTCTTGAGATATTTCAGTCTGGATCAAAGTGGGGGACTGACTATCAAACATAATACAGCCATCTATAGAACCATGTTGCTGAAAAAGATCTTGGAATTAAATTTAAACACCTCCTACAGTTGCAAAATATAGACAAAAAATGTAGCTAATTTGCTAATGTGTGTTCATTTCTTCCATACAGTAATGCTGGTTTGAAAGATGTGGTCCACTGGCTCCACTTTTCTCATCCACTAAATTTAACTCATCCAGTGATGTAATTAATGCCTCCAGAGCAGCACGATATCTTTAAAATGTTTCTCCTCGCCCAACTAAATGTTATGTGCAGTGATGGATGAGTGGGCATTGTCGTTTGGTGTATTTGTCAGACTAGCGGACCGTGTGTCTGTTTATTTCTTCTCCCATTTTTCTGTCTTTGTGTCTTTCACCCTGACTATATCCCTGTCGACCTGTTTGCAAGACAGTTTATATGTCTGTCTGAGAATTGCAATTGACATATTTTTGTCACAAAACCAATGACAGTGGACATAGGTTTGTAGAGACCGGAACTAGACGGTGTGTGTGTGTGTGTGTGTGTGTGTGTGTGTGTGTGTGTGTGCTATAGGGACCAGGAGGAGATTGGAAAAGGTCCCAATGAGTCTGTGATGGGTACAATCTCATTAGTGCTAATTCCTGATAACAGGAATGTGGCACATCCTTCATGGTATCTCTTCAATTACAAGCACGCACATACACACAAACACACACAACCTACACACACGTGCTCACACAAACACACACTTATATATAATATGCATGCCACTTTTAATGAGCTCATGTTCACATAATCGTTTAACTTAAATGTCGGCTTTAAGGGACTTTTTTGTTGGAGGGACATTTCTGTTTTCAAGAAAATAGATTCAGTTTTCTTATTTTTTATCTTCTCTTAGGTTATCTTCTCTTAGAACATCTTATGAGTGGACAGCAAATTGTTTGTCCAATGCAAGAAAAAAAAAATCAACGTTTAGTAATTGCAATGATTGAATTATTAAAGATGATTGATAAAGACATTCTATTGGTTAAGACTATAAAAACCCTTGGATGATATTGCATGCGTTCAGCTTCTGAATGGCTTACATACTGCTCCTAGATGCTTTTGGATTTTCCTGTAACTCCAGAAATTATGTCACATGTTTATTTTGTTCCTTTTTTTAACGGTACTTCAGTTTACCTACTGCTGAAGTCCTTTTTCTTCATACAGACTTTTTTGGTGGCATCTCTCTAATGCAGAATCAGCTTTCAGGATCAGAAGTGGACTGTGCCACAATATTTGCACAGGGCAAAAAACATGCCCTTGTATATAGGGGCCGTTACCTATGATAAAAATAAATAATCAGCCACACGCCTCCAATTTATGATCAGGTGGGATTCATTATTTAGCACACCTGAGTAGGAGCAGATTTGTATTGTTAACACTTTCGTGAAACATCGGGAGTTGCCGAAAATTAAGAGAAAATATAAGAGAATGTTGCTGCATGAGGCCCATCATTTTGGGGCAATTGCTGAAACAACTGATGCTGTTGTTTTTCTTGGGAGGACCATCGGTTGGCGGGATACCTGAACACACATAAACACACTCATACATGCAAAGGCACACATGCAGCAACATGCCATTGGACTTTGCACCATCCTGACAATTAAAAACAACACAGAGCTCAACAAGCCAAATAGACTACAACACTGAGAAAGGCAGGGGAGGACTAACATTATCAAAAGTTCCTCCACCCTATATTTGAGTATAGGGGAGCCTGCATTTACTTTTATTCGATAACTAGATGGATCGACTCCCATTGGGATTCATGAATAAATCTGACTCGGCAGTTCTAAACACAAGCAACTTTCTCCTCAGCACAACTGTCTCACAAACCTGGCTCTCCATTGAATGTATGAGCTTGTTGGACAGGTATTATACATGAGGAAATATGGAGAACATTGACAAGTGCAAAACAAAGTGTCTCCTTCTTCTCCTCAGACTGGCATGTGTTTTTTTCTTTCTTCTTTTTTTTCATAGAGTACTGTCAACTGCAGTTCCAGAAAGCTGATTTATAACCTTGTCACATCATGTTTATTGCAGTTTGGTCCAATGCCACTTCTATTTGTGTATCTTTATCCCTTAGCCATACAAACACAGAAGTACACACAAAACAAAGTACATGATGTCTCTACACTTGTGCGTGTGTGTGTGTGTGTGTGCTAACATGTTGTACATTTACATTTAGCCTACACAATTATGTCTACACCATAGACTTTATTTAAGAAGTGAAGGAAGCTATTGTTTTGACTGCCATTTTAAAGCTTTGCGACCAGAAGTGAGTGAGCTAAGTACAACCGAAGGCTGAATGACACAGTTTTAAGCCACCAAAAAGGGTTGAATCTGTAAGACGAATAAACGGACAACTCCCAGACCGGAGAACACTGTGGTAGCGACCAGTCATTCACAAGGTAGCCTCGCCTTAAAGCATACCTGGCTTTTTCTCTAAACGGCACAATCATTTATTAAATGAACATCATGCTGTATTGAAAAAGGCCTGGAACTAGCAATTGAGACCATAACGTCATGTTTACTGAAGTAATAAATCAAGTGAGAAGCAAGGTCACAGACTTCTCATGTCTAAGGTTTGGACATACTAGTATGTATAGTATGTATTTGGTCTGGGAATATGATGTTCTTCTCTGTCAAAGCTCCACTTTGTAATTTAAGCTGATCAAACCGCAGTCTTTGGGTTTCCATGGATTTATATTAGAGTACATAGCTTTAAGGGAGCCTGAGGCAAAGGCAATAGGATGAAGGAACAATTATCTGTAGAAACCCAGAAAAATGAATGGATAGAGCCGAGGCAGAACTAACACTGTAGGAACATGGATCAAGCTAATTACACGCTGAGATGTTAATAACCTAAATAATACTGAAATATATCTAAAAGAAACTTTTTTTCCGAGTTCACCTTTTAAAAGTCCAATAAAAAGCAAAGTGAGCTTTTTCTTGTGAGAAAAGAAAATAAAGTATTTGTTATGATTCAATATAATGATGATCCTGCTTACTAAATTGATTCGGTAAGGCACAGCAGCCAACAGTGTTCTAAGCTCTTGGTCAAATTCCCAGTGGACCAATTGACAAATCCCCCCCCTCCCTCCAAACTGTTTTATGGCAGTGGATTAAAGGAGGAGAAAAACAAGTCTGAACTCTAGACAGTCCCACGACTACCTAAACATGGCAAACATTCGCTTTCTTTTTCCCCTGTCTCCATTTCTTAATTCAGCCTTCTCTCCAAGATTTAAATCCGTGAAACAGCAGGTGACACCACAGCACAGCAGGACTTGAGGTATTTTGAGGAAAAGTTCAGCGCTGGTGCATCCAAGACTGTCCCGAAATCCTGAGTGGTTGTGTGGAGTGTTTAGAGATGCCATTATGGAGCAAATATCTGCATCATGTCAGTGTCAGCATGTCGTTTAGTGGGCTGGAGAACCCACACAGCAGCACACACACACTGGGTCATCACACCCATTAAGACACGGTTCTACCTACGTCTAGACTGTGGTTGTGTGTGTTAGACAGAGAATACGTTTTTTTTTTGTTGACAATTCTGAGCAAAGTGTAGACCTCAACTTGAAAAACACATAACTGAATTTGAACACTTTACTGCACCAGAGCATGGCTGTTTTTTTATGTTCTGATGTGAATAGATATGCATTGTCTTTTAACAAGTGGAGCCATTCATTTTGTTTCCAAAGTATTCAAAGTATAATACATCAGCATACTTTCCACCCAAAAAGTACATTATATTTTACTTGTTGGAAGTCTGTACGAGTGTATCATCACAGTACACTGGCCTGGCATTTTGTATTTGCTGCACAAAAATGCAGTTTTAGTTTGGCCTCCAATATGGTGAAGATGTATTCTCAGTACATTCATCAAACTAACACAGCTGATGTGTTAATCTGCACTAATCACTGAACTTTCAACTGTGCACACATTCATTAATACTTATCTCCACGACAATGCAAGACAAAAAAAAAGAAGCCATTCATTATTTAGCCAAATGAAATCCCTCATTGGTGAATCTTATCGGAAGACCGGAACAGTTAATTTAGAATGATTTGAAATTAAATATGATAAATGGAAAATGAAATACAGCTAATGAGATAACGGCTAGTGTATGAACACAAAAAAACTTGCCGTCTGAGGAAGTGGCGCCTCCAGAATACAAATCAAATGCATTGAAGAAACAGTATTTCTAACAGCACTCAGAAACTATCTTACAGACCCCATACATTTGATCTGTTTGATTTTTAATCACCACATGTTCATTGATTAAGATTGGACAGACTGGACCACAGCCGGTGTCAATGTTATATTGCATGATGAATGGCTTCATGATATTTAAGTTCTGATTGAAATAGCCCGTTTGGAGTGATTTAACTAGGCACGCAGAACCAGCGATACAGAAGAACTAGCAATAGGAGGTATGATGGAATCAATGATAACTCAGTGAGTATGTTCAAAGTGAATACATTCAAGATGGCATCATAGAAATAGGAACCCCTAACTCTTCAAATACCAACAGTGGGTCAGTGCCCCTCGGCGTGTGATACTGACGCACCACACTTTCAACTTACTGCAATGTAAAACCCAGCTGCGTCATCATCAACCGGTCAGAGATACTGACGTAGCGTCAAGAGTTAGAAAGTCCACAAAGGGCGTAAGGGAAGGGTGGTTGATGGGTCAAACGAACGCAGGACCTTCGTCCAGGAGACTATTGTCGGTATCTGATAGGAGGGTTATGTAGAGCGTCATAACTTGAAGCTCAGGGCCACTGACGACTGAAACTGGCGAGTTGGGAGTGAGAACGTGTTGGACGAAAAAGCATCAGGCATCATAATGAGACATAGAAGTATATACATTATGTGAATTTGAACAGTCTTTAGCTAACACGAGATAAAAAGAAATAATCTTTTGATAGTCGGACGACCTTATTGCCAATGTTATTGCTTTCCTCCAGCCCGTGTATACACCTTTTTAAGCTGTCCTGTCTGCTCTCCAGATTTCTCTTCCTCTAGTGGCTGGTTTTTCCCAACTGCTTTAGCTGACTGGTTGCCCGTGTATTGTGATATTTGAGTATCCCAGCTTAGTGCTGGGTGAAGCTGATATACGAGGAGCAGTTAGCGCTGCTCTCTGCCTTCTAGGGCTGTTAATCGAAGATACTGACTTTTTTACTTTACAGTGTACGGCTTCCACACTCACACTGTTATGAAACTTTCATCATGTCGTCTTCAATGTTTGAGTAAGTGAGTGGAGGAAAAGTGTTTTTTTAGATGTAATATTCAGCAGCACAACACATCAGTTGTATGTAAATGTGACTTTTTGCTTGTAATAATTTAATTACATTGTCAGCCATCACCATTGCGTGTGATTGATGGAGATGTAGTACGAACAAGAAAAAATGTCTAAATGTCTTCTTCTTTCAGTGTGTTCTTGTACTTAATCAACCTGCTCTATTTTTCTATTAACTAGTGCAGTGCCCGTTCGGAATGGGCTGAGTACTTGGCCTCAGCTCATCCAATCAACTACACAATGTACGCTGCACGTCCTTGGGTCCTCAGCAGAACACCCGCCATGTGTGAAGTCGATCGGATGAACGGTTGTCAGGGAAATACAGACCGACAGAAACTCAACAAAGAAAATCCAGCTTGTTTATTTCAGCAGCAAGCTTGTGTTTTCTGATTTCACACAACAGTTGCAGAAACAAGTGTGAGGTTGTTGGAGAGAGATACCTAGATAGGGGATGACAGAGAGAGACAGAGAGCGAGAGAGCGAGAGCGAGAGAGCGAGAGAGAGAGAGCGAGAGAAAGAAAAGGGGGCAGTGTGCGTGTGTGTGTCTGACAAGTGAGCATAAATCTGGATAATATATCTGCTGACACAACACTACAGCTCCCGGCCACACACAAGCACATGCAAACACACATGTGACCCCACCCTAACAGACACACACACACACACACACCTACGCACACGCATGCACTTCAGTGGGCCAATGATCAATCCCATACAGTCAGTCTGCTAGACCCCTTTTAAGCTAATTGGTTCTACAGCGGTGATGCAGGCAGAGCTCATTACAGGCCGCCTGGCACACTCACTTCAGGAAACGTGACTCTCTGCTCCTTAGGTATGGGCCGGCAGAAATACAAGTTGTTTTCTTTTTCTCAATAATTTGTATTCAAACAAAATGTCTTAAAAGGGAAGACGGCTTTTTTGTGTGACTCCTTGAATCTTTAACTTTCCACAAATGTGTTTGGTGTTTTGCATAAATGTCACACTAAATAAAAGTCCAATACATTAAGCTTCATTAGATCCATAAATTTAGTCTCAATATTAAATGTATGTGCCTATGAAAGCATTACATTTGTGTGACCTCCACTTCTACTGTCAGTCAATCAATATTCATTCAGAAGCTATTCTGTCCTGCAGAATAACTTTATCACATCTTTCACCCATAAAATGAGCCCATCCCAGCTTCTTTTCATTAACCCCAAATGAAAAAGATCACCCCTTTTATTCCAGTATTTTATGTTTACTTAATGATTAAACATGCAGTATCTTCTAAGGCTGCTATCTGATGTGCACCGTCAAACTAAGTCGTAACTAGAAGGGCACTCCGCCAAGGCTGTTTCTATAAGTGAAAAAGAATGCGTGTATCCGTACTGTGATGCAAATCTGCTCCACAATTTAATGAGTTCCTCTTCGACCCATGCACTATCCTTCCACAAAGTTCCATGAAAATCTGAGCTTTTTTTTTTTTCAAAATCCAGACAAACAAAAGAACAAACACGAACGAAAACATAACCTCCTTGGCGGAGGTAATTATATGCTGTACGATGTTACTAAGTAGTATCAGTGATACTGAAGTATTCTTCTACATAACCCTGTTATCCTCTTCTAGAAAGCACAAAAAAACATTGAGGAAATCAAAATGTATGTCCATATCAATGAAGTATAGTTTTAAAGCAAGTGTCTGATTCTTACAAAAGCAGACAGCTGTTCAGAAATCCAATGTTCTGAATCCTGCTAAATAATGGATTCTACTAAAAGTTGTCAGTATCCTCAAAAGTAAGCTATAATGAGCAAAGGTGTCTTTTTGGCATTCTATTCTTCACTGTGTCAGAATCCTTCCGGTTTTTGTCTTTCTTTTTAAAGACTTAAGTATGACCTGTCAGCATCCTGTCTACGTCTTCTGTCTTTAGACAGGCATCAGGTCTTTCACTCTGATTGATTTTCATTGATTTTCTGATCATATCCTTCACTACTTCATGCTTTGTAGAGAATTGAACTAGGATCGCTGGTCGGATTGTCTTAATATAAAAGTGCACTATCGAGTGTCTCCTCGCTTAAGACACATCACTTCTCCTTTCTCTTCATCTTTAGTCTACTCTCATTTCAACTAACCTGATCTTTGAAGTCTCCTCTATTTATACATTTGTGTTCTCCTTCTTTCTCCACTCATGTCAGCTTTTACTCTCACTCCCCTTACCTTTTTCCAGCCCCCCCCTTCTTCTTCCTCCTTTTCTCTTAAGCTTGCTTTGTTATGTGTCTACCTCTATGTCAAACCTTTTCCCCTCTCTTCCTGTCTACGTTGTCTTCTTCCTTTACTCCTTGTCTGTTGTATTTCCATAAGTTTAGAGGTTTACAAATGATATATCCTTGTCGAGATCAGACCTTTCTAACCATCACTCTGACTGCCCACACCTCCAGCAAGGGATGCAAGGGAAAGCTGACAGGTGTAGGGGTGTGTGTGTGTGTGTGTGTGTGTGTGTGTGTGTGTGTGTGTGTGTGTGTGTGTGTGTGCGCAGGCAGTGCTACCTTAATAGTGCTGACAACTTCTCGCAGATTTGGACTAAAAAGGAAAAACATATTCAAACATGTATTTTTAGCAAAAGTAAATAGACACAGCAGTATTGAAAACATGGCATGTGGCTTTTAGCCATACTGGCATGATGGAAATGTTGGTAGGTTGGCTCATCTCTTGGTTAGTCTACAACTTAGGTCCATTTTTTTATTTTTTATTTAATGAAATTTCTGTACGTACATTCATAGTGCCCAGAAGATGAATCCTACTGACGACCTCTAGTGCCGTCATGATGTTGACATATTTTGTTTTGTTAGTGACATATGTTTGACAACAACTGGTACAGATCTGGTACCAACTTTGTTGATCCTCTGATCTTTCCTTAAATGCTAATGTCAGCTAAAAATTTGTATTCGCCCAATACTTTGATTCGTCCAATACTTTTATTTATGACCAAATACCTGCGTAACTAATGGCATTCCCATGAGCCTCAGCTTCACATTCCCAGTCGTTATCACTCTGGGAACTTAGATTTTTCTGAATACTCTGATATATTCCTTGGCATTACTAATACTAAGTGCTTGAAAACAAAACAAATATGGACGCCGCATATCAACCAAAGATAGTCGTTCAGTGTTATTAATCCCAAAATGAATGTAATTGTCAAGGTATTATCTGGAAATCTTTCCCATGTCTTTCATATGTCCCATTTCATGGGAACATGGTCTAATACGGCTTCACAGAGACGCCAGCAAAGCAGTACATTCGTACTGTGTTTCGTGTTGCCAGTATTCTGTAGGCTACGTGTATGCAAAGTATATTGAAATATGACTCATTGTCCTTGAAACTATATTACAAATGATGTTGATGTGATCAACCAGATATATTTCCTAGAAGTATGGTTTGACTGGTGATTCAGGATTGTTTCAGGTCACCATAGAGTACTTAGGAAATGTGGGTGTTGATGTGTATGTACAAGCTGACTCTGTCTGCCCCGTACATAAATCTGCATTTACTTAAATGAACATTGTCTACAAAGCAGCATAATAGACTAAACTGCTCCTTCCTACGCTAATTCTGTTGTTAGGTCATGTGTTTTAATAACTCTTAGCTGATTTATGCTAATAGTGTTAGTGGCCTCTCTATACAAGAGCAGGCTGATATTGTTATAGTCTTTGTATCTAATTAACATTGCTGTGGCTGTGAAAGGGCTGTATTGACATAAAGCCAAGAAAAACCAGATGAGAGGTGTGTGTGTGTGTGTGTGTGTGTGTGTGTGTGTGGATATATATATATATATATACATATATATATATATGTATATATATATATATTTCTTCTGGCTTGCATATGCATCTGAAAGTACGTGGGTGTTTCCTTGAAGTCTTGTGTATGTCTGAGTGTGGATATGTTGGCTGAGGGAAGGGTCGTTAGATACTACAGTATTTCTATCCGTCAGACAGTCATCAACTCAATCCCATCTTAATCACATAATGGTTTAAAAGGCTGGGAGACAGCCGAGGGGGAAAGAGGATAAGACCATCCAAAGAGTAAGACATAGACATAGCATCATTGCCTCATCTGGATCACAAGTAAACTCAACATTCAGCAAGCCTTGCCAGAAAATTGTTATTCTATAATCACATATTTACATGTAAATCATAAAAAAATTGAAATTCTGATGGGAACTTTTTGTTTGCAGAAATCAAGTTGTAATTTACAGTCCGGCAAATTATTTTAATTTTAGGAAAAGTTTTGAACTAAGGAAAAGGTTGTGTTGAGACATTGTAACTGTCCCTCAATGTTTTATAAAATGCTTCCTTTCTGTGTGCATGGAGGATAATAATACATACTGTATATTTGTATAGCGCTTTAAAAGGTACTCAAAGATAGTTGAGGAGGATTGTGGTTATGGGATATGAAACGTGGTAAAGACATTTGTAGGGTTAGTCAGTAGTTAGTAGAAGATCATGGTTATGGTCGATAAAAATACAACAATCACTTGCATTAATTACATTTAGAGGGAAACTTATTTCCTCCCGGTTTACGGTTGCAGTTTGAAACAGTTTGAAACAGTTTGAAACATGTGCTTAACGTTGGAAATTGAAACAAAACAAACCAAACAATGTGACAAAATGACTTGGTTAGGTTTGGTGAAAAACATCACTGTCCGGCTCAAAGTGACTGACAACTAAATAACAAAATATAGCCCTGTGTTTTTTTACCTATCCATCCTACGTCCGCCCTACATTGACTTCCGCAGACTGCTTTGAAAGTTATTTTCGATACTTCAAAAACGAAATGTAATCCACAAAAAAGTACATACAACTTGAAATATAATTCACAATGCAGTTCTGTTGGATGGGATAGTCATGTTTAGGAGAGAGAGTTGTCACTGTGATAACTTGTCAGAAGAAATTGTGTTATATTCTAAACCTCTGGGTTGTGTCTTGGCATCCAATTAGCCTTGGAGGTAGGGGGTCTCACTCAGGGCCCCATGAGAATATATTCTATCAATGTACCGATTACTGCAGCAATTCACCCTCATGCAGACCCTCGGAGTACATTTTCAGCTTGAACACTGTCACATAAGATTATATCAATTTGAAATAGGGTGAGCAGTTAGGATCCACAAGACGTCTGCTTAGTTTGTATTAATTTAACTTCATTGAACCTCGTTGTGCAATGATGGATTACATGGAGAAAAAAAAACTAATCAAAAGGACCAAGTTACTGGAAACTATGTCAAATCTTAAACATGGATATTTCTTTTTTTAAGAACACCTCTGTATTGCCTTTGCCAGCACTCTTGTATAATTTTCATGAATTAACCCCAGCACCAAATCCTGATGGGAAAACAGGACAACAATAGAGATACAAGTTAATTAATTATTATCAGTTGACGAAGGTCTGGGAGGTTGGATTTGTTTCAAGGGAAAAACTAATTGTTAGCAAACTACTCATCGGTAAATCCTCCGAATTATATAGTACACCAATGTTATTAACACAGGCAATGTTTACTTACAACAATTTAGAAGTAGGCAGCTTTAAGCCAATGCAATGCTTAATTGGCTAACTACTTAAGGCCAATGCCTTTTTTACACTATATAAATAGAACAAAAATAAAGTTTAAATTTCCAAATAGAGGGTTAAAAATCTAAATGTAGCAATAATTTGTTTGGTAATATAACAGATAATCATCTAAGGTTTTGGGATCTGAATTGGGTCACAAAAAAAAGCAAAAATGTGGGCATCCTTGTGGTTAGTTTGAAGGTTGGCAATATAGACGTTTGAGAATTGAAGCTGCAGACCGCTGTCCTTGTGCAGATAGTGCATGATTTATTATTTACATGTGCTAATGTGTTTTTTGAACATCTCAGGGGGAACTGAACTGGCATTAAACTTTCTCGGAGCTGCTCTCTGGCACTGAGCCAAACGCATCATACTGAAGACTTTGCAGTTTCTGTCTTGAATCTTCCCGTCTCTCAGTATCAGTCTGTCGTGCACCAGCCAATAAAGCAGAAATGTCGCAAAAGTGCGTATTATTTTTCATGAAGGAGTCGAGGGACAACAAAGTTAAGTTAACTAAGTTATCTAATTTGATGTTAGGTTCATGCTGACCGTACGCATTTCATATATCAAACAGTATGATATCTGTTTTGAGGTCCTGAGCTCTGGCTTCGAGAAGGTGTAAGTTTGTGCACGCACATAAGTGGATTTGATTAACTATTCGGTTTTTTGCAGGGATGTAGCTGATATTGTGTATTTTAGGAGTTTTTGAGAGATAAGAAGAGTTATACTGAAGTTGAAAAATACACATGGTGGGCAGGCCAAAAATAAATTGATAGTGAATTTAGTATCTCTGGACTATGATTTTATTTCTGCCAGTTTGGAGAAGGCATTTAAACAGCATTTTGATACCCATGCAGGGAAATACCTTCTTTTTTTTTTTTAAATATGACTTAAAAGTTAATTGAATAAATGGAATGTGAAAAATCCAAATAATTACAAACCAATTTTCTTTTTGGCTTACATTTAATTGGGGGTATTCGGGCTCACAACTTCAGTAATGTCAACATACCATTGGTGTTTTGGTGTGTTTGTACGCCCACAGATGCAAGTGTGTGCCGGCGTGACGGGGACAGATGATGCCGATCCTCATAACCTGCTGTGTCCAAGGGCAGTCTTTTCTCACAAAATCAATGTTTTGAACCTGGTCATTACCAATTCACCATCAACAGCATTAAAATCAATAATTCTGCTTTCATGAGGTGTTTTCACATGAACCCATTAGCAGGCACTCTCACACAGTCCCACACACAAACACACACAATGTTTATTTTGTTTATTGAATTCTGTCTTTTCCTGGCCTTCAATGTGACCTTGTCTATTCTCTAATCCATATAATTACTTCCCTGTGTTAAATGGGATTATTGTCATTTATTTCATGTGACACACTGGCGTTTATCTTCGTTCATGTTAGAAAATCTTCTACGAATGGACTGATTGAGGTTGATTATAAATAATTGTTATTCAATAATGCCACTGATTCCATTAAGCCTGTTAACCGTGGACACCATGAAATAGAACTCAGTTGTTAATTATATTCAGCGGTTAACACGGCCAGGTCCACCATCAGGGTGTCCTTGGTGTCCCCACAGGGGCCCAGCTTGCCAGTGGGCCCTTGCATTTAAAACAAGATAATGAAGAAAAGCCATGCTAATCATTTTTTTTTTTACTGGTTTGAGCACAAACTTAAACGGCATAAAACATTCATCGTTACTACATTCAAAATATGAATAAATGTTGTTTTGTATAGTGTATAGGTTTTGAGGAGGGGGATGATCCTGTGTAAATCTAATGATATAAAACAGTAAGAAACCTACAACGAAAAAAGGCCTCAAAACTCACTTATCCTTTTACTATCTTAATGTGTGGATGGGGTCCTTTGACATTAAACATCCAGAGACCCATTAAGCCTTAATCCAGTCATGGTGTTTAGATATTTACTGGTGCAGACACAAGAGGAGAAAGAGGGAAGGGACAGAGACAAAAAGAAGTGCAATGGTGACATAAGATACGATGATTTTACTCTGATGACCCTCTACGCCTCCTGTTTGTCAAAGAATTGATTTAAAAATGCTACTGATGATTTATAAAGCACTGAATGGTTTAGGCCTAAATACATTTCTGATCTGCTGATCTCATAAGAACCGTCCAGACCTCAGATTGTCATTGTTTTGATGTAGCACATCTCTGGAAAAACTTCTTTTAAAATCAGGGCTCAAAACTGTTCTTTTAAGGACTGCATTTTATTTAACTTGGAATCAGGTATAAATATCCTACACTTTAATTTTTAATCTATATGTCTTATTGTATTGCATCTTATCTGTTTGTGTTCTTATATTGCTTTGTGTTTTATATATATTTTAATTAATGGCTTCATGTCTTACACAAAGCACTTTGAATAGATAGAGATTGACGGCAATTACATCTTTATCTAAAATACACAATTTTATATTTGATGCTCCCGTGACTTTATTGCTTTTATGCTTCCTGAACTTTTGAAGATGTTTCAGGTAAGTCGGGCATGCCCGCATTGACTGGAACGGCCTACTGACTAGTTATCTTCATGTTTTTCTTGGCAGCTGATGTTGTCAGAAACAAAGCCGGTCCGCATCAAAGGCATCTGGGTCATCATGTTGCCATCGGCATCATGGGACTCTTTTTATTTCAACAACTAACTTTCAATAGCGTGTGTTTGGGTGTCCCTAACAGAGGATTCTGTGACTCCCTCCAGGTGCCTTTAGTCGTACTGTCAGGTCTGGACTTCTCAACCAGTCAGAGGCTAACGGAGGTGAGCACACACAGTGGTGTCCCAGCTGAAAGGTTACACAGACGCACATTGCCACAGACGCAAAATATTATAACTGTGTGTGTGTGTGTGTGTGTGTGTGTGTGTGTTGAATATATATACACACACACACACACACACACACACACACACATCACAATCAAAGTGTACACAATTTGTATTCTGTAACGGAAACTCAAGATTTATAAATAATGTATCATGGGGTCACTCCCAAAGACTTTGTGAACACATTTCCATGAAATTCATTCATTAATTTATTCATTCCGGCCATGTCTTCAGTGTTTACAAGGTTTCACATTATCTGGCTGCTGTGCCACTAGACCATCACTGTGCTGCATATATAACTTATTTTCTGACTGCCCCGACAAAAACAAATGTTTTACTGTGAATTACAAAATATATAGTTCACAATAAAAATGATCACTCCCAACTTTTCTCTCCAATGTACTATAACGTTTGTTAAATGACTAACATGTAGAAATGCAGTGCAACAGTCTTGCGAAGAACCTAGAGCCTAAGAGCACACCCAGGAGGTAAAGCTGGTTCACTTTTTACATCGTAAATGGGCTTTGTTCACATTTTGGTGTGCCATAGCAAGAAAAGCAAAGGTGCAATAAATAACACTCAAGATGCCTACATTTCATTTCAGGGCCCTGATATTGTTGGCTCGCTTACTTGTATTAAATCGTATTAAATTAATTTGTATTGATAATGTCAGTTACGTTTGTTTTTTTTTCTTTTCCTGCTACGAAAAGTCAAAATATGTGCTGTGAAAAAGTTCCATCCAGTCAGTAGAGGCAAACAAGGAGGCCAGGCGGCGGTGGGCTGATTGCACAAACTAATTGCAGATGACGAGCAGCTGTGTGAGGCAGGTGACGGGCTCCTTTGAGGACCTGAAGGCTGAGCTGAAGCTGTGGCCGCTCCACAAATGAGCCTTTCCGCACAGCCTATGGCGCCTTTGGGCAGCCCCCCTCAAATGTTTGTGACATCAAACATTTCCAAGTTGAAAGGTCATGTTTCATGCAAAATGCAATTTTGTAATGTATCCACCTTGCTGTCCGCCGTTGTTATTTCCTCGCTATCGTCGAACGTCTTATTCTTTATTAAAATACATACGCCACTTTTATTTTGTAATATATACTTGTTTTAAAGTGCTGTTATCGGTTTGTTGTTTACCATATTCATCTTTAAATGATGTCTTGATTTATAATTTTTATAATTTTTATTGTTTTATTCTATGTCTGTGTTTATTGTTATGCACCTTTCACCGAGTCAAATTCCTTGTATGTGCAACGTACTTGGCAAATAAACGATTCTAATTCTATGTAACTTCACATTTGGTTTTAATGCCTGCATGGTTCAAATCATTTCAAAATTGTGGAAGCTTTTTTTTTGTTCAAGTTATGTATTTACATGAGATTATTGACCACTTTTATGCAAACGCCCGGTAAATACCGCATGGCCGGTTGATATTTCTCTACTTTACTGGGGATGAAGATTGCCTGGATGCTTCATTAAACAATTCACTTTGCAGACTGACTGCTAAGGTTGTACTCCAAAAACTGTGCATCCAGCTGCCACATTTTTGTAACAAGACAGACCTTGGGCGGAACATTATGACATTCTGTCTACAAACATGGACTTTGATAGATCCAGCCCTTGAATTTGGACACCGTAAGCGATTAATTAGATGACCTAGAGGCAGAGGAGATGGAGCACCTGTCGCCATGACACATTGTTCACATGGGCAGCATCATTTGGGATTGAAGCTCTAACCCTGCAGGATTATGACCAATCACTTCCCACTGAATAATGATAGTGTATGTTTTCCCATTTCCGTGCTATTGGTTTATAACACATAATTGTCCAGTATTCCAAGGAACAGACAAATACTATGAAGGGTAATCTCCCAGGGACTCCAACAGATCCTGGATTGGTTAATCATCAAACAGCTCACATTTATGAATCACTTTGTGATTCAGACTGGCCCAAAAATGATGGCTAAAAAGTGCAGTGTCCCACATGCTGTTTTGTGTTGAGTCATCTGCAGTGTAATCTGCTTTAAGCGTGTAATCTGTGTGGGGATGTTTTAAACGTGCGCGTGCATCTGTGTATGTGCATGCACACGTCTGTGTGTTATTTACCCGACCAGCTGCTTAAAGTGATTGACGAATGACAAATCATAGACAATTCTGAGACAAGAAGAGTGGAGAGAGACAGTCTTGAGAGGTGCGGTAAGGACTGGAGTGTGCAGAGGAGAAAAAGAAGCGTGGAAGAAGTTTGATACAAGGGTCAGAGAAAAAAAAAATAGCGTGATCCATTGAGAGAGATGAATAAAATCTGGCAGGTGTGCAGGAACAAGCAGATGTCCATGTTCTACCAGAGTGTTCCTAGTCTCAAGTCTCACCTGACTGCTCTAAAAACCCAGACTCCTTCTGCCCAACTGATGTTTATATCACCCTACAGGCAAGGTGAAAGAGATGGGTGGGAGGGATAGATGGGGAGGGGAAGGGAGGCAGAGGGGGGAACAGAGAAGGGGATGGGAGGGGAAGGCTGATTGGATGTGGAGAGAAGAGGGGAAGAGGAAGGTTGTTGTGTCGGGGTGGGTGGGGAGGGAAGAAGGAAAGAGAGAAACAGGAGAAAGGGCTGTGGGGGAAAGAAAGGCTGGAGAAAGGCGGATTGGAAAAAGGGAGAAGGGTCGGTTGTAAGAAGCGGGCGGGAGAGTAAGATAAGGGGGAAAGTTGGGACAAAGAGGAGCACCAGGTCCGGAGAAAGGGAAAGAGTGATGGACTGTTCCCAGAGGAATTTAAAGCCAAGAAAAAAATCCTCATCTTCCATTTTCTACTGATGCAGTTTCTCTCTCTCTCTCTCTCTCTCTCTCTCTCTCTCTCTCTCTCTCTCTCTCTCTCTCTCTCTCTCTCTCTCTCTCTCTCTCTCTCACACACACACACTCAAATAATAAACGCATGAACCAGACGGTAGATAATTGCCTCATGGGAGAAAGACCATTAGCGCTGGATTGACAGGTGGACTGGTGTGTGCATAGCAGCAGAATGAGGAATGATTAAGATAGCAGCACACAAACATACACTATATATATATTTATATATAGCTACAGCTCATATACTCATACACAGAACACTCACTGATGCATATGCGGCATAAGAAGGCATAAAAACACAAACACTTGAAGCATAGTGGATATAATTGTCTCTTGTGGGAGATGGATAGATGGGCGTCGATGGGTTGGTGTGCCGGCTGTGGGAATAAGTTAAAATAATTAGCTACGCCCACACACACATGCTCAGGAACACAGCTAAATAAATGTCAGCAGGCGAGCGAACAGCCTTTTTTGTCAGCAGTAGATGTGCACACGCTAGTACACGCCGGTGTTTAGTCCTCTGACTCTCGGTACAGACAAACAGCATGGCAGTGTGGAGACACACGGCTCATCAAAGTCTCATTTGAAAGGCGCTGATCGTGAATCCCATGCAGCGGGTTGTTGGATATTTCATTCACCGAGGGTCATGCTGCCAGATTATGAATTCACCGAAGATCGTGACTATAAGCCACATTGACTCACAAAAATACTTGTTTATTGGACGGTTCTGATGAAAAGTAATCATACGTTTAATAAGGATATTGGTCTGCATTGTTTTGCCAAATTTTGAATGTTTTGGAGCTATTTCAACGTGTCTAAATGTTTACCCTGGCTGGGTTTCACAGCTATGATTAACTGTTTGTAAGTGCCTGTCCACATCTGTCCATGTCTTGATGTCATTTTGAGCAAATTCTGTTTTAATTTTTATCAAACCAGACTGAAGTTGTGTGGGCAGCTTTCACACCCGGAGTGTTTATCTTCTCCGGTTTCACAAACAACTCAACGAAGAAATACCTGATTAAGAGAATTATTCATCAGAAATGCAACTAGACCTTATATGTCACATACATTACACAGACATTAAAATACTCTCCAGTTCATCTGAAGGTCCTGCTCTACATCTGGTGTGAATGTGCTGCTAGACGATTGTGGTCATGCTAGGCTGTAACCTTGGGGGAAAAGGGATTCACTTTTAAAAAAATCAAAGAATAATAAGACATGGAAATGCACGATTTGAACATGCGAGGAATTGGCGTTAATTGTAAACCTCTAATCTTAAAATGAAATTCTTAACATATAATTACAAATCACTTTACAACTAATTATTAATTATTAGATATTATACATTTTTTCCAGCCAATCTTGTTCAAATACTAGAGGGGCTGCTTGCCAAACGTTTGATTCCCCCACTGATGAGACTTGATTTTGCAGACCGTGGTTCTGCATGACCTCTGCAACCATCTACCCTTCCTTACCCCTTTTTGAAAATGTCCATTAATGCTTGAGTTTTGGAGTGGCTTTCCAAATCTGACTCGCATTTTATTCTCATTTCTAACAAATCGCTCCCGTGTTGTTTTTACGTTTCTCTTGCGACATTTGCAGCGTCGTTGTTTGGTCCCGCAGCAGTTCAAATAGTTTTATTCTCAGTCGGCCAAGCGGACTGATCAAAAGGAGGAAACAGTAAAGAGTTCAGAAACTGTTCAATGTCGGAGTGAACGCATCTTAAGGGTCATCAGGGAGATTTATTGTGACAGCACATCAGACTGAAACGTATTATGTAAAAAAAAAAAGCAAAATTGAGAGAACATGGTGGGGCGGGGGAGGGATGGATGAAACATCTCTCATCATCTCTCATCACAAACAACTTCAAAAAGTTTCTGAAACACCGAGAAAGAGAGTCACAAAGAATGAGAGGATGGCAATTCATCAGAGACGGAACGAAACTGACGCAGACACAAACAGAGAGAGAGAAAAAAAATGAAAAATATTAAAACCAACACGACGCAGAAACACTTTCAGACAGAGGTGTAAAAAAAAGTAGTGAAATACACAGAGAATGACTAAAAGAGACGTATGAGCTGTTAAGTACTGGTAGGTGAGTTAATGTCTGAACGGATGGTGTTAACCTTTACCTCTTATCCACCAAAATTAGCGCATTTATGCATGTTTTTTAAAACACGGGAAAAACGGCTAAAATAGGACATAGACTTCTTTTCCATCGCCAGTGGACGAGATACTTTTTTATTTATGTTTATTCAGTTATTCAGTCTCTCTTTCATATTCTCAAACCAGAGTCGGTTTGATGAGTTTTATTTTGAGTGTGTTTATACAATGATCAGCGAGGTCAAATTACTGTTTCTCTCAATGGAGTCTGCTCACGCTTATAACGGCTGTTTCACTTCACAAGTAACTCTGTGTGTGAATTGAGTGGTCATTGTTGGAACAGCAGATATACTAACCAATTGATTTAGCCATTTCTATGTAAAGATTTGTCAGACATTCTGCTCATCTGTTGAAGTTGGACTGTGGTGAGAGTCATAGCCGTGGTCGTGTGTGATGTATATCGAATAATGTCTGACTAATTAACATGCCAGGTGCCTCATTGTTGCAGCAAGCGCCATTTTAGCATTCTGAGAGAGGACTACAGATGAAAAACGTGTCAATCTTTGCTAGCTCTGCCACATTTACATTTTTATTAATGTTGAATAATTTGCACTGTTCCTGATAGATGAATACATAACTACAAATGGAAAATAGCAAATTGTTGAAGCGAAAAGGAAATGACTTCATGTGTGTTTATTGGTTCTAGCGGACGACAAAAAAGTTGATACATTTTTTTTGTTTCTGCAAAATCCTCCACTGCCGACCAGACTTCCTGACTGAAACGTAAACTCCATTTCATTCTGTCCTGAACAGACAGATTTTTTTAACCATCACTCTTGCATGCACTGTATTCCCTGCCATATTTTGGGGGAAGCACAGCTGTCAGTGCGGAACATAATCCAATAGCCCGCAGACAGACTGAAACACCTGAGCCTCTGCACGCTGCTGCTGGTACAGAGGAATGTTACATTTTAAAGATTTAAAATAACCTCTTGTGTTTTTCTTTTTTTTTTTTATGTCTTAAGTAGTTCATTTAAATACGTTCATTTAATTGGGCATAGGGTCAAGGTTTTTTAATTGGGCATAAGACGTGAACATTAGCATTATATCGCTGTTGGAAAAGACAAAAAGCTAAAATCTAATGTTTGGTTTGCAAAGAAATGTTCGATCAAAATGAATTGAAAACTTCTACTTCAGAAAACAAAAGTGGAAGTGTTACAGCCTGGTGTAATGTAGACTAGGATCATCATTTATGTGGCACTCGTGAATTAATTTATGTGGATCCATCTGGGTCTGCCCCATTCTGGGACATGAGGGTTGAACACATGTCATTGTTGAGGGTCACAGGGGAGGCACAAACATATGGAAACATTTTGAGAGTGAAAAGTTTACTTACTTATCATTTGGGCTGGTGATGACAACAGAGCTACCCTGGCAAACTAATGAAGTCACGAAAATGTTGTTAAAATATCCTCAGGTCAGGTCTTTCCCTGTTGTTGTTGTTGTTGTTGTTGTTTTTTTTTTGGGGGGGGGAGGGTTTGTCACACATTTAATCATACTTGCATATATAAATATATTCAGATAACGGGCCATACTGTAGCATATTTCTACACCCACAGCATTTAGCTCACTGCAAATCAATGTTCAGAAGACAGAATGGGAAAAACAAAGAGCAGTGAGATAAAAAAAAAATAAAAAATAGATGAAGAGAACAGGGTGGCAGATGAAGAGAGATGAAGACAGAATAATGCTGCTATCTCAGAGAACAGGGGGATTACAGAGAGAGTAAGAATAACAACGGCGGGCAAAACAAATAACCGGACTCTGGTCAGACGGAATGTAAAAGAGAAAAATAAAAGAACATTTCTTTGCTATCGTACACACCCTGCACACGCGTGTCTGTGACGCTGTCATTGATGAACGCAGACAGTAAAACATACATGAAGGAATAACCAAGCTGACCAGGACACAACAACACAACACATTCTCAGACCAACGCGTCAAATACCGACACATTGGTCAGCGGCACTGAGCTTCAAACGATGACTCTACGTATCCCACTAGCAGCCTGTCTCCTCTCCTTACATTGATAGTGTTTATTTTCATGATAAACTTCTGTCTCCACAAGAAGGCATGACAATTATTATTATATTGCTGGTGGCGAACTTGCACAAAGAGCATGCTAACATATAACAGAGGCTACTGCCCGTTGTGAGTCACGGGACTAACGACACTGACGCGACAAAATGTCGACCTTGACCAAAGTCCTCTGTGACGCGTTGTGAGGCGAGTGACCGAGGATACGTTGAATCGCAACGTTTTTGAAGCAAAGATATATTTCACAACATTTCTAGAAACGTGCATTTCAAACATCATAGAGTTCAAACATTTGTGGCGCTTTTGCCATTTACAAACTACATTTTGCCAAAAAACAGATCATGTTTTGGGTATTTAATACGTTACTTTTAGTTTCACACGGGACACGGACACGGACACGCCTCATCGTTACGCTGAGTACCGCAGGCTTTCATTAAACTTATTTGTCATACGTCAAATACAAACGTAAAGTCAAGGAAAATGTGTTCCCTCAAGACATATTTGACAATGTAGGTCTTTATCATGGGAACGTAAAATTTAGGAGACCAGGCAGTGAACATTAACCGACATGCAAACAGGCACATAAGGTATGGGCAGTTTATTATAGGCAAACCCACATAAATATATGCACACACACACACACACACACACACATTCTTTTGAAGGCCTAATAAACTCTCTCTCACACGGGCACACACATGCAGTGACAGTATCTCCTTCACATTCCACTGGGTTGGAGTTAATCCTCACCACAGGAGGTGTCATCACCTCAGTGAGACACTTGTGCTGCGTATTCAATGTACTGAAACGCGAGGTATTGAAAACGTTAACTCAGCTGACAGTTATTTCATGTCGGGACGCTCAGTAAGTGTTGAGACAGGAGCGGAGCACAGTTTAAATATTAATACGCCAGCAGAAATATGATTAGTAGGAGTCGCTAAAAACTCAATGCGCATGCACACAAGTATTTGTATTCGAGGAGTGTGTGTCTGTGTGTGTGTGCAAGGAGCATGAGCCTTTTTCAGCTCTCTCTGTCTCTCTGTATATATTCATTACAGCTCTTTGTAACACTTAGTTCAGCTCTCCTTCTCTCGCTGTCTGCCCCCTGAACAATGCTGCGTGTGCGCTACATGCTGATGAAGTCGACTTTGTCTCAGGAAAGCTTTGATTCGCAGTTTGGGATAGTGTCAAAACATTTCTTTAATCCATGGAGCTTGACAATGCGAGTGGAAGTCAAGCTTGGTTACGCAGTAGCCCTTCATGTCCTTCCCTGCGTCCTTTTAGAGTGCGAGGCGTTTGAGCGCATTCAGTCCCTCGGTCTGGGGTGTTCCAAAGGTTCTTCTGAGTCACCGACCAAACTCAAATCAAGTGTGTTCACTTCAGGGTTTGCTGGTTGTCACAGAGATAACATCTCAGTCTCTTTTGCCCCCCTCACTCCCCCACCCCCGACTGCTGGAGAGACCTTGTACTTGTATGATGTGTTTTGGAATCCTGCTGGGACATATATGCACATGTTGGCTTGTGTCGGTATGTGGTTGGATTTGTGAACACAATACTTTTTAATATGTAGACTGTGGCCAAAGCTTTGTGGTATTTGTTTTGTTATATGAACAGGCAATATGTGGTCATCTGTTTTTATCATCAAAAAATTGTTGAAATTGAAAATGAAATATAAATTGTCAAATTACATCTTCAGTGTATGTCATTAGCCTACTGTAACATGTCACCCTTTGCTTTGACATAATTAGTAAAGTACTGTAATTAAATGATTAAGATGCATATATGTAATGATTGTTAAATCAGTGTCATCTTGTCACAATAAACATAAAGTGCATTTCTGGGTATGTGGGGATAATAAATACAGTTTCTTATCCCCACCCCGTCCCTTAAAAAAAAGATGAGTCTCAAGAAGCGCACACACAACACAGTTCTATGATGCAGTAGAAATATGCCATATGAAACATGCTGATGAGAGTTGTAACGTGTCAACTTTGATTGATTAAATCCAGAGCACATAGCTTGATAATAATTCATTCCTCTAATAAAATGAGTAATTCCATAGAGTTTTCTGCATCACACGCCACAATGTCTCCTTGACCTGTCAGACCTGAGACTGACATAAAGTGAGAGAGGCTGCAACAACAGAAAAGAGCAAGACCGCAAGATTTTAAAGAGGAAACGCGTTTGTTTTTCTTAAATGACATGTGTACAGTTCAGAGAAAATGATAACCTCTCCTACATTATGATTGATGACATTGATTAAAACAAATGGTGTACCTTAATTTGCCAATGAGATTATTCCACAATGCTATGCTCCTTGAATTTTGAGCTCTAAAACTATAGCATGTCATTTTGTAAATGAATTATTCTAAATACAGAAATAAATATTGTGTTTCATAAACCATATGGGTTGCACAACACTAGCCTGATGCCATCTGTGTAAACAGTTGTTACACTGACTTTGTGGTGAGCAGTTTGGCTTCATTACCAGCTGGTGACTGATGAGGATTGACTTGTCACTGAAGAAACTGTTGCACGAAGGTAGCCGTTTGTGTGTGTTTGCTTATAGCTGGGGGTCTACGAACGTGGGCAAATCTTATTAAATTCCACATAAATGTATTGGAATTCTGGACCAAATAGAAATATTTCCAAAGAGCATTGTAAGTCATGCTGAATTACTGGGCAATGCATGGAAAAGTGATGGACAATAGATCCAGAATATTCCATTAGGTTTAGCAAAGCAGCCAAAAAAAGCTTATCAAAGCAGTTTTGTGGGACCTTTATAGATATTGCTGCCAAACGAACTGCAGCATCTATTCCTAACAGTATCAGGCAGACCTAAATGTAAAAGTCACATTTAAGCTTGGTAATTAAAGCAGAGCTCTAACAAGAATATCCAGTGACGGGGTTTAATTTCAAAATGCAAAACCATTGAGTTTCTGTTCGGGTCGAACTGCTCTGTTTTAAAGTTGTGCTAAAGAGAAAATGATTGGTTCAACTTGCATGCTGACATTTTACAAGGTGAACTAGCTGCAGTGTTCAGAACCCTCCCCCCTTCAAATTGAAAAGATTACATCATTCATAATATTACCAACATCCCAGAGTAATGCTATAACACACTATTCTGTTTTTGGACTAAAGGTCTGGTTTGGAAGAGGCAAACTTGTTTGGTGGGGAAAACAACGTGATCAAGTGACATCAATCTGGTTAGAAATGAATATGACATCATACTAACTACATCTTGTAGCTGCAAGAACCCGGCTATAACAACAACATGGTATTTTCTACGTAAACTAGTACCATCACTCATGGTTCCAAAATAGTTCAAAGGGATCAGTTCAGGATATATTCGTCTTACAAAAAAAAAGGTTGGAAATCTTTTATCTTTCTCCTTTTCTCTCATTCTCTACTCCTTCTCCTTCTCTTTTAAAAACCCTCCATTTTAATTATCTTCCTTCCGTCCCGGTGACGGAGCCTGGTACAGATTCTCCACACGTGCTGTACTGTATGACCGACCGACATAATCTCTGGCGGGATTAAATCTTGAGGGCTTCACAGCTATTCAATGCATGTACACACGTTGTGCAATTAAAATCAACTGTGTGTTTTGCACCAGGCCACCACAGTTACCGAGATACATTAACATAGACACATTCCAAATAGGATGGAAGCATTGAATTGATTTCTTGAGGGGAATTGGGTGTCATGAAAAATGACTCAGCCTGAGCTAGTCCTTGAAGTCCCCGATGGAAACCAGGCCAAATGTTTCGTGTGCCCTGCATAGCTAATAGACTGACTGGGTCTGACATCTAGTGGTGAATACAGCTGTTGCATTGTGTGTGACGTGTTTAAAAAGTGGTCAGACGATAAAACAAACAGGTTGAATGGATGACAATAGATGGATGGATAAATAAATATTTGGATGGGTGATTTATGGATGTAGAGTTGTTATAATAGAAGAGAGATATGAGGGAAAAAAACACCTTTGTTCTGTGTGAGTATTCATTACTTCACTTAAACTGATCTCGCAAAGACAAATGCCAGTAGACAGCACTGTAACTGCTACTGCAATTAAAGTGATTCACATATTTAAATAGCTAATGGGTTCTATTAAACTGTAATTATATTGTAACAGGGTATCATTCAACAATTTGTCTTGGGAGACCCTACTTGGGAGCCCGACAACCCAGATCCCAGGGTCATGGGGGTACGCATGGTGAAGGAGGTTGAGGTGGTTCTGGGATCTGATTCAGGTGCCTCCTAGACGGCTCCCTGTGGAGGCATTACATGTAGCTCCAACTGAGAGGAAACCACAGCAGACCACACTAGAGGGATAGAGGGCTTGGAAACCCCCAGGAAGATCTGGAGGATGTGACCAGGGAGAAGGACCATTTTGTTGCTTAGTCCAGACCTGGTAGCATATCAGTGAGTGCTGGGTGGAACTTTGACCTCTCAAAGTACATCATTAAAATTCACACACCCCTTAATAATTGTTCAGCAGAGAACCTCTATATGTTCTGAATGTGGTATGTCTACAATACTGGTCCTAAACAGATCCCCTTTTTATCCTGAGTCTGACTTGGACCTTGCAAGGAGTTGTCAGGGAAATCTCTTTTGTTTTCGATAAATTACACTTTGACCCCAGGTTTTACCCAAATCTGTATATATATATATGCTATATCTTCACAGTTTTGGTGAGATTGTATTGTTTTATTATTAACTTTTTTTATTTTTGGATGAAAAGCCAACTGGACAAGAGTGGCTGGATCTTTTGAAAACGTATGGCACTGTAAGTGCAGGAGCAGCTAAGAAGCCATTTCTGAAATTATTTTCTCTAGGGACCAATTTAGTCTTTCGCAAATTAGTTAGATAGCGTATATACATTGAATTCTCTTCATCATTCAAAAGTTAAAAAGTTCCTTGAGGCCCTGATATGTAAAACTGTTTAAAGAAATGAATATGGCTAAAAAGAATGCATCGATTATAGTGACAGCAAGGCAGGCTCAACATTTTTTGTTTCCACTCATGCATAATTGGGTAAAAATGAATTAGTGTCATAATACTATGACATGAACTGAATTTATTAAGTATACCTTTTTAAACTTGGCAGCAGGGCCTCTTAAAATATATCAATGTTAATCACCAAGGCAGCTGTGCAATTAAAGACTAGTGCTTAGAGGGATACTTCAACAGAAATGATAGTGTGCTCTTTAGAAGGAATTACTTAAATAAAGAATTTGAAAATAAATCACAATGGAATTACTGGATTGGCTACTTCATTACGGGAGAACAGACCACATATTTACACCGCAAACATGCAGGTGGATATGTGTATAGCAACAGCTGTTAGTAATGCCATAAGGTTGTGTAGTCTGAGAACAAATTCTGATCTAATAATCAGATTTTTTACAGATATGAAATGGTCAAAGGCCGGTCAGTGCCACAAAGATATGTATTTTTGGGGTTTTATTATCTGCCATTCCAACAGGAACAGGATAGTTACACCTTTTGAGTTATGTCACAGTATCACATTAATTAAAATTGTCAGAGACATCTAGCTGTTTTGATGCACTGTAACAATACATTTAAAGCTTGGCTGCCAATAGTTGTCAAGTTAGGTTTAATTTGAAGATACAAAAAACAGGTTTGATCATACATTTGCCAAACATCACTTCCTAGCGTCAAAGCAGAATCATGAATGCAATTCAAAAATACATGAACTGACTGCACTATGATTAGCAGCTGTGAATGTGTGTAAATGTGGAGCAGGTTCTTGAATAAAGCATCTGGTGTATGATGACTCGTATTCCCCTCCACTCAATAGGATTTGTTTCATGGCACAGGAATAGAATTAACGGTCACACGAGTGTGGCGTCTTACCAGGAGGGGGAGCTAGTTGCATATCCTTTAATGACCTATCTCCCCTCAGGCAC
The DNA here is from genome assembly GCA_016806645.1 of Ophiodon elongatus. Lineage (NCBI taxonomy): Eukaryota > Metazoa > Chordata > Actinopteri > Perciformes > Hexagrammidae > Ophiodon > Ophiodon elongatus. The sequence continues at coordinate 1,489,611 of JACSYO010001218.1, read as the reverse complement.
CTTCTTCTGCTACCTCAAGCGGGGTAGCAGGGGTGTTTGTATTCCATTGTACAAAGGAAATGAAAGGCAGCCCTTAAAAGCCCTCTCTTGAGCAAAATGACGACAATTCTAGTCTAGCGCGTTGTATTGTGTCCCATGTTTTTGCTTTGTTTGGTCACTGTTCTGACTTCAGTGCACAATGTGTCTATTATTTCTGAAAGGTATAGTCCAAAGTAGACATTTTAGCAGGAATGAAAAAAAAAAAAGGTTTGGTGTTAACCAATCCCATTGCAATCAACCCTCTTTGTCCTCATTAGCTCCATTCGCAGATGGGCAGCCATCCAGTTAAAGGGGAAGGGTGCTTGTGTAATCGCAGCGTGACCATTTCTGTATTTTAATTTTAAGAATATAAAGCTATCCTATACATTTATCACATTATATGTTATTGTGTTTTACTGTTCATCAATGGGACTTGTCTACACTGCCTCATACTACAGTAATTAGCCTTTAATATAATAAAATGACCTCCGTGTAGTACATTGAACCGAAACGAGACATATATGACACATATATCCAACACTCTAGACGGACCATTTCAGTGCCATGAATCTCTCTGGACTGGGCTAATTAATGGATCTAATTAGTATTTCATGGTTAAAAGCAGGTCAGTGGCTGATCTTCTGAACAACTGTCATGGACAATGATCAGTACTGTGTTAGTGCTCTCAAGAGATCTGTTCTTGTGGTATGTGGTGTTATAAATGATTCAATTATGTGAAAATCGCATAAGAACTTTCTATGAATAATACATATGGTTTAAGCTTGAATTAAAAAAAATGTTTTAATATATATATATATAATCATTGAAGAGGATATTGCACTGTTGGACAATGTTTCCGCTGGAACCTCCTGCTTTGTAAGGTCTATTACCGAATTCTGAAATCAAACAGTAGAGTAGAAGCCACTGTCTCTGCTCAGCTGGCTGAGCACAAACTAAAAAATGTTGTAAAATCAATAAATCAATAACCTCTTAATATGGCTGCATGTCATTTTGAATTGACGTTAACATAGTGATATCATTTTAAAGGCTTTATACTCTCATGGCGCTTCACTATTTTCATGTATTACCTGTAGAATGTACCTGTAATCCTAGTTCTATAAGCACAGGCTTCACCTTCTACATGTTTCTATGAGTAATCCTCTCCTCTAACCACGAGCATGCGTTCAACCCCCCCAAAACATTTGCTTAAAGACAGCCGGCCAATCAGGACATGTTGACCTGAATATGTGCATCTGAAAACACCTGTGTGGGCAGGTGAATTGAAAATGTACCTTGTGGTAAGAGGTGCAGAGTGTGACGCAGGGCATTATGTTAACCAAATGCTATAAAAGCAGTGCATGTGCCTGCATTTCTGCGTGTTTTCTACCAACATGTCATAACCCATTGACACTTAAAACGCAGATTAAAACGCATGATGGACTCGAACAATGTCTGCCATTCTTAACTTCTAATTACTGTGTATTGCTAGTTTCAGCTATTAGCTGTGGCAGTTAGGCTGTTCAAACAGTAGAATTACTAATTAACCAAGACTCGTAAATAAAAGCCATATGGATCCCCTTTGAATTGAAAATGAGATATTTTACTCTCTTTGCATTGGTCGTGTGTGTGTGTGTGTGTGTGTGCGTGCGTGTATGACCATATGTTTATAGTTTCAAGTGACAATCAAAAGGCCCAGTGAAGAGCTCCATCTGGATGAATGACATCTTTGTGTGTGTGTGTGTGTGTGTGTGTGTGTGTGTGTGTGTGTGTGTGTGTACACGTGATTAAACAGGCCAATTATTGCTCAATTAACTAAGGAATTTACAACCACGGACATATTGCAAATTGAGAATTATAGGAATCTACACATTTAGACATTCATCTGTCTCTCTTTTCTACAACATTGTTAATCTCACTATCTATGAGGGGAGAAGAGGGAGAAAAAAACTGAAAACAGGGCCTTCATCATGAGCCTGGAGACATGGGATATGGGACTGAGACATGTCAGCTCTGGAGACTGGAATGCATGATAAATGGAAAAAAATTGTTATAATATCTACCTATTAATATACCTTGGATATTATATGTTCCTACCTGTTCACCCGTCCAGCATTCCTGAGGGGTTAGAAGATAATTACGCTTTTACTGATGGACAATATGATTGGGAGTGGGGGATCGCACAGTGGTTGAAAGAATGGTAAGAGAGGCACAGAAAGAGAAATACAACCCTTTGGGTATCAGGACATTAATGACTACTGGGGTCACTCAGAACCAGATACCACTCTAATATAATGTATTCTACCTGGACATGAATACACTAATCAGACCATGGTCTCATCATCACTTGATGAGCCCTTCACTCTGAAGGCTTAATGGAGTTGACCCAGAATGGGAGAAATATTTGCAGAATATAATTAACAAAGTTTTCTTCACTGGAGTTGAGTTTAGTTTCAGACTTGTAGCTCTCAGCTTCTTTGCTGGGATGTGATAAATTGTAAGTGGCCTCAAAATTGTATGCAAATTCTTTTGATGTGAAAGACCTGTGGGCATTGGCCACTGACTGTAGAGGAACTGTTGTACACAGTGGTTAAACTTGGCCAACCTGAGCCCACCGAAACAACCTATTCTCACTCCTAACTCGTCAAATCCCGGGGCTTGGTCAGTGGTCGTAAGCTTCAAACTACGACGCTTTAGGTACCCCTCCAGTTTCTGTTTTAGACGTATCAGGGAAGGTGAGTCAGTTTCCACTTGTGTCTTTTTAAATAAACTTCCGTCTTCAGTGGACGTTGTCAATCTCTACTTTTAGTTTTGCTCGGGACACAAACAGCGGTTTCCTGGGCGCAAGTCCTGTCTGTATGACCCATCCAACACCCCTCCCACTATCTCACTCTTTATACTACATGAGTTGCTCTGATCGCTAATGACGCCGGTAGGTTTACAGTGGAGTTAGTTGTGTCGGAACCAGACCCCAAGGGCCCCAAGGGCCCTGACCAAACGTCGGTATTTGACGAGTTGGGAGTGAGACCGGGTTGACCCATGTTGACCTCTACCGCTTGTTATCCAAGTTGCACCATAGTCACAGCTCAGTTTCTTCTCCCTCAGTATCACAGCATTGCCAACTCTAACACCTTTGACTAGTGACATCCTCTGTCAGACGCCGTCTCACACTAACCAAACACATGCAGAATGTTGGCACCTTTTTCTTTTCTTCTTTATCAAATAGCTGCGGCCATCGCAGCAGCAGGATCGTTGCGCTTCTCCAAATTGAGAAAGAGGCTGTGTGCAATTGATGGCACATAAGCGGTAACTTAGTTATTTAAATATTCTGATGTAGCTTTGTGATACAAAAGGCAGCTTTATTAACCTAAATTATTTGCAAGGCCAGTAGATACAAACACACAATGTTTGGTGTCATCCACAATATTTTGATGTGCAGACTTGCAATAGCCCTCATTAGAAGGTTTGACTCATCACCCTGACAACCACCTCACAATGTGACTTCATCTGTCATCATTATCCAAGTCTTTGTTGTTGTCAGGGAAACCCCTCTCTGGTCATAGTGGGATAATGGCATTGTGTACAGAGACAACAGGGCCCAGATGAAGCAAAGCATCAATTATGCGCACTCTTAATTGTATGTTATGGAAAGTAGCACAAAAGTTCATTCATTTGTTGTACATTTATGATGATAATAAATATTTGAGGTGGAAATATGTGTGTTCAGTAAGACATCTTCAGATGCCTGTTCAGGGTTTTATTACATTCCTGATACACTGACAATATGTTGCCATGCATTTTGATGAACAGAAGGCCAGAGACAGCAGAGGTGAACAATATATTTCAATAAAACATATTCCACAATCCAAACATAACAAGTTTTATTTTCTTTAGATCACAACATAATTCGTTTTTTGAATTTCGCAAACCAGTTTTTATTAATTAATTGTCTTGACATAAGCTTGAGATAGAAATAATTGTATTCGAATAATTAAGCATTTGGTGACTTTATTGCAAGAAAACAAAGAATAAATGAGTAATTACATGTGTGGCCTCTTCAGCTGTCCATAGATAGCACTCTTGAAAAAGAATGAGCAAAAGAAAACCGCCAACAAATGTGAATGAGCATCTGCTATGGTGAATACAGACCTATTTAATGAACACTGATCAGTGTCCAGGAGCAATTAACATATTCTCAGAGAGAGAGAGAGACGGAGGGCCTTACAAAGGAAAGAAGGGCTCGTAGGCAATTGCCAAGCCACACAGAAGGAGACGGCACTCACCTGAGACCCGCGGTGGAGGAAATTCACAGTTCACACTCTCAGATGACAGGAAATGAGAAGCAGGGGAAGTTAGGGGATGAAACAAACAAAAAAAAAAAAGGCAGATAGAGAGGCAGGGAGAGGGAGAACAGAAGGAGGAAACAAAGGGAGGAGAAAACCTCCCCAGATGGCGGGGCATACGGTGAGATGTGTTAGCAGACAAAGCTGGCAAGCTGATGTGACTCTGGGAGGAATAAAGGGACAGGAACGAGTGTGTGTGTGTGTGTGTGTGTGTGTGTGTGTGTGTGTGTGCGCGTGTGTGTGTGTGTGTGGTTCTTTGATCACCCCTCAGGGAGTCATATCTCACTTGAATGAAAATCTCCAGTGAAAAATAAAAATCATACACAGTATCACAATACCTAACGATGCATATAAACCCTAACCCTATCTGTTACATTATGTATTCTGTTCATTGTTGATTTAAAAGTTACTGACTTTTCTTCTATGTGTTGTTTTTATTAGCCTGCAGAGGGCAATGAAACACTGCACTCTTCACACCGCTTGTTTAAGCTCAAGGATTCGTTCGCACAAGAAAAACACCTCTGAGTGTGCGTTATGCTATTCATATGCAATGATCTGTGTGCGCGTGTGGGCACATTGATGCATTTGTGTGTAAGTACGCATGTGTTAGGCTCAAGGACTTAAACATTCACCCTTGTTAATCAGTAGTTTCTTGGCAACAAGGTGTAAACCCTTTGAAATGCACTAAAATGAAGAATATCCTTACTCTGGTGTATATGCTTCTCCCTTGTCTCCTCCCATCCATCAAGCCCTTTTCTTGATCTCTCTCTGGGGTATATTTACCAGCTCGGTCTGACCAACTGCTGTACTGTAAAAACAGAACCGCTCATCGATCCAACATTGATTGAGATGCTGGCTAATTAATAATGCATCAAGTCGGGTCAAGTGCTCTGCTCTTAGGTGCTCCGGTTTGCCCGACTGGAAACAGATCACAGGACCTGAGTTGCAGTACATTTCATCACCAGACCTCTTATTTATTTAACACCAGATTTATATCAGTTTAGATCAGGTGTGTGTTAAGAGAGTCTACTAATGTCTACCAGTTTAAATGCTTCTTTTTTTTTTTTTTTACAACATAGGGTCAAGTGCAAACATGTCAGGAATGTGCATATGTTCAAGTATAAACTTCAGTTATCCAAGATGAACTAGACAGGTATACACAAAGTTAGATTTTTTTTTCCTCTTCTCTGAAGATGGAAACTATGGTGACTGTGCAGCTGTAAAATATTGTTATAGACATTTTTTTTTTTTTTTTATCTACGTTTACTTTAGATGTAGTTCATTGATGTTGCTGCTCCTGCTTTGGTTGATGTAGCAAGCTACTTATTGGGAGTTTCTGGGAATCCGCCTCCCACACCTCCAGCCCCTGTGCCCAGTTATTACATCCCAGACCACAACATGCAACTTCTGGTAGGACAGCGAGCAAGCAGACCTCAAAATAAGGTTGACTATTGGGTGAAGTATTGAGGCAATGATGAGCGTTTGGACATGGAGGTTGCAGGCAACTTGGAAAGCTATCAAGTTCCTTCAATTAAACAACCTTTCAGAACGACACACACAAGTGTATTCGGATCGGACACATGTACAGCAGGACAATGTCCTCTGTCTCCGTCTTCTGAAAACTGATACAAATAACCGCTGCAAAAATAAAACAATCATCTGATCGTACACTGGCGTGCGCAACACATTTTTAAACAGGTTTAGGAACAAAATCTAGTTTGTTAGCGTGAGAGAAAGATCATGGTATGGGATCAAATCTGTCGTATCAGTTTGTTGTATTACTTCATTACAGTAAGGGCACCTTCGGCCTCATGGTTAATGACAATCATTTTGTTTGAGAGAAACTATTGCTGTCTGACAAGGTCAAAATTGGCGTTTTCAGATGTCAGACCCACACACTGACTGAAATCTGATGCCCAATCTCACTCACCAAGTCTTCCAGGCCTCCTTTTCAGGATTTACCCATTTTCAAAATCACAAGCTTTTGGAACTGAGTGTACCCCATCTATGATAAAAGAAATACAGTATCTGGCTTCTTCACCACACTGGTCACTCTGACATCTCTCAGGTGGGCAACAGCTGTCAACAACACTGAGAGAAAAGGTCATGTGATGTCAGAGTGGCCAGGAAGTGGTGTAACTGAAGTCCATTATTGATTAGCTCTTGAGCTTTTGCTATGGGCACACACACCCCAGACTGATTATGATAATTTAAGTTAGTTTGAATATGTCTTGTGGTCCTCGTAGGTCCCTGAATAATTGTTTTCTTCTGGTGTGTGTATTTCTTCCCCTGTAGATGTTCATTGTATTTAATATGACAATTGACTTGATTTGATTTGAAAACAGTAATCAAAATGACCAATAAATGTCTGTATCCTCACTGGAACTTGAGGTATTTTCATTTAATGAGACTCCACACCAGATGGAGCACCATGGAAATGGCATTAAGTTTGTCTTTATAGTTACTGCTCGTGCGGTCATATAATTGCACATCAGCAAGTCTAGCCTCGGTCAAATCCATACTGCAAATGAGCCGAAGAATGTGGAACATGATATCAATTCTGGAAATTCCCACTTAAAATGGCCAACCTCTGTCCTAATTCAGTTATTCAGCTTGGCGGTAGCGTGGATGCCATTCAGATTCAGAGGGGCTGTGCTTGCCAACTGATGTAAGACTTATATATTTTGACAAACCCAGATGGTCTCACACCTGTCTCTGCCGAGCATAACAGGTTTTATTGTCATGCACTGTAATAAATTTTAGTCAACAACAGATTTTAATACTAATCTTAACAGTAAACAAGTCAAAAAAATTGCACGGTTTCTTTTTTGGGGTATCACTTGAGAGACGATTGATGACGCGCTATTCCAAGTTGCATACCAATACAAGATACACTGCACATATGAGGCTTTAAGAGGCTTGCATTTCAAGATGTTTCCATAGGCAGAAAATCCCGGCGCATGATGCCAAACTGAGCAGCTGCGAGCGTCATGCGAACCATGCAACGACACTTAGGAATCATGAAGAAGAGCAGTATGTGAACAAACATGTTGGTTCGTGGGTGTGCTTGTGTGTTTCTGTTGCATTCATGAGACATCTGGCATCCCTAAACCCCCTGCCCTCTACCCCAACACAAACACACACACACACACACACACACACACAGAGCCAGACCTGAATAATGAGGTGTCATGTCTCCCTCACACTCTGGGACCCCCATTCATGCCTCATCCATTCACGTCATCTTCCAAATCCATCTCTTGCGCTGTAAGTCTCCAGTGTTACACACTCTTTCTCCCCCTATCACACACACACACACACACACACACACACACACACAATGACACACGCACACACAGTGTAAGGAGGGAGGTCAGGTCACGTTGCTGAGAGATGACTTCTATTGAGAATAATTACAGTTGAGGATTGGCTGCTCCCTGGTCTCTTCAGTATACACATCTCCCATTGGTCCGGCCGGCTCACGCCTGGCCTACCAGCTGCCCTGTTTGTCTCAGGTGGTAAAGGCAATTATTATGATGAATGAAGATATTATTTATCCTAGCCGATAATTTGACAGCAGAGCTGCGTCTAGCTGCTTCGCTACAACGGCTGCTATTGTCGAGGTTCTCGTAATTAATCTCCTCTGCATTTGTTTTGCAATCTCGCGTGAGAAAAACACTGAGATTGAAATGTGAGATGTTTTACAACCATCTTCCGTGCTTGGTTATTCGGTTTACGATCGCTCCATCTATTTTCACACGATGACACGGTGTTGTTTCAGTGCCGCTGCATCTACAGACAGCTGCCAGACGATTCCACCACAAATGAGCCCTCAACTGATTGAACTTACGTCCCTAAGATTCCAGAAGGCGCAAACACAAGACCGACATTCTTACGAAGGATTTATGTTTTGCCCACACAGTTCAATCACGGGGTGGTTATGATAAATGTTGTATTTAGCCCCTTTACGGTAAGGAGAGCGACATCGTCACAGTTGCAATACTGAACACTTTGTTAAAGTTATGGAACTATCGTGGCCCAACCGCTTCCCAATGGAAATTTTGTCTCTCTCTCTCTTTCGCCGTCAGCTGACATCCTCCTCGTCTTCCATCGTAATTATTATGCCTGCGACAGGGTTTTGTCACTTAAACATAGAACTTGTGTTTTTTTTTTTTTTTGTGGCACTTGCTATAGAAAGTCAACATAAGTCTAAACAATTCTAACAAACTGCAGACTTTATAATTTAGCTGAATGGATGTAATAAGGAGTAGTAAATTATAAAAGTATTATTTCATATTCACACAGAGAATCTACCTCATTAAAGGAATAAATTGTCATAAAAAAGACCAAGGTGCAAAAAGTGCTTTGAATCACCTGTCACAGCTACCTTCGTTGTTTAAATATTCAGGCTTCTCAGCATTACAAATTCACAAAGAAAGCACAAATAATATATCAAAACTATGTCAACACTGCCTATAAAGCCATTAGAAGATCTTAGGGTGTTCTTCCATCAAAGACTGGGAAACCTTTGAATGGTCTTTTTTTCAAAAATATTCTATTGGGTAATGGAGCTGTTATGAATTGATCTCAATTCCTGTGTTTGTGTGTGTGTGTGTGTGTGTGTGTGTGTGTGTGTGTGTGTGTGTGTGTGTGTGTGTGTGGCATGTTTTACCCATGAATTGGGGACATCAATCTGATTACAGTAAGTAGCTAGGGGGACAAGGACACAAGCACACATATACACACACACCACACACACACACACACACACACAGTGCATATACACCATTCGTCCTGTAACCCCGGTTACCTATAGGTTGTTTCTTGCTGATGATAGCTTTATAACTCTGCTGAGAGAGGCAAATCTCTCAACACCAGTGTTTGTGTTTGTGAGTGTGTGCTCATTTGAGAGCATGTGTGCAGCTGTGTATAAAATAAGGAGAAGACAGCCGACATTAATGAGTGGAGACTGATCTAATATAATCAATTCATATTTTTTTCCCATTTTCTTTGGCTGCTCATATTGTGTAACAGACAAAGACTGAGGGAGGGTGATACATAAAAGGGGAATGTGGGTAGGATTAACTGACGTAGATTTGAGGTGCATATAGAGAGAAGGCGGTAGCGAGCACAGGTGTAGGAGGGTTTAGGGAGCGAGGATGGGAGGAGGTTAATTTATTCAGCTGGTATGTAAATAGTGCAAAGTATAATGCTATTAGCTGTGATTATATGAGGCAGCTATTTCAAGAGAGAATCTGTGACCAGCTGCTTTCACAGATGTGAGAGGAGAGGAGAGGAGAGAAGAGGAGAGAAGAGGAGAGGAGAGGAGAGGAGAGGGAGTGATTGATTTTAAATTCCCATGCATGCAAGCCATATATAGTGTGCCTGGGTATTAACGTTATTCATGGTGTCCATGCTCATAAATAAAAACAGGCGCTTGCATCTCTTTTAAAAGAAGATGCCCTGCCCCATGGGTAACCTGTGCGTGTTTGCTTCCAGGTATAAGTCCATGTACATCTTTCAATAACAGCATCCCTGTAAAATCATGCATCCACACACAAGCTGGCAGTGTGTGTGCGCTTGTGTGTGTGTGTGTGCGTGTGCGTGTGCGTGAGAGCTTGTCTATGTGTGCGTGCAGCCCTCGGAACGTCTTCCTAGCCCTCTTACCCCCTCGGTTCCTGTGTTGAGGTATCCTTGTTCTCTGTATTGTGATGTTTTTATCTGTGTGTGATTGCTACAGTTCCCCTCAGCCAAAACACACAGCTCTCTGAAGGCACACACAGTGCCAGCTTTAGCCACCCTCTGAGGAGTGTGCGTCAATAAAATATGAGCCGAACAGACACTCGCGCTTACACACACACAGACACACACAGAGGCCCGCCTCAGCCTGTGCGTTTACACTGCTGTGAACATGAACACTAAGTGGAAGTTTGCACGCAAACATGGCGGCCACGGGAGTTACCTCAGGCCAGCTGCCCTGTCATCCAGCGAATCAAGCGCACCATTGCTCTCCCTGCCCACCGTCACCGAAACTCATTTGACTGCGGGATATGTTTAATTAATGAGCACCGTTTGTCCTTTTATATCTTTCAAGACCTCCAACCCCCAACAAAGGAGGGGAAAGAGGAAGATTGAGGAAGAGGCTCGAGAGAGAGAGAGAGAGAGAGAGAGAGAGAGAGAGAGAGAGAGAGAGAGAGAGAGAGAGAGAGAGAGAGAGAGAGAGAGGTTCCCACATGGGAATGCGTTGCGTGTTGCCTTCGCGTGGGAACTGTTGGTGCAGCAGGCTTGTTTGTTGGTGCATCGAGTGACAGCAACAAACTTCATGTGAAAGTCCTTCAAGCTGAAAGGGTTTAAGTGGGCATCTCAGCACAGCAGAGCATCAGAGTGATGAGAGGGCGCACACGGCACGAACGCAATGCATGCTCACATATATTGCAGCTACTGACAAAGGATTGTAAATGAAGGTCATCCCACCACCATCACTTGGGCTAATAAGCCCACAAAAAAAAAAAAAAAACATGATAATTTCATGTTTGCCATTGTACTGTGGATGGGACTAAAGAGGTTGATCGGTTCGATCACACAACAAAAGATAATCCTTGAAACCAAATTATTTGGCCAAACCTGGATTTAGAAGCTAGTGCTCAAAAGCTTGTGCTCAAAGCACTGGTTTAAAAGACTGAAGGCAAATCAAAGCAAGTGTTAAGTATCTTTTTGAAAAGCTGGTGAACTTCACTGAATACATATTCATGTTTTATACTGATGACACCGTTGTTTCTTTCCATTTCCTTGCTACAAATTCCCCAAACATTTTGCTCCGAAATATCCCTGTAAATGCCTACATATGCCATGTCCAGTATTGACTCTTCAAAACCAAAGCTGGACTTCCTCCTTGGACCAATCCATGCCAGAACTGGACCTCCAAGTGTCACCAGATGTGTTCGCCTGGAGCCCCTTCCTGTTGTCACTCCCCAGGTTTATTATCAGGCATGGAACTGCCTCTGATGTCCTTCATAAATTTCTAAGAAGCCCAGAGAGAGCTCCGAGAGGTTTCCTAGGCAATAATATCACAACTCCCAGAACAACTCAAGGGCCACCAGGTTCAATTTCCTCTCAATTTACCAAATGCTCCACATATGGGCTCCCATATATGGTCACACAACCTGCTATTAGCCTGAGGAGACAGCCGTGTGCTACCCTTATAGCCCCACCTCCTCTATTCACAAGCCCAGATGAGTTCCCAGTGGAGTGACAAGGTCATGGTCTCTCACTGGCTTCCCCCATCATTTCATTCTTTGTCACCTGCCCCTGCCACTTGTGTGTCCCACTTACTTTGGTCATCAGAAGGTTTTAGCTGATAATCCACTTTGCCAGTTATTCTACATAGCTCGTTGTCTTCCATACCATTCAATTCAGCTGTACATGGTTTCCAATCTTTTTTTGTTCGAAACTCTTTATGTGACCTTTGTGTATATATATATATATATATATATATATATATATTTCTTCTTTTTTTTTTTTTTTTTTTTTTGACTTGTTTACTGTTATATTTTTATTTTTCCTGAAGTAATTCTATGTGTTTCTGGATTACGTAGTGAAGTAAGTGAGCATTACTGAGAGCTGCTGTTTTATTGTGATCTGAGTTACTCCAGCAACATCTGCATACATCTGCCTTTTGGTAGCATCGTGGGTATTGATTGTTTTACTGTCATCTACAATCGCAGATCATTATTTTCTGTGAACTATGATGCTAGGAATCGATCGAGTTACTATTGCTTACGATTACACTTTTCCCAGGCCTCTAGAGGTTCATACAAGAATATTTACAATAAATAGATGATTGATTATATGTTAAAATGTAATCCCATATATTACATTTGAAGATAAATAGTCAATAAATACAAAAAACATGGAGCAGTGAAATCAAGGGGATTTAATTCATATTACAGACTGAGTTGATATATTTACATTGGGTATAGCTATACGGGTTAAAAACAAGCACATTGTTGAATATGCCTTTTGTATGTTTTTGTTGTAGTTTCACCCTTCTTTGCTACGCCATTAAACCTATGGACAAGGATCAATCGCCTTCGTCATGTTATATACAGCACATATACCGAAGACGGCACATATATATATAAGTTTATAAATATATAAGTTTGTGAACTTGTATATATATACACAAGTTTCAACAAACGTAGGACCCTTTGAACCACAGGAATGCTTTGCCTTTTTCAAGTTTGAAGCTCTGTGCCCTGTAACACTTCTGTCAAACTTTACTAATTAGTATTGACAATGAGAATTGGATTTATATTAATGAGTATGTTATCAATTTAGATCCAGACTAGTGGGGTATTTCATGGTCTGGCTGGGGGGACATCAAGCGTGGATTGACGTTGGCAGACCTTTATGAGCCTGATGCTCCGACACAAATTACACCAGAGCCGTTGAGTACAGGGACAGTTTTCTGACCGTAAATAAAACGTAGTCTGATACTCAAAATGTCTGTCCTTAAAATGATTAATAGCAATCTGACTTAACAGTTAGTGAAACTGTATTTTGATGAGTGGAATAAGACTTTTCTTCCAGCATGTTTTCTTTCTGTGTACCATCACAAAACTAGTCTCATAAGAGCTCGACTTTTTGCTTCCTCTGACCGCTTCCTACTTTATACTTCCCTCGTCTTTCCCTTTCTACCCATTTGTCCTCTCCTGCACTTGTTTCTTTAGGTCAGCCTTTCTTTCTTTCTTTCTTTCTTTCACACCTCTCTGGGAATGTACAGGGGAGCTCATTAAAGCCATTCTTTATCATTTAATGAAGCCATTGGATTAGAGGTGATGCACTGACCAGTAAAAGGGGAGAAGTGCGGTAGGAGTAGGGAGCAGGTGAAGGAAAGTGTTTTTAACCAATACTAATAAGTCTGTACAAAATAGTTTGGGTATAACATCTTTATTATGTTCAGCTGCATTATGGAGACAAAAGTGTATTAAAACATCGCCGTACATTCTCCATCACTGAAGTGTTGAAAGTCAGATCTTTACAACTGAAAGTTAACGATGAGAAAAAGACACACATCTCTCTGTGACTTTGCCTTCCTCTATAGAAGGAGAGGTAAAGAACATGCATCTGATCTTATATTCACATTCAGAACACATAAGAAAAAAGTTTTGATATTCAGTTTGAAGAAGAGCAGGACTTAAAGCTTTGTCCTGATGTCGATCCTTAGGGGCACAGAAACATCAATGAGGTGTTGGAGCTTTAAAGTGTGGATGCAGTCTGTGCTTGTATCCTTCTGACTCCGACCAAGGAGACTGTGCTGTGTGCAGCTATAGCTGTATCAATATAGAGATACCTCAGCTTAAAGAGACCAGAGAGGAAGGCACATTTCTCTCTGTGTGTTCTTCTGCCCCTCTATTACTTTTCTTCTCTTTTTTTTCCTCTCTTTTACTTATTTCTCTTCCCATCTGTATCAACACTTTCTCTCTTATTGCTTGTCTCACTGTCACTCAACTCTGTCACTCAACATTCCTCTTTCGTCCAGTCTTTACCTTTAGCCTGTCTCCCATTCTGACTTGTCCTTGTCTGTCTCGCTTGAACCCCGTCATGAAGGAACCCCTTTCTCTCTTTCTTGTGTGGTCTCTCTTTGCCTCGCCAATTCTTTCTTCTATTTTTTTCTTCTTCTTCTGTTCCCCTTCTTTTTTTTTTCTTGCACAAAAGAAAGTCTGTGTTGAATGCAATCATGAAGCCCAAAGTAAGATTTTTATCTCAGGACTGAGTCCGGTCAGTCAGCCGACGCCAGCAGGTGTCTGAGCCTCCTGTTACTGAAAATCAGGGAAACAGTGAAGCTGAAGGCACTGAATATGGCAATCTGTCTATGATGGAACCATTGTCTCAAAACGGTGAGTTATACAAGCTGCAAATTAATTCAGTTTGGGAGAGAGACATGTTTGGCAGAGCACACGTCGCATGAGTTGGTGGTTTTAGACATTCTGGATAGGAAAAAGTACTGCCATGAAACCATTTCAAGAGAGAGGAATAAAACCAGAAAATGGAATAGTGTTAAAAAAAGAATCCAAAGGGGTTTCAATAGCATTTGTAAATACATATTGGTATAGCCAGCAGTGAAAATGTCCCTCCTGAGTGACAGAGCTGTTCTCTGATGCTACAAATGTTGTGATACGTTTTTACTCCCCTTATCTACAATTGTGAGTCATGATTTACCTGTTAGGTTTTCTGGAATACATAATATCGTACTGATAGCATCCAGAACCAGCCGCATTTCTACGTCAAAAAACAGAAATGAGAGTTGGACACGACTTGTTCTTCTATCTCACGTAGTGTATCACAGCCACTATGTCACCCCTCAAAGGGCCCCGGCAGAAAGAAAGCATGTCAGAATTGAACACAAGCTATGATTAGTTGAGCATTATTGTGCAGATTCACTGCAAGAATTTACGGCACCTTTATAACTGAATCTGATGTAGTGAACATCTCAAAAGTATAAGTCCGACGTTTGGGACAAAACTCTACTCGAGATCCAAGAGGAGGCTTTGACGCATGTGAATATGAGACTTGCACAATTGAATTCAGTTTTGGTGCAGTCATTGGGGCACACAAACTGCAGATGTCTCTGAAGAGGAGGGTCCGAGACTGCCTCTGCCCTCCGGTGGAAAGTGCAGGTAAGGTGGCTTTGTTGTTTACAAGATGAGCAAAACAGAATATGAGAACGAGGGCCAGTTTATCGGTGGGTAAAGGCCACATAGGAAGCCGGATCACATGCAGAGTATTGCAACCCGGCTCAAAGGCTGCAACATGGATGGGAGACCAGATGAGTCAAGAACAATAAATAGACATTTATTTAAAGAACACAAAAACTAAACTAAACAAACCAAACCAAACCAAACAAATAAGCAGCAAGACGGGCAAGGGAGCGACAGACGATCCATGTTCAGATGGTGTGTCTTTATAGCCGGCACTCCCACCAGGCTCAGGAATGGCTCATCAGCTGACGATGAACCGCCTGAAAGACAAAGAAACGGTAAACAGGACCCAGACCCCTAGTGGAGGGGAGGGGTCGTCACAAGTGCTGGGATGAAGGAGATGAATTGGGAGTTAGAAGGAGAGAAGAGAGGCTGCTCCAAAGTAAACGGCCGCATCAGCCTTCCTTGGTCTCATTGTTGAACTTCAAAAAAACTTCTAGTAATCTTCATAAAACCTGCATTATCAGTGCTTGTTATGTGACCATGAAGAAGGCCTTATACTCTTTTGCAGGGCTTCCTGCCATTAATGATTTGAATTGCGTTCTTCCACCCTGTCTGCTTTTAAATCACTGGCGCGTGTGCATCATTTGACTGCACAAGACTGATTTCATTACAAACAAGCGAAGCCACATGTTAGTGAGACTGATGTGATACAGACCATGATGTCATGCTTAATGACCACTATTGATCCGTGATCCGTACGGATCCCCCCTAACGGTTCGGCACGTGTGTGGACTGCGGATTCATTAGACAGTTTAAAGTTAACCATCACAGCGTGAAATAAAGTTTTGCTGTCGATCGTTATCCGCTAATATTCATTAAAATATGCGATTAGCACAGCGGCATTCATGCTTTTCTATAGTCGCCGATCTCTGATAATGTTACATTGTAAACAACACTAACCGCTAACAAACGAAGGTTCCATACAGTTACATTATTATGATGTGTTCAGGCTCTGTGCAGTGAAAATGAGTATTGGGCAAAGGTAAATTACAACGTTATCATGTGTTCAAATTTAATCTCGTAAAATGTAGTTTTGATGAGAAATTTGAATAAATACAGTTGTTTGAAGGAGATGACATAAATAGATATTAGAGATGAATTATGAGCTGTTTAACTTCCTAACACTAGCTCGGAGCAGCTCATGAAACATCATTAAAACTACAAACGACAAGATTTGTTTTAATTAATAAAAATACAATCTTCTATATCCTTATTTTAATTGTTTGTTTTTGTAAAGATAAAAACCCACTATTATTTACTTTACAAAGTAAAAGGATACATTTAGATTTTCTGACTTCAGAGTTGTTGAAATGATTTTTGGGAAAAATAGTCTGCAGCCTTGTAGACCAGCTGCTATAACCAAACAACTAAGGGATCTGTATCTGCCAATATAGATCATCAATGATCAGCAATTAGTATCGGCATGATCAGGGAATTCTAAAAGTTCTATTTGCTCCCTTTTTTTTTTTTGTGCTGATCTGATCTGTGACCCGATCCGTGACTCTGACCCCGTAATACGATCTGATCCGTGAGTTTTATGATCCGTTGTACACCTCCAGCTGCTTGACCCAAGGCGGTGTAATATGTAGTCTTTACTGTTGTTATCGCGGCGCTGAATTAAAGCCCTTTATGGCTTTATCACGTGGAACGAGAGAGGCATCCTGGTCAGGAGTTGGCATCTGCTGTCTGTTGCCCTTTTGAAAAACTTAGATAATTCTGCGGTGTGCGCTGCCAGGTGCTTGCACAGTGCAATCATTCATTAGGAGACACCTGCAGCACGGTATCAATACTGTTTCCATCACCTCTGTTCATAATAAAAATGAAGCATCACTTCCTCTGCCTCTCCACTGTTTCGCACCAGCAGCTATCTGGTACACAATATCTTTGTTACGCCCTCGCACAACAGTGGTAGAAATTAAAAGTTGGCCTTGTAAAACAAAGAAAGGAATCATGAAGACATTCATTTATTTATTTTATTTGAAAAAAACTATTGCATTGTTGTTTTCCGTCGCATGAGTTATACGTTAATTGGCGATTCAGACCTGTCTTAATGTCTAAAAAAAGCATGTATTAGATAAAGATATCATTAAACGACTATTTAAATTTCAAATCATCTCTCTTTCCCTCTCTCACATCTTCACTCTCCTCATTTATCTCACTTCCTCTTCCCTTCTTCTCTTCTCTCCCCTTCCCACTCACTTCCCCCCCCTCTTCTCCTTCTTCCCTGCTCTTTCTTTCCACCTCCTTCCTTCCTCATCTTCCTCTCTGTTTCTCCTTCCTTTCTGTTTTTCTCCCTGAGTCTCTCTTCTCACGCTTCCCAGTTCTTTGCCTCTCCCCCTGAGTCTTTCCCCTCTCTTAGTCTCTCTCTCTCTCTTACCCTGCTCTCTCTTCCTCTCTTACCCCCCTCCCCCTTCCCCCCACCCTATAGGGATAGAGACTCAGTAGAATTACCATCCTCTTGATCTATAATTACCACACAACTCTCTCTACCCCTGGCTCTCGTTCTCCTTGCTTGCTTGCAAGCCAGTCTCAGAGTGTATATAGGATACATACATCATCATTTAAACATTTTCCTTCCGATAACAGACTTGTCCTGTTTGTGTGAACAAATAATAGGAGAATCTTTGGAGATGTTCAACAGAGGAGATGAACATATACTGTACGAGAACTGCATAATAGCATGACCTATATATTGGATGAGCCACTAAAAATGACGGAAAATATGATGTGTAACACCACTACGTCTTTTCACTTTGACAAACAGGTGCTCTCGATACAAGGGATCATTGTATAACGGCAGCTGTAAACAGTAATTCCTGCATATAAGCCGTCTCAAATGTATTTCTTTGTCAGCTAGCTTGTTATCAAATCCTGGTATAGTCAGCCATTGACCTCTTAAGTTGTGCTGAGCACACAGCATAGTTGTCTCTCTTGCCCAAATTTGACAGCTGTGGTGTTGTAGCAGGTGTCAGTTATACAGTTTTAGGATAAGTGTGCACTTTTTTGCTACTTTCACGATTCACGTGTTTTGCTGTCAGTGCTTTGGAGTGGAAACTAGAGATAAAAGAAAAGACAAAACTGCCCAGCTCAATCAACTGTCGGGATAATAGGCCTGTGATGTTAAAGGGGAACTACGTGAAATACACACATGTAAATACTATGTGTGAGAAGTGGACGTAGTCACCGTGACGTCACCCATTGGTTTGTGGACTACAGTTTTGAAGCAACGAGTTTGTTCGTTTTGCCCGTCGCCATCTTTTTTTTTGTTTGCCTTACGATCACAACGCCTGAATCATGGATATTTTTGCCAAAGCCACAATATTTCTGCAATCATGCAGAGATTATGTTGATATTGTGGTAGGAATTTTAAATGTGATGGCATTGCATGTAAACAAACCAAAAAAAACAAATAAATGTCATTGAATGTGTAATGGGTTTTGCAGATTAATCCAGTCTAGGTTCTTGTTTGGCAATTGAGTTGCACAAATGAAAGTTTGTTTCGGTGAGAAAAAAAAAAACATGTTTTTGCTTCCTTTTTTTTGTTGTACGGTTGATTTAATATCCTCTCTTGCAGAAACAAGCGCTCAAAAGATGAATGACTGCTCCAACTACATGCAGGCGGGTAATCAAGAAGAACGAGCCATTGAGTCACTTGACACATTTAGTAAATTGACTGCATTCACTGAGTGCTTTTATCCAAAACACTTTACAATTTACCTCTCATTCAGTTTTTCACCCACCAAGTGCGGGAAGCTATCGGGGATCGGGAGCAATTTGGGGTTCAGTGTCTTGTTCGAGGACGCTTTGACGTTTAGCCAGGAGTCGAACCAACCCTGCACAACCTGCCGAACCTAATCCGCACCTTCACAAAAGTGATCAGCGGAAAAAAACACAAGAAAGTGGACGAGAACTCTGTCAGACATTCAGTTCGTATTTCAAGTACGGTGGACCGAGACGCAGAGAGTGTAAGACAGGGCGTGTGATCTGGAGCATTGGAAGAAAGTATGTAATTGTTTTGAATGTGATAATTACAATTCAATTGAAGGAAGCAGCCACGACCCACGAGTGTGGGTGGACAGGTTCGTCTGATATAATGCAGCTGCAGTTTTAACGTGCTAGAAACTAAATAAATCAGTCATTCTTTTGTATGACAAAATTAATAAAGCAGTATGAAGCGGTGACCCACTATATTTGTACGATTCATCTTTGGTAGATTTTGGCTGCCAGTTTTTAAACTAGCGTTTCACTCGATACAATGAGTCAGTCAGTCAGTCAGTCAGTCAGTTAGTGTTTAACTATGATGAAATTAATAAGGCAGTAGATGAGGCAGTGAGGGTAAACACAGTTTGTAACCTACACTTCTATTCTCCTCAACATCTATTATTCATCGGCCAGGATGATTCTTTCATGAGGCAAGCTAGTTGCACATAATTCATAACGCAGGCTGTGGAAACTAGGACAGGGTGAGATACAGGCAGAGATGGGGGAGGGGGGGAGTGAGGGGAGGATGAGAGGGTGGCTGAGTGAGAAAGAGGGTGACGAAAAGGATGAAGACAGAGAGGGCGTCAGGATGAGGAGGTGAGAGAAAAGAAGAGGGGGAGAGGCAACAGGATTTGGGGTTTACAGAAATACAATTGAATGAGGGGGAACATGCTGCGGAGTCTGTTCGTGGAGACTGCAGGGAGAGAAACAGATGGGAATTGGGAGATTCAAGGCATGAAAGAGAGAGAGAGAGAGAGAGAGAGAGAGAGAGAGAGAGTTTAAGTTGTGATAGATATCTCTATCAGGCGGTTGGGGGAGGAGTCTGCTGTAAAGACATAAGTTTATCATTGGTCCTTTGTTTTACCAAGGCAAGAGGATAAAACATGTGGTTCAAGCTTTACCTGCAGCCTGGTAGGGAGATGAATGGTTTCCCTGCATGTATGTTTTTTCCTCATAGAAGCTATAGCTGTAGGAAGAAATGAAAAAGCAATTTAAATGTCCATCATCACTCGTAATTTAGTGTCCGAGTTTTGACGACGTTCTCCTCAAAGCAATTGTTCCCCCATCACATCTGTTTGATGTGAAACAGTTCACTCACTTGCGCATGTGACTCACGCTGCCAACACCTGAGAGAAAGACGGCAAGTAAGGAAGATGTGAATGAGGAAGGACGCAGGTTTAATTCTCGGGTTGGAGAGGTGTAACATGCAGTTAAAAGTTGGGACCGCTTCTCTTTGGTCTGCTGCTAGACGCAAAAAGATCAGAATTCAAACATCATTCAGCGGCTGTGTTTGAGTTTGAGAGAGAGAGAGAGAGGATAGACAGACAGACCGAAAAAGAAAGAGAGAGAGAGAGATCACAGAGAGAGTGCACATTTGCTCCCCTGCTATATAGCTCTGGGCCATGTACACAGCAGAAAGTCACGACCCCCAAGTACAGTGCATGGTCTGAATTCCAATGACTTTTTGACTGAGATAGTGGATTTGTGAGTGTGTGTGTGTGTGTGTGTGTGTGTGTGTGTGTGTGTGTGTGGGCATCTGGGAGGAGGATGGGTGGGTGTTAGCGTATGGGGGACAGTATTCCTCTGGGAGCTGAGGGCAGAAAAAAATAGAATGCTGAATTGTGACAATGACACACAACCCTAGGAAACACACACACACACACACACACGCACACACACACACACGCACACACACACACACACACACACAAACGGCAACCACCCTAGGAAGAGGTGCAAGTGTAGGTCAGGACAAGGTGACTACAAATAGAGTTGGAACAAGGCTAAGCATCATCTTGGCACCTGCTTCCATAGAGCCATAACAGTATGCTGGCACGACAAAGTGCATAAAAAAAAAAAAAAAAGCATAGATATCACTGATGGAGACGTCCTCAAATGTCTTGTTTTCAAATGTGACACTTCACCTTGAAAATGGCTCACAGGCTCAAACGAATATGGCAGCCACCATGCTGATGTGTTGTTGAGCAACACAAAAGATGTGCTCCAAATACATACTTCTCAGCAAAAACCCACTGGAGAAGTGACTAAATTACTTAAAAGTGTACTCAAAAGAAAAAATAATACTTACATGGTTGTACAGGAACAACACACTGTGGCAAAAAATATTTTACTCAACATCTAACTTGGCCGTAATAAGTAAAAAAAAATAAGTTTCTCCAAACAAAGTCATTTTTTTACGTACATAATTGATAGATTTAAAAAATATATATATTCAACAACAAACACCAGAGCAAAACTGCATAGTCAGACTCATTACTTCATGGCTTAGTTTTCCCTCACTCTGATACATCACATGTTTTCAGCTCCCCAAAACCTGCTTAGTAAGAGTCCATGACATCGTAATCCCGGGAGCCCATTTCTGTGGTTTGCAAAAGCTTCTTGATTGATCCTGGTTTATGTTTCAGCTTTCTTCTCTCTCCACCATCTGCGAACGTGCTCATGCTCATTATTATATGCCCAGTTTTGATTCTGAAAGCATGCATGTAGTATACACAAATATGCACTCATGTGGCAATATGCAGATACCTACATTCTCAGTCCACAGTTAAACATTTCTGTTCCTCTCTAGCCGTTTATGGTATTGTGTGTGTGAGACACAGTGAAGCATAGAGGAGAGAGCACTGTGTTTGTCTCTCACGTTACGGTGTACGTTACGTGATATGGACCTCAAAGTAAGCAGTTGTCAGACTGTCTGCTGGCTTATCTGAATGCTAATGTAATTATTGCACGGATAATGAAGAATCCCTGTAATCAATGAGCTTATCTGTAATTAAATAAACTTATAGTGATGATAGCGAAGGCATCTGCCAGTGGGGCTGTTTCAGTATCATGAGTGTTGAGTTTTTCTTACCAACAATATCACAAAATATGAAAACTTACAGAAAACCACTCAAAATAATATTTTATGAGAATAATGTGTACAATAATGTAATTTACATACATAAACAGTTGATTTGATGTTGTTGTTTAAAAAGTCAACATCTCATCTACAACAAAACCACAATAGTGAGGGATTGTTTTAGACAACTGACTGATTTCCGGTCTCACTGATGATTCTGGTAAGCTCTGAAATCAACATGGACCACCAGCTTCCAAAAGTCCCTTTTCATCTGGTGGGAAAGGGCTTCCCTCAGTCCTTTATGGAATTATGGAGGTCCGGCATTACAGTACTTCATCTGAACGAGAGGCAGAGGGGGTCATCACGGGTCAAGAATGATTAGAAAGGTCACACGAAGGGACACCTAAGGTTGTAAGTAAAACTCCAACCGTCACTTGATTTCTCTAATGTCATTTTAGAAGTGCTGTTTTCGTCCATCATTTACTTAAAACCCTCGGATTTGCACTCAGCTGAAACTTTAGAGGATCCTCTGGCTACACAGCATCCATTTGAAATCAATAGCAGGCGACACTGCTGCTTTAACGATCGATAGTGGCACTTAATGGAGGGTTTTGGTGAGGTCTTCTTTTAACTAAGTTGGGCTGTCCACCCTTTTGTTGTATTTTTGTATTTTCCATGTGTGCAGAGATCGCTTTACTTCCCAGCAGGCTGGAGATGGAGTGAGAAGATCGCTGGCCATACTCTATTGGTGCAGTCATTTCCTTTCTAATTCCTCTTTGCAAAACATGCCATGAACTTTAGCCCAAGACTTTCTTCCATTCAGTTCAGACAGGGCCTTAGACTGGGGAAAGGTTGTATAGGGTACTTGTATATAGATGGGAAGTGTGCATGTTTCCATCAGCTGCAATAAATATAGGGTACCAAAAATCAAAAATATCAGATTCCTTTAAATCAGAAATAATGTAAAAGTACATATTCTCCAGTTTGAGAATGAGGGGCCAGATACTGTAGGTGAAATGAATGCTTTGAAATGGTTTGCAGAGCTATTTATTTACTTTATATATATACTTTTTTTTTTATTATGTATTTATTTAATTCATCACTTTTTGAAGAGTGTTCTTGCTGTGTCTTTTGACAATATGCTTATTTATATGGAAAAGATGTATGGCAAAACCATGTTTTGTTATCATGGAAAATAATTCTTCACAATAAAAAAACCCCATTTGAAACAGCATGTGTGCAGAGGATAGAGGAGTAATAACTCCTAAAATGGTCATTACAATTAGGGAATTCTCATTGTTTGAGATACACACAGTTATAAACCTGTTTTTGCAGTATATATATCTACCTAGTTAGCTCACCAATGCGTCTATTTTTCATATTACACTTTCTATTCTAACAACAAATGCTCTGGAAGAGTTACTTTCAGTAATTGCATGGGCTTTGAAATAGAGTTGGCTGCCATCCAAACTCTGCTACAGGGTCTAACCCCAGCAGGGCATGTCTTGCACTTAATAGACAGTGAGAAAACAGAGTTAATGTAATTTGCTCTGTAAAAAGGGGGTGTGTGGGGTATTCCAGAAACCTCAATCAGTTTAATTGATATAAAGTTGCCGTTAGATCAGTTCATTTGAACTTGGACAGGAGAAAGAGCTGCTGGTAAACACAGCGCTGGCTCCTGCGGGGCATCAGTTGTTTGGTGTTTTAATTCGAGAATTCTTTATTGAACCAGAACTGCAAATACTATAATTTTCACTTTATATACTAGTGATCACTCTAAAGTGAGATGGATAGACCTAATATCTCATTAATTTCTTTACCAAAGCATCATATACACAGTATACATAGTATACACATACACCATGTTTGATCTGTTCGGCATCCACCAATCCGAGGACTATAGGAAACGCTCTCTAATTGCTATCTAAACAATGCACGACAACTTTGAATGAATCAGCTGGTGTTGTAGAAAAACGGATTTGACAGACAAAGCCATCTAAATGTAGAAACAACGATACTCATTCCATTACTTCTTCATATCGATGCACAGTTGTTCTGAACAATCGTATCACTCTCGCCTCAAGCCGTCAGCGATTCAGTGATGGTTTAGAGTTCATCTGACAGGTTGGAGTTTCCACTGCTCCGTTTCTCCATCTTTGTTGTATCTTTCTCTCTGTTTCCATTTTTTTTTTATTTTCTCTCTCCCCGATCCCTGTGTAGAAGTAGGTTGACACCCCCTCGGAGGAAACTTCACGTAGCATTTCAGATGATGACTCAGTCATCAAAAAAGCCTCTCTTTTTTAGCCGTGTGTCTCAGCGAAGCATGTGCAGTATGCACATGTCACTGTGGTCATGTATGTGTGTGTCCAAGCACACTAATCGGAATTAGTTGTTTCCTGTATCAGGCTGTATGCAATTTTATAGTACAGGCTCTGCCAAGTCCCCCGGAAGGGTGTGTGTGTGTGTGTGTGTGTGTGTGTGTGTGTGTGTGTGTGTGTGTGTGCGTGTGTGTGTGTGTCTGACTCTGGTGGCTCTTTGTTTATATCGGGGTCAACTGACATCACACTTCCTGTGCAGCAGTATTCCCCGTCTGGCACTGTTTGTTTTTTTTGTTGCATATGTGGTTGTCTGCGTGCGTGCGTGTGTGTGCGCGTGTGTGTGTGTGTGTGTGTATGTGTGTGTGAGAGCCCTCACCCTATCTCTCGCACCACTTTTAACTATATGTTTAATTCTTCTTCTTTCTCTTGAAATAAGTCAAAGACATGTTTCTTTTTGTCTTTCCCTGCTCTACATGTAATCATAAACCATGTTCTGCACCATTTCTTTTCCCCAACATCTTTCCATCAGGATCTTTTTTTTCTTCTTCATTTCACAATGTATCTCCTCTTCTTCCTCTTCCACCCTTTTTGATTATTTTTTTAGCTCCTAATCTCAGTCCCTCTCTTTATCTAATACATTACACCCCTTCCTCTTCCTATAATCTTGCTCTTGACATCCCTCATGTTGAATGTCTTCCATTTCTTACTCTGTCTCCTTCTCTCCATTCTCTACTTTTTCTCTCCCTCTCCCTCTCTCTCCCTCTGCCTGACGCTCTGTCTCTCTCCCTCTCCTCCCTTTAGGAATGGAGGGATTATGGAGATGAGAATGTGTATTGTTCGGGACAGGGCCTGTCTGTGATCCTCTGGTACAAAAAAAAAAGTCTCAATGCCCCCAACTGGAGAGAGCCGCATCGCCAGGATAAACAGCATGTGGCTGTCAGACATATGCAAACAGACAATCCTACTAGTATGCTGCTGGAAATGCATCCATCTACACAAAAAGGTACTGACACCACAATTCATGCACATACGCAGGTATATATGTTGCACCAAGAAAAATAGCGTACACTGACCTCATTTACATAATCATGTCACGGAAATATATACTAAAACAGATACTAAAGCACATAAAAAAACACCTACGAACAAACAGAAACACCTAACAATGCTGTCATAGTGGCGCAACTACTGTAGAGGTGGCAACCACCACGGGGGAATTATACCAAGGGAGGTTTTTTTTCTCTGTTATTTTTCCTATTTTTTTCCCGCATTTCGTCCTTTGAAGGTTTAGTTTCCCTCTCCTCGTGTTTGCTGGTGTACCGGCTGCTTGCGGGAGAGGAAGAGAGGGGAGTAAACAGACCGGGAAATTAAATATAGTGTGACTTATGACTAATAAGTGACTGCACTCGTGTAATGCTGTATTTTATAATCCAATAAAATGTAGGATCTACCTGTGTATGTATTATATCTGTCTGGATAATTAATGGGGATACACGGTACATGAATGCATAACCTTTTGTAATTAGGCATGGGTCCAAACTCAGGGCCATGAAACTGGTCGAGTTATACACGATAAACATGAAGGAGGTCCGTCTTCCATGAAATAATTTAATAGTAACATGAAAAAAGAAAATATGAATTAAGGTGTGAAGCTATGCAAAAGGCTAGGGGGTGTGACGCAAAGATACTATCTTTATTCGGATGTATAATCTAAGTGGTTGTGATTCATACCGGAATAATAAGTGCAATTGTCTACACTGCTTCATTTTCTGCATTAAATTAATTTATACTGCCACTCACATTCCTCATACATTTATGTGCAATTTTAGCTGCCGACAAACAGAAAAAATAACGAAATATTTTTCCAATGAATTACGCAAATAATAAAACATGGAACCTAAAAATAAATAGGCTAAATAAACAGATAAACTGAGTTTAAGTAAAAGTTGTGTAACTGTTAGTGGTCCAGTACGGGATTTCACAGCGGGAAAAGTCAGAAAGTTTATCTGACATGTCTAAAGTAAAGAGACTGAGAGCTATTCACAAAGGAATATGGCCATAATAGATAAACCGGTCATATTGTATAGCACTTCTGAGAGGGACCTTAACTGCAGCTTACAAGTTCCTATCAACTGTCATGTCACCAAGGCTTCAATGTCAGATTATGAGATAAAAATATCCCCTGTGTATCGTCAGTCAGCTTTATATCGAACTGCACAACTAGTCCGGTGAAAACTGATAAAAGATTGTTGAGGTATAATCTCGCTTTTGTGTTTTAAGTCTGCAGACTATGACTAAGACATTTTGGCACATCTGTATGTCATGCTTCTTTGGATAGCAGTTCCTATCATACTGACAACAACAGACAATAATAAGTCTGATTATGATGATTATGAGACACGTCGGAAGAAATAAATGTGACTTTTTAAATGATTTCTAATTAGATTCATGGAATTCATCCTTGATGAAAAGACCCAATTAAAAGGTGACATTTAGGATTTAAGAGTTGTTAGAAAAGAAGGTCGAATATAGGCCTTTGACATGCCTTGAAAAAGTCCACAGAGGAAGTTAGTATCAATGTTCTGGTCAGAATGCAAACAGATCTGTCATTTAGACTCAACTGCCTTAAGTTTGACATATTTTAGACCCCCATTCCATTCCATTAGCCAAACCACTTATCCTATTCAGGGTCGCCAGAGCCAATTCCAGTGACATTGGGCGAAGGCAGGGATCATCCTGGACAGGTTCATTGCAGGGCTCATATAGAGACAAACAGACAGCTCACATTCACACATTAGATTCCAATTAACCTGAGCTGCATGTGTTTTGACTGTAGGAGGAAGCTGGAGAGAACCCATGCTGCCACGG
Source organism: Ophiodon elongatus (assembly GCA_016806645.1). Lineage (NCBI taxonomy): Eukaryota > Metazoa > Chordata > Actinopteri > Perciformes > Hexagrammidae > Ophiodon > Ophiodon elongatus. Next base: position 1,462,463 of record JACSYO010001218.1, on the reverse strand, counting down.
GGAGAACGTGCAAACTCCACACAGAAGCCCAGACCGGGAACCGAACCCCTGTCCCTCTTGCTGTGCGGTGACAGAGCTAGCCACTACACCACCGTGCAGCCCACATGTCATACTCATCAAATACCCATCCCTTATAGGCTTTAGAGGTGCTCAGCTTAAATCAGTTAAAATAGACATCTACAGTACGATGACCGATGTAACCATATCACCTTTCAAATAGACTACTCACAACAAGCCACTTTGGATTTAAACAATGATGATGACTTATTGCTTTTGACAGCATTGGTTACCATGGCTTAGAATATTGATTAATGGCCCCTTACTATACTCGTTGTGTGACAGGAACTACATAGACGATTGGTTTCTGCATAATCGACTAGTTTTATGATTCCATGTTGTAGCTGCAGTGCAGAAGACATTTGTCACGGAAGGCAACATAAGATGGTCCAAGCTGGTAGTGAATTGTTGATGAGGCATATAACCCTCTTCTTTTATCTTCTTGTCCAAATGATAGAAATTAGTACAAAAATAAACGTTCCGTTGGTGTACATATAAGGGTCTATAATAGAGTCTGACATGCTCAGACAGTTTTTTTGTCATCTGTCCAGTGTATGCTGGGATACGTTCCAGTCCAATTCAACACAAACCCTGAATTAGAATGAGGGGGTGCATCCATCCGTCCATTTTGTAAACCGCACAAACACACATACAGACACACACAATGTCAATCAACCTGTTTAAGTCCTGCTTGTTTCTTTTGTTGTTTTATTAAGAACATACTGGGCGGTAAATTGGAAGGCGAGCTCATCCGCCATCTCTTTTATACTCAGATAGCAAGCACAGATCCCTGCAGAGGTTACAATGAGGGGATTGGAATAAGCTGAGAGAGGAATCTGGACTCTTTGAAACTGTATTATTGTATGCATCATTCCAGTCCCTATGCATGTCTAATACTGTTAATAATTACTCTAAAAGTAAAAAAAAATTATAAACAAACTGCAGTGTACCACATAATTTCACAAAGGTAAGAAAACATCTCTTTTCTGAAAGTAGGTGGAGGTCAATGAGCTCTCATTTTGACGTCCTTCATTTTTTTTTTTCTTCTTTTAATGGAGTGTGTTAATTACTTATTTTTATCTATGTAACTACTAACGATTAAGTTGCTGTGTGCCTTATATAACTGCTGTTGGTCCCTCTAAAAAACATCCAGGTCAATGAAGGTTTTAACTGAAATCGGTGGTTTCAGCATGCTTGGCCACAGTGTCTCCCAGCACATGCAAGAAACATAAAGCCATACGGTCTTTTTATGTCTCTTTTATATTGCTGTCCTATATGTCTGGATGCAAGCTGTTCTCCCAGCACCGCTGCAATGTCGCCAGCTGTGCCACTGCTCCCCTAGCAGGTCAATTATGAAGCCTGATGAGACGAGATAGCGTCGTAACAGTCAGCTTTTTAAGTACAAATTTGTTTCGCATCCCAAGTAGCTGTATTTAAATGAAATATGGGAAATGCAATGTGTGATATGGCAAATTAGACAAGATCTGAAACGTGAAGAATATTACCGAGTTGACCTTCAGGAAATCTTGGCATGGCCAATAAACCAGTAATTGAAAGCAATGGATTTCCTTGTTTTCCATTGAAAACAGACTCCAGGACTGTAAGCTTGAATTTGACATATTAATTGTGGTATCCAGTGATTTCTATGCCAATTCACACTTTCAAAATGACAAAATGACTATATTTCTGTATGTGACAGCTTGTTTGACTCAATGTTAAGCAGCTGAAAGCCAAAATATGTAAATGTGAAGTGATGTATGACCTATTGGGCACATCAGGCGTAACTTTTCAGTATACGCTGTGAGCATCCATTGAGCCCATATACAAGCTGTTATTTGAGAGCTTCGGCAGTTTCTGCCAGCTGAAACAGCTCTTTCCTGGCAGGCAGCATACAGTCACAATCCATCTGTGTCTGCGGGCATCAGGCAGCGACACCAGCGAACTATATATGTCCTCTTCTAAAATGGCATTGTACCACTGCCTCCTCCACAGCTGCAAAGATAAGATGCCTTTTTTCATGCTGATCAAAAAGTCAAACAGCGATCTACTAGCTTGCACACATCTGTATTATATTTTCCTATATGTCCTATTCACATTACAGAACCAAATCAAGTGCAGTTTAACCTGAGCGATGGAGTGCTGAGCCGGATGCCCTTGACCTTCTTATTTCTGGCAATGTAAGGTCGATCGAAATAATAGAGCTGCAAGGTGAATAATCTCAGTTATAATATATATGAAAGAAGAAAGAAAATGTTTCGAAAGTAATGTAAGGAGTGAGTCTGCTGAAGAAGATAGCCTCTGACCTGGCTATAGTGGCCTAATTACTGGCCCATTTTTGCTACAATGGCGCGGTGAATCAATTTTGCAAGGTGCAGAAAATATGGGTCCCGTGTGGATAACGACAATACAATCCTGGATATAAGACCATAGAGCGAAATCCCAGACTGTGGCAAATTGTAGTCTGTTATTCTCAGGAGGCTCTCCGCACGACATGAGCCGCACATCCAACTAGCTTGGCAAATTCGCCTTTTGAGGGAAATTGTATGGGTTAATTATTTCATCTTTCAGAAAGACTTGGTGTGAAGTCTTATGGAATTTTATTTTTGTAATCTTTATCCAAAGTTGCTATCAATTTGTGAAAGTATAAATATGAGAATATTTTTATTTCTGAAAAAACAATTGTGTGTAGTTTTCACAATCAAATATCTATTCCATAGCTTGCATTTATTTTTTTAAATAGTATATGTCAGGTCATGTTGTGTCTGCTCACTGAAAGTTTAATTCACAAGAGAGCCATGGCCGGTCTCATTCACTTATCCTTTCCAAACCGTCTGTCTGAGACAATTCAAGATTTGATTTGTTGACCCTCTGCCCAACATATATGCGGCTTCCTGGTTCAGACCTTTTGCTAAATATTAAATGTTTTGTTATCGCCCGCTTTCTCTTCCCAGCTCCTCATCTCTCTTTGCTGTAGATTTAATTAAATCTTGCCTTTTAAAAAAAAAAGCTCAATGTTTGATATGCAAATAATAATCCATCTTTTTAAAGTGCATGTACCCATAATGAAAGAACGATTACATCGTGGAGACATGAGTAAAAACAGGTTATACTCCATTTTTGACAATGAATGGTGGGGAGTACTTTTGCCTTCAGATGGGAAGATCAAGGTTCTACTACTAAGACCAGTAATGTTCAGTCAAAATGCCTCAATTTTAGATAACATGCTACTACTTATTTTATTCATGGCAGCTGGTTACACAAGAAGTGGCTGCACAAGCAGATTGTAGCAAATTATAATTTTTCTTTTTTTCAATATGTGGTCTACTGTTTGGCTGAATACAATTTTATTCAACAATGGCTCAAACCTTAGTATAATGGTCTGTCAGATTGATGTTATGTCCCAATAATCCTTTTGTACTAAAAGAACATGTCTGCAAATAGTTTGCATTTAAAAAAAAGGCATTTCTAGATTTGAGATAGCTTTGTTATTTATTTATTTATTTTAATCTAGATACGCATCTAATACAATCAAAACAATAGACGGTTTCAATGGAATTGGACTGCTAGGCAACAGCTCCATATTTACTTCCTATCAGCTTGTGTCATTCACTGCAACAGGAAATACGATGTAATTAGGGTTGGGTGATAAATATAAAAGGAGTCACTGATTTTCAAAAAAAGAATGTAATATGTGGGCGGCTTGAATGTGTGACAACTTGCTCAATCAGCAATGGCAGCTGTTTATCTCCCCCCAACAACTAAATTTGTGCACACAGACACAAAATAAATATATAATAATAATAATAATTTAAAAAAAAGCATACATACATTGGAAGGAGTGTATAGAATACATACTTACGTGTGACTGGAAGGCTATTTGTTTATTCCCCAGGGAACTTCTTTCCTTAATCTCCTTTCTTCATCCACACACACACACACACACACACACACACACACACACACACACACACAGACATACCATCGAGTCTGTTATTGCTCCATTGGGACCCATTCGTTTTCACATGCAACATTCAAATTAAGCAGCATGTGCTGGAGGGGGGTTGGTACATGTATATCAGCAAGGGGAAGTGGACATGTATGTCTGTGAATCCTGTAGGTGTTTGAGTTTTGTGAAAAAATACCTCATGTGACTGAAACTGACCAGAGGGAATATATTGATTTTGCTCATTACAAATCATCAAAGTAGTGGCTTCTGATTGGTCAATGAACATGCTCTGTGGTTAAATAGGAAAAGGAGTAATGAGCATGGGGACATTGTACATATTGCTTTAATTACTGAAACGTAACATTGCCATAAGCAATTTTAACTGTTTTGCTATTTTGCTATCATTTCAGAACTGTAATGCCCTAGAATTGGTATCTACAGACGTCATTATGGTTACGATTATCTTCAGTGTACTCCACCAATGGAACAGATTTTTTCAAAAATCCCCTTCATGCAAATACTCCTGCTAGACTTGATTGATAAATTAAGCTTCTAAATCAAATTAGCTAATACTGAAATTGTTTGAAATCAATGTTTTTTTTGTCCCTTGCCAGGCAGCTGATAAATGTTTTGATGTACTCTTCAAGACTTTGTTTAGCCACCACACTCTTCATTCACTCTTGTGAAGCTTATTTGTGGATGACTTCCAGCTCTTTGTACATTACCACTTACACATTGTATAGTATTACTTGGAGAATTTCCATCTGTTTGGCAGCACCGCACTTTCTCCTGAGACCACTCATGGTCTGTTTTGTTGACTGTACTGTACAATGTACGAATCAGCTGTTTTCTTTTAGTCACTCTACCTATAAACCTGAAGCTGGGGGTGCATACATGTGTTTGTTATATTTTTCCAAATGATGTAGATTGTATTTTGGTTAAAAGGGTGAGATGGACGGATAACAGATAGACAGAAATGGGGGAAAGAAAGAGAGATGCCATCATTTTGCTAACACCATTGAACTGGACAAACAATTGATTGGATTGCCCTGGACCCCCAGGGTGTGTGTGTGTGTGTGTGTGTGTGTGCGCGTGCATGTACCCAGCATGATGTTGAAGTTGTAGGTTAATAGGAAGAGGACATACAGGGCTTTAGAAATGTGAGGGTGTGTACGCATGTGTGCAATTCTATTGGGCTGAACATCCTCACAAGGCTCAAATGATGAGGAACGCTATCCAAGTTGAGTGAATACATGTAATCATTTTTTATATTTTGGATCTTATTTTGTTTTATGTATTGGCCCCATCAATTCTGAATCACTCATTTTGAAGAGAGTGGAAACCTGTAGATAAATGTAGAAACTGTCTAAATTACATGTATTGAATTGGCACATCATCCCCTATGCTGTCGTTACAAATTGTTGTAAGGGTGTAGTGATTCAAGAATGAAGACGAGTGGGCAGGGTGGGGGCGGGGGGGGCGGGGGAGGGCACATATGAGAAAGGTCGATGAGGAGCTAAATACACAAGAGAAAGAGAGGGCAGGCATGTGCTGTATGCGTTGCTGGAGAGAAGGAAAAAAAGCTGAGGTAGAGAAAAAGCAAAGTGACAGAAAAAGTGCTGGGATGGACGGGGGCGTGGGGGGTGGGGGGCCGCTGCGGGTTAGACTGAAGGAGACAAAAAGGATGAAACAGATAAAAAAAAGGATGCGAGAGCGGGGCGTGCCTTGGGGAAATGGAGGCAATCGATAGAAAAAGATGCCAAAGTGTTTGGGGGGGGGTGTTGTGTTATATAACTCCAAAATGGCAGCCCTGAATTGCAGGGTAGTCTGTATTCTCTCCTCCAAGTTGACTGCTGTCTAATCAAACCACAGACACTGTCTGCTGTGAACTGCCTGAACCTGAGGGTAAGCCAAAGCATTGTTTATGCATCCCGGCTAACAGTTTTACACTGCGGGGATACTGAATATTAAAGGATCAGGAGATCGGTCTGATCTCCCTGCTCCTTCAGCTATGTAGAGCAATTGAATATAAAGTACTTTTTCCCCCTGTTTTTTGTTACAATTTAAATCCAGCTCAGGAGATCAAAGTTTTGGTCTTTTTTTTTTGTTTTCATTGTCCATACTTTGTTGTTTTGAAAAAATTGAACAGTCAAAATCATAATTGTCAGCGTGCACGTCCCCTGTGGACGACAAGAATCCTCGCAAACCATTTTCAGTTCTTTTAGTGCATTGGACTAAAACCTCACATTTATCATATCCGTATTTGTTTGTACTGAAGAATCACTTCTTTAAAAGAAACTGTATTTATTACATTAATTCAATAAAACGGCAAGGAATAAGTAATTGTGTCTTGCGTTGCCTGTTGAAGGAATCTAAATCAAAGCACTTCTGTTATTTATGCTATGGCTCAACTTGGAGCCTCAGGCATTTTTTTTTCTCTCTCTCTCTCTCTCTCTCTGTCTCTCCCTCTCTCTCTCCATGGATTGCACTTAGAATATGTTATCCCTCAGCCCCTACACACTCAGTTTCAAATAAAGTATATATTCTGTAGGTCCTGAGTTGGGAGATAAAATGTGTGAAAAGAGAGCTGTAGGATTTGGAGCACCATGCAGAAGGGAGCAGCCAAAATAGAGAGAGAATATCAGCAGCACTGCCTGCCAGCCTCACTGAGCTGCTAAGCAGGGCTTAACGATGCCCAGGGGGTTGTGTGTGTGTGTGTGTGTGTGTGTGTGTGTGTCAGTGTGTATTTTTGTGTTCGCTTTCCTTCTTTATAAGCCCAAAACAAGAGCTCCATGTTTCGGGGTCAGATAGAGGCCAGAGAATCTGATTTGCAGAACTTTTTTTGAGGATTGATCACTTGTCAAGTGCTTCGTAAACCGTCGAAGCAGATGGAGGGAAGGCGCACTTGTCTCCTCCGTCATTTCTACCTGCATGGGAGTCCACTTGTGGCGGTCCCACGGTCACTTAGCAGGTGTGAAACTTAACTGTGACGTTTATGTCGTGGCGCCGTGACGCGTCTTGCGGTGACATCCTGCAAAGCAGAACGCTCTTTCTGCAGAATCATGATAGACTGACGGGGAGGAATTTCACCTCAAGATCCAAACAGATAATGTGTTGCACAATATCTCCCAGATCACCTCTTTTCTCCTCGGTGAACTATCGACCTGACCGACCAGCAGTTTGCCAGTGCATCAGTCTGAGCCTGTTCTCTGAACACTGCCGTTACATCTTTTTGCACGGCAGGTATTTTTGCTTATTGAAAAGCGCAGGTGTAAATTACAACATGAACGATGGCGCTCATTTTTTTTCTTCATTTAAATGCTGCAGTGAGCCATGCCAGTGAGCCGACACAGCCAGGCACTGGAGTTGGGAGGGAAATGGAATGCAGCCACCTTTCACTTCTTTAATTAGACACATGCTTATCCTGCCACTAAATGCCAAAATGCACGCCACCAAAAAAAGGTCCCCCGTCCTCTTTGGACCTCCTGAAATCAGGTGCGTAAACGCTCCGCTGCACCACCCAAACATAATTCATCCAGGCTCAAAAGGGTAAAGCCCTGTTGGATTCAGCTTTATCCAGGTCACTTAACTCAGGCTGTGAATTAAAGTGTAAGCTCTGAACACTGACGGCTGATTTCATGAAATAAGTTGTCATATCAACCAAATTCAGAAATAGTGGAGGAGAATAATGATTAGCAAAATTACCCGCTCTTCTTTTCTTTTTCTTTTTTTTTTTTTACAGTTTCAACCCTGCAATGTTCCTGGTTCCAGACGAAAGCGCATCTAAAAGCATCTGAGTTACTGTACTAAAGCAGACGTTGCTCGGGAGGCAATGCTTTACCACATGTTGTCATGGCATTTTGGAAAATCCCGGAGTTCCTTGCAGCAGAGGCCAGCTGGTCAAGCCCCAAAGCTGATTATTTTGGGAATGGGGGTGCAGGGTGTGTGTGTGTGTGTGTGTGTGTGTGTGTTTGTGTGTGTGTAGAGGGGCGTGGGGATTTCTCAACTATACCTCAAGGCTCATTTCTTCCCAAGGGTTGCTGATCAGAAGGAGGATGAGTTATTTTAGATTTCAGTTCACCATCACACTTTTTCCCCCAACATTTACCATTTCATAGAAGAATCAGTAACTCACGGAATACTTGAGATGTGATGTTGTGCGAAACCACTAGCTTACAAGAAGAAATGTCTTAAATGTGAATATTCATTGTAAAATTTAAAACAATTTAGGGGCCTTCTCATGGTTTTCACTGAACAATTCATGGCCAAAAGGGTTCAGGATAATGGTATTATTGACATATCTATAGAAAATGTGAAAATAAATAAATAAATGGTGTTCAAATTCATCTTCAACTTTGTTTATTGTGTGTTTTGCCTCTTTTTAAAAAAAAATCACGGTGATCGTCTATAACCGGTATATCACAACTCTGCTATTTTATTTACAGTATGTTTGTATTTTCTGTCAGTAAATTGTGACATATTATGTATGTATGTATGTATTATGTATTAGTAGGTGACTACTAGATGACCAACTAAAATAGAACTATCACTAATATTTATTTGTATGAAAATAATTATATCATTGTGGGTTCTCAAAGAAATTGTAAATGTTATGGAGGGACACTTTAAAAGCTGAGATATTTCAAAATCCATTTTTTCACACCATTGCAATGTAACAATGGATTTCTGTAAACATATGCTGTTCAAATAAAAAGTTAAACATGCTATTTTGCAAATAACGGACAGTGTGTGTTTGTGTGTGCGTGTGTGAAGTGAGATCTTCTCAGTTGGAGGACTGAGTCAGTTTTGACTTCTTATTTGTGCATCAGACAACGGTGTCTGCCAAAAAACAGGTACTCAGCTGCTACACGTCTGTGTGTGTGTGTGTGTGTGTGTGTGTGTGTGTGTGTGTGTGTGTGTGACTGAGAGAGAGTTGCGTGTGTGCTCCACTGACCCCGGCTGACCTTGCTTCCCCATTCCCTCCCTACTGTCATGAGTGGGCACACACAAAATCACAACTGACTGTTCAGCCCCCAAGGTGCCATCACATCTGATTGCACCAAACCGTTGGTTTGGGAAAAAGCTGTGTGCTGGTGCTGTGTCCTGTCGTTGAAAAACAAATCCTACAGAGATGTTTTACCACCAAAGTAAGGGGTTGGAAATGGTTCACATTAATCTTGTCCATACCCATGCCCGTGTTGGCATTTTGTATCATATTGTCTGTGTTTGAGTTTGGTGTGTATTTAAAAGTGTGGATGAGGTCATGTATCTAACCTTAGTGCTACTTTGATTGAAGAAATATTCTCTGGACACAGACGTTTAATGTATAATGTATAATAATTCACCAGAGGTGTCTTTTCAAAATAGACTTCAGTGTTGAGAGGAGACGTTCAGTTTCCGATTGTTACAGAGTCTCTGTTTAAAATAAAATTCCAACAAAGGTTTACTCAGTTTTTAGGTTTACTTACAACAACTAAAGTAATAGGTTAGGTTTAGTCAACAAAAGTACGAGGTTAGGTTTCGGACACAAATGTATTAGGTTAGGTTTAGGCAATTAAAGTAATAGGTTAGGTTTCGGCGACAAAAGTACTTAAGTTAAGTTTAGGACACAAAAGTATTTGGTTAGGTTAAGGCAACAAAAGTAATTAGTTAGGTGTTACGTAAGTTACGTAACCAAAGTAGGGAAAAATAAGTCAACAATGACTTGGTTTCATACGGGACACAAACAGCAGTCTCCTGGGTGAGAGTCCTATGTTGGTGTTGGTATCATCATAGCCTGCTCTTGTCCTGTTCAACGTCATTGCTTTTACATGTTGAATGTATTTAAAGAAGATAATATGTTGCTTTTTTTTTTTTTTCTGATGTATTCTCCACCCACATCCTGCATCTCATATTCCTTAGTCCTACCTTCCGTCACAGAAAATCTACCACTAATACTATCAAAAGTATTTCCAAGCACCCAAAAGAACAAGAAAAATACATTGGTGAACAACAAAATAAGGAGATACATCACTGAAAACTGACTGCTAGGGGGTGGTTTGATATTTGGGGGCGGATTTTTTCTTGCACTTTCCTCCTCAGACATATTATAAAATTAAGCTGACGACACCTCCACGAGACAACAACAGTTTCTGGCATCCCAGAACCACCTCCACACCCGCTGTCAGTGCTAATCAGACCCCTACATGCCTAAAATACACCACCGCCATAACCACTCTGGTGTTACACCTTCGGGTTACCGTTGTGCTTGGCAAGCAATGTTTATTGTTCTTGTATATGGGCAACATTTGAGATTTGAAGATGCTAAAATGAATTTCACAAAATAGGAGGTGGGGATTTGTGCATCTATCAGGGTTGACATTGGAGGTTTCAGTGGGGTCACCGGAGATCTGAATGTGTGTTCCTATCTGTGGTGGGTGAGTGTGTGTGCGCGCACGCCCGTATGTACGTGCGTCTGCGCGTGTACACGAGTGTGGGAGGTGCCAGCAGGGTACGCCACAGGAACGTCACCCAGAATCCCTCAGTTATCAAAGAACCTCATTGCACCATGAAAAAATAGACTGGGCAAAAACAGAAAGACAAACAGGAAAAACTGTGAGAGGGATAGAATACAGAGGGAGAGTCTTGGAGAGACTGAGAGAACATGAGTACTGTGGGGATTTTCTTAAACACGTACAGGTAACACTGAGCATATGAAAGACACCCAGCTGGTGAGATGTGAGAGAAAAGGAAGATTCAGTAAAAGCGGGGATCAGAGCCAAGATGCCATTACATTATCATCTAACAGTTTTATGATCCCATAGATATAAATTAATTGAACACACTTTGAGGAATCATGATGATAGAACTCTCGTTTAGAGAGCCTTAATCTGTGGCGAGTGAATGTTTCACTTCAACACATATTTACCCAGGAAGCAGACAAAGAAACGAATGGTCTTTCACAGTTATGGTGTGAAGAGTTGGCGGTCGGTATATGTGTGTGTTTGTGCCGGAGATGGGGGTGTGCAGTTAATACATATTCACACTTTGAAGATGCGTGCACCTACAGTGTTCTGAGGGACTTTATTATTAAAGGGACTTTCATGGGCAGATTTAAGAAAAAAACTGTTACTGTCTCCGACTGCTCCCTTTGTTCAGTCATCTCAAGCATTCAACCAGAGAGGATATTTAGTGAAATAGCATCTTGAAAATCTGTTGATTATAATGGAACACGACTATACAACACAAATATGTGTATATAAGTAAGTTAAATTGATGTCTTTTCAAAACCATTATTACAATGCGGGTCCCTGTTACAAATAACAAAAAAAGAGCTTGTTGATATCATGAGAACAAGTAGAGGAAAAGAAGCATCAAAAACGCATTTAGTAGTGGATGCTGTTCGCGTTTTTCATGGTTTGGTTACTCTCTTTTGAAGCTATAGGGTTGGCAATGATGAGAAACATTGGCTACGCTCAATAAAAAAATATGTGTACTGAACCGAAAAACCTCGTAAAGTGCTGCAAACTCTTGCCAGCAGCGCTAGTTCGCCAAGTCAGCAATTACTGACAGCCCGTCCCCCGAGGCCTCCCTCCAAAGCCACTGCCCCAAAATTCTAATTATTATCGTTGACAACAAACGTGTCTTTTGTACTCACAGCTGTTGAGCTAGCAACTTGTGGGAGACTCCGGTGACCCGCAATGAGGGCACGGAAAGAGTGCGCTCAGGCATAAAGTTAGGAAGGTAGGTAGACAGGTAGACGGGCCATCAAATCAATCCATTTGAAAAAGAAAAATAGATATATTTGTATATATATGTATATAATTGTAATGATAATACAAAAATATTAACAAATACAAAAATGTTTTTAAAGAAGATTACCTACCCTAGCTTTAACCCAATGTAAAATTCCTTTCCTAAATAAGTTAAAATATATTTATTTTTTTGGTGGGGTGGGGGGGGGGAGCTTGTAGCAGGGAGCATGCACATTTTTATTGTTTTTTAATCTTAACAAGGTTTAGAAGTAACAAACCCCGCTCTGTTCATCACATCGTTTAACCCGTGCAGAAATGCATGAGCAGTGGGGTTCACCTGTGGAGGTTTCTGTGATTGGAGAGACTTGCGCTTCACTCCGCCCCCCCCCGTCGGCGCGCTGCCCGCCTCCCCAAACCCAGAGCGAACGCACTCCTCACTTTGCTTCCTCCACCCCGCCGCATAACATGAGCTCCCTTCCCTTTGAGTGGACGTACAACGATACAGATGGTTTCCCAACGGCATCCCGCTTCATGCTGACCGAAACTGCTGTTATTTAGGAGAAATCTCTCTCCCCCCTTCCCTCCCCCCTCTCCCCCTTTTTACCGGTTGTGTTTGTTTTTTTTGGATGCGCCATGCAATCTCGCCGGTGGAGTTGTGGCATTCGGCTGGTGGCATGGACCTGGGTTTGGAGCCTGGCGCTGCTCGGAGCGTGGTGCATCCCCGCCAATGAAGGTAAAACGCGCACAGACACTTGGAGACACCGCTGTTTGGTGCCACGACTTTAATTGGCACTGACAAGTCTGCCCGGTTAAAGGTCTGTCTCTGGGGCTCCACACCGCCAACAGCTCCGGCGCTGGTTTTTTTTTTTACGGAGAAGGAGAATCCCTCTATAAAATGAATTTGAGCAGATAATGTTTATGGCAGCTGTGTCTCCGAAAGTCCGTAATCACAGTGTGTTCCGAGACGCTAATAAGCTGAGATATAAAAAAAAAAAAAAAGGACCTTTGATCAGAGCATGCGTGTCTCCAGATAACCAGTCTTGGTACAGACGCGCAGTGCGCTGCGAGATTCACTGTGATCATCTTAAACATCGTCATACTGTGAGATCAGCATTGACCTTAAAGCGCTGTGTTGTGTTTTTAAAATTTTAAAAAAGTAGGAAGTCAGGAATTAAACTTCCGTTTCGACATGTCTTATAATAATGTGAACTTTCGGGTTCGTGCTGCGTAATTTCACCTGTTTCCCCTTTTTTAAAGGTTATTTTAGGTTTAGTCTAGTCTGACATTGTCTTTAATTATGCAGATTAAATCCCCTTAATGCTGTGAGTTCAGAGGGCTCGGATGTCCTCAGCTATTAACAGTTTCACTTGGCACCACCACATCATTTGGCGCAATTATTGTTATATGCCTGCGGTGAAAACTGTTTACTTCTGAATATTAAATATGGACATTTGCAACGAGGCTTGAAGATGGGGGGGGGGGGGAAATAAGTACAACGTATGAATCGGTGTGTCAAAAATTGTTCCCACGCCATTGTCCGCAGACTGAGCAGCATTTTAATAGCTCGAGATGAATGCCATTGTTTGGGGGCTACAAGACAGCATTATCCGGGAAAGAAAGAACATCCATCAACCTGCTTATTCTTCACGTGGCAGATTTATTTTGTTCAAAGTTTAGCTTCACACACAAGCCTTTACCAAAGTGTGACCATGAGACACCCGGGGGTCCTGCAGGGCATCTTTCCCTAACATGTAGTTCAAGTTTACCTGAAATGCAAAGGCTACCTCTTTGTGTCAGCGTCGTCTGAATTATATTACTGTGGGTTTTGTGTTTCATAGAATAAACTACATGTTGTACTGTTGCAAACTGGCATACAAGTTCCACAAAAGAGTGAAAAGTTCAACACAATCACTTGAAGGGAGGAGTATTTTACTTGAAATCTATCCAAGCCAATTACTCATGAGGTTTGTTGTCTATACCTGCAGTTGAACACGCTTGAATTCCTGCCTTGTTAAAATCCAGCTTCGGGCTGTGAGAAGTGTGAATCAATGGCAGCCTGGATCATAAGTTTATGTTTTGACTGCAGTGAGAGAAACAAGAGGGAAGTCCTCAAAAACACATGATCCCTCACATCATCTTGTAATGAGCCAGACATTTCCTTCCCCTGCTGTCTTCATTGATCACTCCCATCCTTTGGTTTGCTCGGCGACGGCACATTAATACTTTTTTTTTAATTTTATTTTCTGTGAGTGCGCTCTGTCAAATTTGCCTGAAAAACCACAAACATTTTCTCTTTCATTTCCAAACCCATCTAATACAACAGTTAAACACCTCACCCCTTTTGCCAGTTTCAAGACAAATTTTAGGCGAATGGTGCGCGAATTTGTATCACAATGGATAATCGCACATTAAATGCATAATTGGAGCTGAGGGTGAAGCCCGTAATTTAAAAAAAAAAAAAAAAAAAAAGCCGCTATCCTCTCATTGGGCTAATTTATTGTGATTTGAAAAAGTCTCATTAACCGTTTCTCAGCTCGCTTTAGACATCTTGGAAGAATCATCGGGGGACTTTGGCCACTGATGTTTTAATGCGTGTGAACAGAATAAAACCGCCCTGGTGCCTCCTTAATGACATTTAGCGGTGAGGACGGTTACCCTGCAGTGGGGCTCCACCGCTCATGACCGATGCTGCTGAGGAAAACTGCACACACTCTGCCAGCTTGATTAATTCCCTCTGTTGAAGCTCATCCATTCTTATTAAAATCAATCAATTTAATACAACATCTCGACGCAGAGCCAGATGCCTCACGTCTGTTGTAGATCTTCTTTTTGTGTTTCATTAATAATAATGTCTGACTAATGAGGGGTGTGTGAAGTGACACTTTGGGGAGTTTGAAACTCGTAGCTTAGCTTATTTTCATTGGTAATGGCGCTGATGAAATGAGGATGGCAGATTTGTGTTATGGTTACAGTAAATGGCTTGATAGAAGTGCACGTTTGCCCGCTTACCTGCGGGTTTAAACATCATAACACGCGGACAGGAAAATAAAGGCAAATGTGTTGAGCAAATTACTTATTTACTTACTTATCTTTTGGTTTCAGAAGGACACGAAGGACATGGTTTTCAGACAAGATTGTATTGGTGGTCACTGAGGTCAAGTTGTCACTAAAACCCACCCCCTGCTCGATTGCTACAAATGTGCAGTTAAAAGTAAATGGCAGCCATGTCGCTCTCCGATACTCAGTGATCATTTCAAAGAGAATTCTATCGGTACTCCCCATGCTGAAAAAAATCCACTCGCTCTTCAAAAAATGTTGAAATATTTAGAGTATCCTTGAAGTAATGTCACCACAAGCCTTTAAATCGCCTCGCTCATTTCAGTGGCGATGACTTTCAATAAGAAGTTCTGTAGATCATTGTCGCGGCTGAGCTCCAACCCGTTCTGTGATTTGATCCTTAGAGAGAGCGCGAGACAGTGAACGAGGTAACGTGTCCCTTATGATCTAGTTCAGCATCACTTATCTCTTCTTTATGGCCTAATTAGTTGTCTAATCGCCTCCTAAGGACATCTTTTATTATTCTCCGCAGAGCAGCGGAGACAGTAAGAGTAGTGTAGTGTAGTGTAGTTGTGTGTGTGTGTGTGTCTGTGTATATATGTGTGTGTGTCTGTGTGTGTGTGTGTTTGGGAGGGGTTGCAGATAGTGAACTAGCTTCCGCCTCATATTTTGTTCCGCTCACTCCACCTTCCCACTGTGGACGTCTATTTATTTTGTTGACACTGGGGCAGGGTTGATAAGAGGATCGTCCGTCTTGTAATAAAGCTTATCATAGGACTGAAAATATTGTGCTCCACAGCTGCTTTTAAGACGTGGATAGTATTTATGATGGTAAACCTTTGGACGGTTGATTGGATCTCTCGCATGCAGTGTTGGTCTTTGCTCCGTATTAATGTTGCACGAGGAAACTTCTATTGCTGGCAGCTCCAGGAGCAAGAAGCAACACAGGGGATATGACGGAGAGATACTCACTGTTTACATTTTTTTTACCAACCTGGCTGCTCTGTGAAGTTTTATCACAACCAATGGACGATAGATGGAGGGCCAGTGTCCTCTGTAAATGGCACTCACTCCTAATTTAAATTTGGCAGATCCCATGGGAAAATAATTGACATGATCCAACATTCAAAATTTAAATTGCGCCACAGGCTTGTCAGTGTTAGGAATTTGCATAGCTACATTTTTATAAAAATTTGAACTATCACACTTGTGGGATTTTATTTTTGCATATAAAATATTTAGAATTTGCAAATAGGAATATTTTAGATTGTTGGCCGCATTTCTTGTCCGTGTGATCACATTTTATCCCGGTATTTGTCAGGTTAGTGGACCAAGTTATGCAGACAGCTGTGAACTACAGTTTAAATCGACAGTCACGTGACTTGCATTAGGGAAAAAGAGTGCATGAACCCTGACCCTTAACTTGTACTACCATTAGAGGAACCCAGAAGCGTATCAGAGTTACACTACATCACGTGTGTCAACTGGGCTCAGTGTGGATGTTGTGTGAGCGTAGACAACCCCACACAGGACATATTGCATGAAAATCTCCATTCCTCTAAGAGCCAAACACCTCATTTGGTTATAATGACTGCTTTGAATTTTTATTGAAGCTCCCACCTTATTTGTATCCTTGTAAAAGTTGAAGTGTGGTTCTATTGTGAAATTTGTAAAGCACGTTGCGCAGGTTAAAAGGGACTGAAACAGTGAATTTACAAGTGGTTAAATATTCTGCAGAGGTTCTGAGAGGGAGATATCCAAGACCAGTTAGCACGTAAAATATACTACTTCTTCTATGACTAGTCTGCTGAAATGTCTAGCTCTCAATCTGCTCCTATTACACGGAGACGAGAAGCTTGACAATGGAGCGTGCAGTTAGACTTTCTCTTTTTATTGTTTGAGTGCACGCTGTGTCAGGCAACTGAACAAGCCAAACGTTATCGCAGATGAGATAAAAAAGAACTGAACTCCGGTCTGACAGAACTTGAGTCTCGTTTTTTAAGACAGCGAGGCGATAACGCAGAACTCACGAGACTGCGTGGTCATCAGTGCTGCACAAGTGCTCAGATTATTGCGCTTGACAACTTTCAGCGAAAAAAGGCTGATGGATTAATGGATTGGTTCGAGCTGAGAGCACCGCCGAGCCACTGAACCGCTTGGAGTGTAAAGTTTGGCGGTTTTCGGTCAACACCATCCACAAAAGAGTCCAAGTAGATAATAGCCTCTCTTCTTAGCTCAACACTCCAAATGTTATGTCAACTCACGGCGTGGCTTTTAAACTACTTTTCTACTGAATTCCTTTCAAATGCTCACACACGTCACACACGTCTTCATTTAAGACCAGTTTAGTATGTTACAGAAATTGAAAGTGGTCATTAGCCTATAACGGAGAGACATACGCAC
The DNA here is from genome assembly GCA_016806645.1 of Ophiodon elongatus. NCBI lineage: Eukaryota > Metazoa > Chordata > Actinopteri > Perciformes > Hexagrammidae > Ophiodon > Ophiodon elongatus. The sequence continues at coordinate 1,445,267 of JACSYO010001218.1, read as the reverse complement.
TCAGGGAGTGAATGAAATATAAATTACTTGAGTCGTGACAGTGCCGTCCTAAGATTTGGTCTGAGGAGCAGATCTGGGGTGAATACACGGGTCCACAGTTATTTTTCAATCCTCACTTTGTGATTTAAGATCGCGTCATTTCTCCAAACTTGCATCCAAATCTACACAGCAGTCAGCCTTGGTGCTGCACCTGTAACAATTTCCCCTTTTATTAGCTGAATACATATCATGATTGTGAGTGGTTTTATATTGTTCGTTTATCCATGCTTAAGACTGCCTGTGTTTTTATATCTTTGACAGTGAACCTGCTGGATTCTCGCTCTGTGACGGGAGACCTAGGATGGGTGGCCTATCCTAATAATGGGGTGAGTATGGCAATTGCTAAGATCTTTCAATCGTCGGCTGATTATAAACGAAGAAAGAAGAATACAATTTGACGAATGCTGTTGTGGTCATTTTTAGTGTCGTTGTTTCTAGATTGGTTGTCTTTTTTGGAGCCTCCTGTTGAGTAGAAGTACACAGATGTGGCGTTCATGTGTTTTTTTGACACAGTTGGAAGACGTTAGGACATGAAAGCAAAGCTACGTAGTTCAAATATCTTTGTGGTCTTTCAGAAGATTCATCACCCATCGGCAATGACTTGACTACGTCGAACAATAAACTTGCGTCCGTCCAAAACAAATCATCAGCTCCCGCTTGTGAGCTCAGGTTATGTAGTTTAAGTTGTAAACTCCCTTTCTGTGTGTGACCAAAGGCACCTGTGGCGTTATTATTTCACCCTGAAGTACAGGCTCTTCATTTGTTTCATCAAGGTTAGTTCAGGTCATTTCATTACCAAGAACTCTCAGTTCATTATCAGGGTCAATTGAATTCATGAATAAGATGTTGAAAGTCACCACGGGATATATTATTCTCAAGCCATGAATTTAGATTCCATTACCAAGTATTCCCCTGGTGAAGGCTAATTAGAGAATGACTCACTAGAGTTGGAAAATACTTATTTTGTGGTATCACGTATTGTGTTTTAATGAAATAGAAATAGCATTACAAAAAATAAATGTATTAATGTATTCTGGAGCTACCTACCTCGACTCATGAGACAATAGCTGACAGCCGAATCTGCCACCTTTCTTGGTAAAAAATTAAATTCCCCAACCTCCAAGGGATTGATAGTGCTGTGGTCGCTCTAAACAGGAATTAATTTGTGCATCCATTTGATCCACGTGGAAAATCTCTCACATAGTCACCCCTCTTGTTGGCAAATATGCAGCTATACACGCCGGACCAATAGTGCTGACCACAGCGTTTTGTCAGCTCTGGGTATTCAAATCATGGCCCACTCTGTCGCTGTATGTAGATGGGAGAGATAGTGCTGACAAAAGCAGCCGTATGCGCATTTCATATTAATGAAGATGTGATTATGGCATGTGGTTTCCACAGTGCAACCGCATAAATAACAGCTTTCAGGGGGGATGGAGGGAGAGGAAAGAAAAGACGTGATAATGCGATGTAAGGATCTCATGTCATCCTCTCTTATTTGCGCTTATGTTTTTATTCCGCTACAGTTTCAAGTGATTCAATTTATTTATTTTTCTGGTCAAGTTGACTGATACTGAAAGGAAAAACATGTCTGACAAAATGGATAATTGATTCCCTGTTTGGCATTTTAAATAACGGACGTTATCGTTGTTGGCCATTGTAATTCCCATCATGTTCAGCAGATACACGGCAGAACCCAATCTGCAGCATACTCTCGCACGTTCTTCACGCACACAAACACACACACTTGGCAGCAGCAATCTTGCGTTGCTCAATAAGATGTTAAGGAGGCACAGAAGTTTTTTTTTATTTAAATAAAATAAATGTTAGTCATGTTCCAGATGGTTTGTTTCATCCCTCGTTTTCTCCTCCTCCAGCCCCATTATCATCTCTCCTCTCATTCTTCACTTTTTTTTTTCACTTCTCCTCCCTGCCCCTCCCATCCTTCATTGTCCCCGAACATTCACTTTTACTCCTTATCCCAGTTTTCTTCTCATTCTTGTCGTCTGTTCTTTATCCCGCCATCTCCTTTCCGCTGCGCTCTTCTCCCAAAGCTTGAATGTGCTTTGAAAGTTCTTGAAACATGCATTTTAGCAAAAGCAGATGGGAGTGAAATAAGGGATTTAAAAAAAAAAATAAAAAATAGAAATTTGATGGATGACCTTGAAATGTTATGACACATTTCAATGAACAGCGCGACACTGACGTAGTAGATTGTAAAACACGAACATTTTGGATTAATAGCTTGAGTTTTCACTTAAAAACCTTTTCTCGCCTCATCTATGATGAGCTCCTTGCAGCGTTCTTCTTCTCTTTTGCATACACAGCCTTCTTTAAACACAAGCATAATATAAACTGAAATTATAAAGTGCCCTTTTTGTGTGTCTGGCAATGCTGAGATGCTGAGAGACGGGTGTGGTGTGGGACGGGACAGAGGTGGACAGATGGAGATTGGCAGACAGTAACAGCTTGAAATGGACTGTGGAGTGTGAGAGAGAACTCAGATGAAATCAGGCTCCTCTAACCTCGTGAATAAGAGTCCTCTTGAATACGAGTCCTTCATGGGCAGTGAGGAAGACTATAATAAACCGGAGAAAGTGACAAGAGGATCTTAAAAGTGGAATTAGTTTAATTTTGTCTCCTACCCATGTCTCACTGTGGGTTGATTACTGCAGCAGAACAGATGAGGTTGAAAAGGGTTTAGGCCGGAGAGAATAGAGAGAAATGGTGGGTGTACACAGTTGAATGCAATTAATTAGCACTTGAGTAGAGATATAATGTAGGACAATATTCATAGGTCATTTTGCAGATGAAGAAACAACAAAGGGGATTATTAGGAGGAAAACAACCACCAAAGTTTCAGGAATTTACTTGAGGCTCTACATTTGAGCACATGTGAGTTATGGTTAGAAGACGCTGAGCTGGTACCATTGGCATTTCAGTTGGCTAATGAAAGTTTTCATCCTCACTATTAATATTAATGTAGTGTTGGACAAAAAAAAGGGACAATATATAAAGATATAAACAAAGGTGAAAAAAAATATGGAGGAATTATGGTTCTTTGATCATTTGGGACTATTTGCCTGTCAACCCTTTGTCATCTAATACCTCCACTACTAGTACTTCCTCTTCCCATTGCATTGGAGGAGTGCTTGTTTGTAGATTGGGTGGGCTACCAATCATATGCATTTTGGTGGATGCTTTTATCTGCTGCTTCCTCAAGCAAAAGTGAGGAAGGAAGGTGCCATTAAAGGGATGGATCCCACAATATGGATTATATTATTCTGTCCATCTGTCTCAATTACCTCCCATTTTGCTCCGTCTTTATCCTAACATTAGTAGGCAATGGCCCCTGGGCCTGCGAAGAGACTGACACACCAAGCCGACCTCAAAGAAGCTATCGACGGAGGCTGACTGATGACACACGTTGCGACGCCTCAAGTCACCTCAATTCTTCTGTTTTGGAACAAGAAAACACAAAGACTACTGACACGTGCCACGCTACCGGCCTGCGTGAGAGGAAATAGTCTGCAGAATGCCTAAAGACTTTACATGGAGACGAACAAGACAAACTACCCTACATTTTTCCCACCACTGTGAATCTGTTAGTGGGCTTTAAACAGAATACCAACTGAGACAATGTCTGACCAAAAGTTGCAAATGAGAATGAGCTGCTTCTGCTTTTCCATTGGGCTGGACGATTTGACGAGACCATCTAATTGTGATTCTTTAAAATGTCAGAAAAATGTTTATCTCAGTTTCTCAGGGTCCCACGTGATGTCTTCAATTGTCTTGTTTTTTTTTAACAACAGTCCACCATCCTAACATGTTATTCAGTTTATAAATGTATTTTAAGAAACAAAGAAAATCAGCAAAGCCTACCATTGGAGAAGCTGCAACCAGAGAATACTTTGGCATTTTTGCTTTAAGAAATGAATTAAATGTTTAATCGATTATTAAAACACTTAATTCTCTGAAGACTAATGGACTAATCGCTGCAGCTGTAATTGCAAAACATTTTACGACCAACATTGCAATTTAACTGTGATTACTTTCTATAAATTAAACCCCAGCCCTGTAGTTGTGATTGACACATATTGCAATACTACTATTGCTGGCTTTGGCCAAGTGTTTTATGTACATGTTGTTTTATGACTTGATTAAATGATCATTGTCATATAGATAGCAGACTGACGACCCCTAATGGTTGACAGCTCTGCAGTTAAATCTGCTTAAGTTGATGATGGATGATTAACTCAAACAGTCTTAAATAAGTGTGAGAAGCCAAAAAAAAGAAGCAAAACAGAAAATAAGGTGAAGCCACGCTAAATTGGTGTAACCCGCTTGGCTGAACAGCCTCTCGGAGATCTCTCTTTCATCGACCGCCTCTCGTTGATGCAGCATGTTCACTTGACCAAAGATAAAGGCGAGCGAGCATCAAAGGTGCTGAACACAGAATACTCTGGGCAACAGCGAGGCGCAGACACTCAATGACGGCTAACAGTTGGCCTCACGTGTCGGGGTCATAAACTGTCCGTCCCTAATGAGGAAGGGCAGCGGCTGTTTGAACAGTTCAAGGAGTGTTTGCTTAGGGATTCGTTGTGCTGCAGCTTCTACGCTATTTAGCAGGCTTGCTTTTCCCTTAATGCACATGACGGTACCATGAAGAAGGGAAGACAAGGTGGCGTAAAAGGGAGAGGAGAGCAAGGCTATATGAGAGAATGGCGGAAAATCGTTCGAAAAAGGTGTGACAAAGGGGGGGGGGGGGGGGGGGGGAAGGAGAAAAGCAGAAATCGGGGACAAGGAAGAAGACGGGAAGTCAGAAGCTGCGAGTTGAAGGGGGCTGAGATGGAGAAGGGGGGTGGAGCGGTCGAACAGTGTTTCTAGGTTAGACTTAAGATTGGATGATTAAAGGAAGAATAGAGGACACAGAGGGAAAATGATGATAGACATGGATGACATGAAAAGGGAGAGGAATGAGGCACAAGAAGAGTGATGTTGGAGCGAATTAGATGGGAGCAGAAATGGGAGTCGGGGTGGGGGGTTATTGTAGGGAGAAGGAGGGAGAGAGGACAGTTCTATCACAGTGTCATGACGGTCAGCGGTAATGGGCGGTAATAATAAGTTGGGGACAGCTTTATAGACTTAGAGCCAGGAGGGCACTCAGCACAGCCACAGGGGGTCTGCTGACGGATGTGACTGGCATGCAGAACACACACACACACACACACACACACACACACACACGTATGCGCGCTCACACGCACGCTAGTCAACAAAACAAACACATGCACACACACTAATGAGGAGCTAGAGGGATGCCTTTAGGGACAGTTCAGTGTAGGGAGCAAACTGAAATTGAGGCTAGCGCTGCGTGAGGAGGTCTGAAAGGCCTGAAATTAAGAACCACTGATTATTGGGACCATTCGCAACCGTTGGGACCAAGTACTGTTGACTCTTTGAATAGTATCGATTTACCCAAATCCCACCAAAACACATCATACTGCTAGTGGTATCTGGCCATGCAGATCATTTTGGTGTCATGTGTTGAGATAATTGACCCTGAAGCATTTGCTTCCAACCTAATTTAATGTGAGCAAATGGCATTTTGTTCATGTTGCCCAAAGCTTTTAAAAAAAACACGTCAGAAATGTTTCTTTTAAAAAAAAAACACAAAAAAAAAAAACAATGTCCTGCAATAGGTCACATTCTTTGCTGTCAACATTTATAGACGCTGCACAAAGCAAACAGCATTATTCTGAGTAACTGGGATCTTGAGGAAAGAAACAGCAGGAATCCTAGAAACAAATATGTGGAAAGTTCAGCGGGTGGACCCGAAAGTGTCTGTGTGGCTAGATCCCTCGAGGAATCCTGAATGAACTGACCCCTTTAAGAAGAGGTTATGTGAAGTGAGGTAGCCGGACCGACGATTCTACTATCACATTTTTTTTAAAACAAATGGATGGTGGTGAATTGAACTACAGAATCATTGAGAGACAAAACAAATAGGTCAGGCAGAAGTAGATCTGCTGTCAAACGTAACCTTCAAATAGTTATTAGGTTTTAAAAGCTACACTATGGTTTCAACGGTGCCTCACAGGGTGGGTGGTCCTGACCCATGCAGCGTTAGTATGTTGCTCTTTGCACTAAGCCTTGTGTATGACCTCGGAGGCCCTTCCCCCCCCCCTTAATACCATGTCCACTAGTTCTAAAGATCCCATGTTATAAGCATTTGAACTTAGCTCATTCCTGGAAAACCATGCTCTAAGTCATCACAACCCCTTCCTTCTGTGACTACTGTACCAAATCAGTCTTTTTCTCAATACATAATAGCCATTTGTTTAGTTTTTTGCTTAAGAAGCCTCATTTCTAGCCTTGCTATGCAAGGAAATGCATCAACGATTATGATTATAGTTTGATGGAACCTTTTTTTTTTAAGAGCAAAGGAGTTAAACCCCCGCTAACTTGAATGGAAGTGTGTGCGTGTCAGTGCTCTTTTCAAACTCACAAATGGATCCTGTTCCAGTGTCATGGCAATTTACATTAGTAATCAAACACTGTTATTACAGTCGAGCAGCAAAGTGGGAGGACTTCCAGTGGCAACAAAGGCAACCACACTTTATACACAGATACTGATCCCATTTGGTTCCAGGCAAAACTGGAGATGGTCGTCAGCTAAACTCCCTGCTGGGCTACCGATGATGATTGGTGTGTGTGTTTGTGTGTCTGTTTTGTGTGTGTGTGTGTGTCTGTTTTGTGTTAAGCTGTGTAAAGCCCGGAGCAGACTGGTGGATCTGTGTGATCTAACCAGTAAGAGGCTTAATGTCTGCCCTGGGACTGAATGGGCTGGACTCTGGGAGAGATCAGGACTCAGTCACACTCGAGCACCCACAGATCAGGTCCGCGCATCTACAGTATACTTGTGAGGACATAATGGATTTTGTCTCACCTTTGCTCTTCATAAACTAATAGTCAACCCTCAGACAGCCCTTTGATGAATTCAGGTTGGTTGAAGTTGAAAAATGTTTTTCTTAATGACATTTATATTTATTTATTCAATAAATAAATAATAAAATAAATTTCTGGCACTTGTGTTAGAAAACGTGGGCCAAACAGCTGATTTCACAGCAAGTAAATACGTGGTATCATGTCATAACTGACCCATGTTCACTTTATTTATTTATTTTATTAGAGTGATCAGCTCTTATCAGCTCTTTGTCCACATTACAAGACAGGCAAACAGCGTGGGAAATAAATCATTCAACTGTTACTTTAATTAATTTACTAATTTGGCGTTCTCTCCGCCAAATAATTCAGCCACAGAACTATCCATTCATGGCATGAAATTAAATTGCACACTTTAGGATTCTTAACCACGGGTACATGCACCAACGTTAATTGTTTGTTAGAGAGGCATTTAACAATGTAACAGGTAACCAGTCATGAACTACAGATGGAACATAATCCAACAATGTAATCCATCGAAATCCCACTTCAGGATATTCTCTTACTAATGGTTCAAAGTGGAAAAAAAATGGATTAAATACAAATGTAATATGGAAAAGTAGCCAACAGAAGTAAAACGCATCGTAAACCTTTGTGTGACGCTCATTGAGAGATTCATTTTTCAATTACTTTGATTTTTAGTTTTAGTTTGGGATTTATATAGACTGTTTGTTTGTTTTGGTAGTACTTTTTTGAAAATAATTTTTCAGTTTAATGTTCAGTGATCTAGATTTATTTATTTAGGTATAAATATTTTAACTTCGGTCTATAATAGAGTCAGAGATTGTTATTTTTGTTTTTCCTACGGGGAGGAAATTTGGCCAGTTAATCGGCTATAGGCTTTTTCTTACTAATAATTAGTGTTATTATATCAGCCTGTAAAAATCCACCATCGGTCGACCTCTAATTAAAATGTCCTCACTTTCCAGAGATGGAAGTACAAAAACACAAAAACACACACATACACAATATGATATATCAACACAGAGACATGTGCATTTTCAACACGTGATGACTAACAACACTTGACTATACCTTCATTCCTCCACAAATGGTTCAGAAACTGAATGATAATACGCAGAAAAAAAAAAAAAGGCTGACTAAAGTAGGGAGGAATGAGAAGGGGAAAAAAAAAACAAGTCAGACAGAGAACAGAGAGAAAAGACAAAGACAGAAGGTTGTACACAGCGGCTGCAGCAAGGGTTGATTAATATGGGCTATTAAGCTATAACACCAGATCATAGTCTGGTCCCTCTGGCCATATTACAGTGACATGATGAAGCGCCTGTATTAGCCATGGGAGAGTGCTAGTGATGCAGATAATAGCCACCTCCCAGGAGACTTGCAGAGGGAATTAATGCTGCTGTCTGACACTCTCGCACACACACACACACACACACACACACACACACACGCTTGAACACTGATGGAGTCATTTACATATATGCACACATACAGGCAGGAACGAACACACACACACACACACACACACACACACACACACACACACACACACACACACACACGCTTTATGGAGTTGTGGCTGTGGACTACACACCGATGAACACACCTTTTAAGTGCAGGTTAATTATTTTTTTTGCTGACAAGAACTCCACCCCTCATTCATAGTAAATGCATATACACCCCATAACACTATCTCATTCTTTTCTGTCAGTTGCAGTAGGAGGTAACGAGGTGGAAGGGATGAGGATTATTCTGCTATCTATACCTAGCCACACACACACACACACACACACACACACACACACACACACACACACACACACACACACACACACACTCACACACTATCTTTATAATTTCCCTGTCAGCGTTAATCCTTTCAAACAGGTACTACATTTCCATGGTTATCAACTCATCAAGTTATTACATCTGGGTATCTTTCAAAATATTCTGATATTGGCACAGATAACAGAGTTTCTTTCTGAGGTTGCTGTATTTTACTTTATTCCTCTACTTAATTTCACAACAGAGGGAAATATTTTACTCATTACTCCACTACATTTTTCCGACAGTTGCTCATTACTTGTCAGGTTAGGATTTTACCTAAACAAAACATATAAAGCATATCAAATTCAAAGCAGAGTTAGAGATTAAACCAGTGTTCAGCAACCGTTTTGCCTTGTGACGCCGTACAAGAGGTGTGTAGCAGTCACATTTTCACATTTCCAGAAATTGTTCTCTTATTTAAATAGACATTTAAAGCTTAAAAAGGTCAAATGATCTATTTCACAACAATTAGGGAAGTCCAAACTATGGATATGATTTTGTGTATCAGAACTTTTTTGTGTCTTATGACCCTTCATAGGGGGCCCGACTGAACTACCTGAGTGTATATAAAGTAGTCACTGTATTTTACTGTATAAATGCTTCTTATACTTTTGATGCATTGGTAATAACAATTTAATGGTGTAACATGTAATAATATATCCATCACAAGGGATATTTTACTTTGTACACGAGTATGATGTAGAATGCAGGAATTTTACTTGTAGTGGAGTATTTTCACACTGCTTTTCTAGTACTTTTACACAAGTAAATGAACTGAATACATCTTTCACTACTGTCGGTCGGAGCCAACAAAGTAATGAGGTTGGATACCCGTCTCTACCTCCCTGTTATCAAAGGGAGGTTATCCTGTTTTGTTGTATATGTCCTCTCTTTTGTCCTCTTTCCTCATGAACCCCCCCTCTCTGTTCTCTGTTTCAGTGGGAGGAGATCGGGGAAGTGGACGAGGACTACGCTCCGATCCACACTTACCAAGTGTGCCGGGTCATGGAGCAGAACCAGAACAACTGGCTCCACACCAACTGGATCCTGACCGAGGGCGCCCAGCGCGTCTTCATCGAGCTCAAGTTCACCCTGAGAGACTGCAACAGCCTGCCCGGCGGGGTCGGGACCTGCAAGGAGACGTTTAACATGTATTATTACGAAACGGACGGGGGCGAAGAGGAACTGGAGGACGGAGAGATGAGAGATGGAACGGGCATGTCGGAGGAGGAAGACAGGGCGATGAAGGAGAGCCGATACATCAAAATTGACACCATAGCAGCCGACGAGAGCTTCACCGAGCTGGACCTTGGGGACCGCGTGATGAAACTCAACACCGAAGTCCGCGACTTAGGTCCCTTGACTCAGAAGGGCTTCTACCTGGCTTTTCAGGATTTGGGGGCCTGTATTGCTTTGGTGTCGGTGCGCGTTTTCTACAAACGCTGCCCGTTTCTGGTGAAGAGTTTGGCCGAGTTCCCCGACACCATCCCAGGCTCAGAGGCCTCGCAGCTGGTGGAGGTAGTGGGCCGCTGCGTCAACAACTCCCTGCCTTTATATGAGCCTCCCAGGATGCATTGCAGCACGGAGGGAGAATGGCTGGTGCCGATCGGGAAGTGCGTGTGCCAGCCGGGATTTGAGGAAATCAACGGATCGTGTCAAGGTAAGAGGAGGTTTGTGTGAAGAGTAGTGCTCGTACCAATAGCTAATTAACTGATTAATTGATTTATTTAAAAAAGAAAATAATAATCGACAGCAGTCATTTAGTGAAGTGCAAAACAAATTTTTAAATATGAGAATTTGCAGCTTTTTTTACTTAAAATCATCTCCCAGGGTTCACATGTTTGGTCTTTGTGGGTTTGTGGGTGCGTGACTGTTTGCTTTGGGTTGCAATCTTCATCCTGTTTGTTTATTTTTACATCCATGCACATGTTTGTTTTTAGTATTGTGTGCTTGAGTGTGTGTGCACAGACGTGTTTTATTCTTTGACTAAAAGTGTTTCTTGCTGTGCATTTGTGCGTGTGTCGCTCCCTGGCTTAGTGGAGGGTATTCCCCCGAGCCCCAGCAGCACTTTGCTGCTCTCATCCAGCCGCTGCTCTGCTCTGACTCGAGCCCAAACATTCCCACCGCTGACCTTAACTGCCATTTCCACGGGCGCCCAGGTCCTCTCTATTTTCCTCCCCTTCACTCCTCTCCAATCTTCCCCTGCGCCGTCTTTAAATTACTCAATTTACAGACTCAAAACACTAGACTCTACTTGTGCAACCAAGAGCATCTCTTGAGTGGCGTGGCGAAAATTTCAGAAAATATTCCAGAGACGTTATTACAGCGGCATGAGGCCGCGTGGTATGGAGCATCGAAATGTGTGATTATTTGGTCGCTCTCGAGTGTTTCATCTCTACCAATCGAGCGTCAGCCTCAAGCGATGAACTAAAAGATTGCTCTCAAATGCTCAACTACACATGGCCGACTCTTGAACAGTACATGCAGAGGTTTGCTTTATTTTTTGCTTTTCTAATTTGCCCATGCATATGGGTGAGTGTGCCTGTGCAGTATGATAAATCATGACTTGGCTTTGATAATATGAGGAGGCTGGTTAGTGGTGTGCAAGGCTCAGTGCTTTCAGGGAGCACTTCACAAATCAGATTTTCTATTGAATTCATCACACCAAGCCTCCAGAAGTAAAGCACGGCCTTTTAGAAGCAGCATATGTCTTCTAAAAAAAAAAAAAAACACATGGTGTAATAAAGTGTGCACTATCTCCAGCTTAACTTCATCAGACATGGAGTCTCTGTGGGGAGATCATTAGGGAAGAGCTGTCAGTGTGCCACTGGCCTGCCTGGAGTCATAATGCCACCGACTGTACGGCAACGCAGACCTGTGGCTGACGAGGCTAAAAAAAAAAAAAAAATGAATACAATACATATCTCTGGTGGGTTTTTTTTTCTGTACTGTGTACATCAGGTTGTGGCCATGAGTATTAAAAAAACATCAACCCAATTTGTGTTTTGTGTTAATGAGAGAAGCATATTTGAGGAGGTTATGTAACTGTATACTGTGCTCAAAAGGAACATACTGTATGTGTATGGAATAAAAATTTGTGCACTTTTGAATTACTCAGAATACTAAGAATTACACATGTATAGTATTGGCATAAAATAAATATGGCATTTTGGGCTCTTGGATTAGATATGTAGCTTTCTGCTTTATTGGCAATGTGCTTTAGTTGTTGACATACTAATGCTTGTACAGTAGTACACCAAATACTGTCGACTGCAGTTTTGTTCTCTCCAACTGACAGTTATTGGCACTCTGTCGGTGGTTCGGATCACCCGCCACCTTGATCCAAACTGAAATATCTCACCAACTAATGAGATGGATTGGCAGGGATTTTGTACAGACGTTAAAGCTCCACAGGGGTTGACTTTTCTTTCTTTCTAAATATTTAAAACTGTTGGATGGATCCTCGTGTAGGTTGATACAGGTAACATAACATGTTCTCACTCCCAGCTGCTCAAATACAGCAGCTTGGACAGTGGCCTCTCGCTTCAAATTATGACACTCCAGGTACCTCTCTAGCTTCAGTTTTCCACAAGTCAATTTCCGCTCGTTGCATGCATACACTGCCTTCTCAAAATAAACATCCGCTTTCATAGGAAACAACTTGGCAAGGTTTAGGGAACACAAAACAACTTGGTTAGGCTTAGGATAAGATTGTGCTTTGGCTTATAATAAGTACATATGTTAAGTAGGCTACAATAGGTGTTAAACGTAGTAACCTTACGTAACTTCAAATAAGTCAACATTGACATTTGGTTTCACACGGGACACCAGCACCAGTCTCCTGGGTGAAAGTCCCGTGTTTGTTGGACCCATCCATCCATTGTGCGCTTTAGCATGCTGACAGTAGCAGTAGGTAATATCTGAGTGCAGCCTCAGAGTCACAAACATGGCTGTAGACTCTTAGTCTTGTTATTCCTAATGGTTCTTTGAAGTAAAAGGAACATTTTTGGTGGTGCCCACAAAATGGAACATAATTTACTGTACATCCAGCACCATGTCAGCTGCATGTGCAATACCTCTGTTTATGTACACTGGGTTAGTTATACAAGTATGTGTTTTAGCAGCACTACAAACTATGAAATCAAGCAGAGGGAAAAGAGAAATTGAATGCATAGTTTATATAGAGTATACATTTTGCACGTTTTCCCTGTTCAAGATTTAGATACATTATCAAAAGTGTCATCGGCATACTGTGCATGTGTCATAAACCCAACATGGAGGAAATACTTTTTCCATTTTCATTTTCTAGTTGGCAGATGATGCTAAATGATCATTCACAATGATCAAAAGCCTATGTAGTAGGCTCAAAATGTATTCACATTTTTTCAAAGATAAAAAAAAAACCCTACGTGTGAGACAGAGAAGTGGTTTGTGTCTGTATGGAGCTGGTGTTGGCAGCAGCGAAGATTAAAACGGTATTTTTTGTTTCATCAGACATCAATTAGAAACCACGAGTGAGTCTCTTCTGGTGTAGAACGAGCTTAAAAGAGACGGACAGAAAGTGGCATTCCCTTTGAACCTCTATCCGCGAAAGTGGTGTGAGGGCGTCGGCTAGATGACAATGTGATTAAAGTCTGACCCTGCCGCCATGTTTCACGAGACGCTGACCGTACGCCTCATGACCGGTTTTCGCCGTCGTGTTGCAGCAGAGGAAAGTTTGAGGCGGCCAGAAGGATTAAATAATTTTCATTTTAATGAGTTTTGCATTCCGTGAAGATGAAGCTTTGTGATATGCAAATGTGTTCCATTGGTTGAACGTTGAGAATAAAAAAAAACATATCTGGTGCTCACAGTAGAATTGATTGATTCTTTTTCTTTTTTGTTGTATTGTGGTCCATACGTACAGCCGGAGGAAGTAAACAAACTTAATAGTGAGCTGTCTGAGTAGAACACCCTCCAAGCAATTATTGAAGCTACAAGATGATTTTCAGTTTTCGTATGCAGATGAGACCGACGGCCTTTGAAAGTGTCTACAGAGAGAAACATGGCAGGATTTCCTCTCTCTGAGCTTTGTAACCATATGTGTTCTCTGCTTTGGAAAACACTTTTTCATGTGCATTTCGCTCACTCACATTTAAGTGTTGAATTCCGTTTTGAAAGCTTGCCTGGACTCCATACTGTGAGGAGTTATGTATTCAGTCTCTTTATGTATTTTGGGGATGGTTTCTGCTTTTCAGATGTGAGCGTTCTGAACATCTGTCTGTCTGGATATGAGAACCTGCACTGGGTCTAGTGGTTTCATCCCTACTCTATTATGTCTATTTTGCCCTTTCAGTGAATGTCGGTGTCTTTTTATAAAAAAACAAAAAAAGTAGAAGTGTTTTAACAAAGACATGCAGCATTGATAATAACCAACTTCTATTTTACAGCCTGTTCAGCTGTTTCAGTTAGTGCTTTAAGCATGTTTGTCTCACAGTGGTCTGTGAATCAGTGGGTTGCAGGTCAGAGTACAGTACAATGTGAGAGAAAATGTGTGTGGATCCTGGCTGTATTGGCTGCATGTGCTGCCTAGTGGAGCGTGATTTAACGCAGCCTCGATGAATGTAGGACAGAAATCGTTATGTACAGTTCTTCCTCCCCCGCTTTTGTCTTTTTCTTTCTCACATCTTAAGTTCTTTGTATCACTCACTTTGCTTTCTGTCTACACCTCACTCTTCAGTCCCCTGTCTTTCTTTCTCTCACTTTTATCTTTCTGCGACTGCCTATCACTCATTGCCTTTCCATCCCTCCCTCCCTCTCTTCCTCTTTACTGCTGCCACTTCATCAGCACTCTCCTGTTTATTACACACAAAAAATAACAGTAATACTTAAAAAGAAAAAAGTCTCCAACAATCTTATTCGGTCTTATTTACTTTATTCACTCACACATACACAATAGTACATCTGTGTTTATAGAATACATTTAACAATACACCAGCACTATATAAGGAGTTTCCATAGAGGGGAAATACTGAAGATTGTTGGACATAACACTGTCACTGCACAGTAACATCTGGGCAGAAATGCATTGTTGGATTTGTGTTGTTATTCGTTGCTTTGTTCTGCTATTGTCCGGACTCGGTGTTTGATTATTTGAGTACTTTTTATTATCTATTCGTATGACATCGGAGGATTAAACTGATCATCTGTTTCCGTAGTATTTGTTCACTTTCGAGTATCGGCGTAATAAGAGTGAAAGACACAGCCAGTACTTACATTTACATACAAAGCATGTGCCGATGCCGTCTGCTTATACCAGAGATGTCTGCTATTGTGTCAGATGACATCTAAAGATACTGCATGTGGTTGTGCTAGATGTATAGATGTAGGCACAACTTTAGCTGGATAATTGCTGATGGCCTGCAGCACTGTCAGCCCAGTGAGACTGAAGAGAGGGGATGGGGGAAGGGGGGAGTCCATCCACGGCTAGATGGATGGATAGACGGAAGGATGGGAGGATTACAGAGAGGGGAAAGTGATGGCACAACAAGGGGACCCAAGATAAATTGAAGGTTTCTCACCACAGGGTGTGAGGGCAGAGAGACAGAGAGATGGATGAGTGTTGTTTCAGCGGTGATTGCAATAGAGGAAAGATAACTGAGGATAGAAGTGGGCAGATGGATGAGGGACGAGAGGGGGGGTGGGGAGGGGGGCATTGTAGATTGAGTTCAGCCTCGCAGATGTGATTTAGGCTGAATGAACACTAGAAGGAATGTGGGAATAATGGCTGAATGGAGTACCGTTTGAATTGAATGTTGGGTTCTTGGGATAAGAGCTGAATGGTTTGGATCATATTGATGGTATGATGTTTGCATGGAGCATGAGAAATCCTGGCTATGTCTGTAATTTTGTACCTTATTCTAAGCCAATTTCTGTCATTTCTTTATAATTTGTTTACTGTGAGCAGTTAAGAAAGAACTAAGTTTGTAGTCTTGGCTGCCAGGACTGCATTAAACCCTCTCCTGGATTTGGCTTCTCCATCTGACCACCAGCAATAGAAGATTCAAACCACAATACCATACTACAACTAAACTTTGATACAATTTCACCACGATTACATTATTTATCATTATTTGTTTCATTTTTGAACTGATGTTTTGTATTAACTACTAGGCTAATTTAGCTGAGGATGTAGCAACATGCTGACCAGAAACCTGGATAAGGTATTTACATGGCACACTATCTTGATACTAGTCAGGTTGGTCAGAACTAGTTTAAGAGATTTCTGGCTTTCTGGGACCAGGATATGATGCTTTAATGTGCCAAAAAAGTACTTATCAAAACCATACATATAAAAAACATTAAAGCAAATGGTTGAGTAAGGAAGTGAATGCTTGTTTGAATTATGGGATTTTGGTTACAGACAATGTTGCTCTCATGAAATAAGTGGGAGAAAAATGGATGAAAGGTTGACTGGAGTTTTGGCTGTTCCTTGAATGATGGAATATTTGTCACATGAGCTGAGTGAAATGTTGTAATGCCACTAAAAGAGCTAAGTGACACACTGTAATGATGGACTAAGGGCTGGAATTCATTGTTGATTTTAATGGAATAAGGGCTAAATTGGATGTTGGAAAGATGGAGTTGAATGCTATGTTGGGAAGATGAAATAAAGGCTGAATGGAATCCTGAGATTGACAGCTTTGTGATGTTCGTATTCAGGCTGCACTGAATTCAAGTGACAGAAGAAAAGACTTGGAGGTATAAGATGGGCAGCGAAGTCGGGAGGGAGGGAGGGAGGGTAGGGGGGGGGAGTTGGAGGAGGGCGGGAGGAGTAGGCAGAGAAGAGGAAAAAGGATGACAGAAGATGAGGACTACGAATGACAACAAGAACGACTGATAGCATCATCAATTAAAAGAATCGTACGAAGTGATGAACTGCCGCTCACCGGGAGACGAACAATACCGCGGAGCATTTCGGTCCACGAGCGTCATCTTAAGTGTGTCATGGGTAGAGCTGGATTTCCCTCGACAATACTTTGTTTCGGTGTCAGGGCTCCCCTGATGTTCCTCCGTGTTTGCCTGCCTGTCAGATGTCACTGCAGCATTATGTCAAACTCGATCTGGTCATGGTGGCGCTGCTGCTGCTGCTGCCATCAGAAGCTGTCTCACTGGTGTAGTAATGCGAGGAAGCTTTCTGCCTTCCCCCCCATGGGAATTATGGGGTAGCGAGCGAGCGGCTCACACTTTCAGTGTGGGCCCTGCGGGTTGACGGTGTCAAGGGTATTACAGTAGCTTGCGTAACACAGAGGTACACGCATGATCGTGGCGGCATCTGACATTTCAATATGTGATGATAAGGGTCTGACTTCCAGCACCTCCTTGCTATGGGGTTGCTTTAGTTATTTAATTCAGTTAGTTATTTATTCGTCAAGCAAAAACATTTTGCCCATATCACCTGGGATTCACAAGACACAAGTCATTGGTAAATTCTTTTATTTATTAATATGATTTTCTTATTTATTTCTCATAAATCTTTTGCTCATTTAACCGTCAATATTATCCCCAATGTCATGGTTGCAAGAGTGCAACCTAAACATGCAGATGCAAATTTTTGATTTTTGAACTCACTGAACCTGAATGGTATCGCGAGTCAGATATTTTCTCCCTGCAGCTATTGCAGTGCGCCTTTTGAATTCTTACCATCGGTATTCAGAAGGCTTTACTCGTCCCTGAGTTCCTCAAGAGACCGAGAGACATGGTGAATGATAGCGCAAAAATCTGCAAGTGGCAGGAAGCTTTTTTTTTTTATTCCGTCATCTCCTGAAATATGAATTGACTGGATTTATTGCATAAAGAGCTGCCATTCATCTTTTAGGATCCTGTTCAATTGGAAGCTGCTTCTGGACTTCTTTCAATACACTTCTCTCTCTCTCTCTTTCTCTCTCTCTCTCTCTCTCTCTCGCTCTCGCTCTCGCTCTCTCCTCCATCTTCCTCCCCAGCCCCCTCTCCATCACCCCATCATCTCAACGTGGTGATGCTGTCATGACAACTAAAGTGCTTCCTGAGTGCTTGTTGGGTAAACTGACTTTCCCAGAAGTGCTTCCTCCCTGTTCCCCTCCCCCCTGCTAGCATGCACACATATTCACATGCTTTCTGCTATACTTGTGAGGACCCTGATTGACCCAGTGCATTACCTAGCATCTTCAGCCATAACCAACATGACTAGGTGCCTATCCCCATTTGCCCTAACCGTAACCTAAACCTAATTCTAACCTCACCCCTAAAACCAAGTCTCAACCCTCAAACACCTCTTTGAAGAAATGTGGGCCAGCCGCAATGTCCTCTCAAAGATATAAGCGCACGTAGACACACACATTCCTGCAGTTGGTGAAATATTAATAAAATGCTTCATTCAGCAGAGCCAGCTTCTTTCCATGAAAGCCTGGTCGTCTCCAGAGTCCCAGTCAGCGCTGGCTCGTAGGACTGGTTGGACTGGTAGTTGTGGACACTTTTGATGCATTTAGGTCAGGCGATGAGTTTCCCAAATGATATGCTTTGACAAAACAATAACAGTTTTACAACATTGTTGAGATTTTATTTATTTTCTCCTTGCACCTTCTCCTGAAGTCTGGAAAGAGGTGAAGGGGAAGTTGAAATACATGCACACTTAGATTCCGATGGAGCAGAATTTAGATTAGCTAAACGGTGCATACATGCATGTGTTACTTTACCTTATTGGCACCCTCCTTACTATTGGAGGGGAAAAAAAGCTGTATGAATTTGTGTTTGCCTGTACATTTGCAAATTCAAACTTTGATATTGTGCTGTGCTACTTTTGGAAAATGCGGAGGAACATATACAGCCACTGTAAAATATCCTGGCTATACATTTCTAATGCGGATGTAAGACAAATTTGTCAATGTCTCTAAATTACCTGATCATTTATTACAACATCTGGCTGTTAAAAAATACATCAAAACAGCATCTGGTGAATTTAGGTTGCGACTTACATTCACCACATGTGCATCTGCAAACATATCATAGCAATGTAATATTGATGTGCAGACAGAAACACAAATGGTCTTCATACTTGCATTTAAATGGGTCAAAATAAATTATTATTCGATTCGCAACCGATTTCACACACACGTCTGACCTGACAGCCCTCCACCTCCAGCACAGGTCTCCGGAGTATTGTAATGGCACTGAGATCCTGACCCTTGTATAACTAATCTGTGGGTGCATGTAATTTGTGTTTGCAGTTGTCCGTCCGTACATTTATCAAGTAAATGAAAAAGGCTGAAAAGGCATTGTTGTTCAGCATAACTTGACACTTGATTTAACATTATGATGTATTGCTAATGTTTAATCTCCCCTTACTGGGGGAATAAGTTGATTTATGTTGGAAAGCTATTGTGACCTGCCGGACCTCTGGGTGTCGGCTTGTGGCCTGAGAATAAATGGGTGCTGAACAATGACCTCCTGCGCCTCCCAACAGACAGGAAGCCCCATTGACTTGATTGTGTATTGTTGTGGTATTATCATCTGGCTTTGTTTGTGTTCACACACAGGCATACACAAATATGAGAGTGCATCGCCGCATACACATGCACACATGCGCACAAACGCAGCAATGCAACAGTAATGCATGAAGCTATGACACCATCATTCATGCAAACACACACAAATAGACACGCAAACACACATGCTCTGTTTATGTTCCTTTGGGCCAGTAGCTCACTGCGGGACAAATGCAGGAACAGGATATTTACTGTGTTTCCTTGCCTGATTTATTAGTTCACAATAGTATCTGTTAACAACATGGGCTTTTTGTCGAAACTCAGCTTCACCATTTTTTTGTCTTTCTTCTGTTAGTTTACTTTCATGCCAATCCTGTTGAATCAGTGTACAGTTGGAAGAGTGACAGGAAAGATTGAAATATGAGTTTGTGTCACGTTCGATAAATAGTGTGAGACGTTACTTTCGTTTTTTTCTTATTTTGTCTGACTTTAAAGCTCTGTTTGAAATTCACTGGTGGAATGGAACTACGGTAAGAATAGTTCAAATATAGTTTGCGCAATTAAGAACAATTTTGAAATATGTGTACTTTCCTTGGGCATGTCCATGTTATGTTACTTTATGCTTCTACTCCACCTAATGTCACCAAATAATTGCACTTTTTCCTCCACATTTATTGGCCAACTATAGCTGCAGTTAGTCTGCAGAACCTCCTCACACAATTTACGATAAGCTTGTGATATGATGCCTTACTATGGATTGAACTACCCAACGGCATAGTTAAAATTAGCTTCATTTTAACCAGAATGCTATTGCATAAGTAACAAGCTAACAATACACTATTTTATCATGTAATGATGCATACATAAAGTGTACTTTAATACTTTTAGTGCATTTGCGTCTGTACTTTGAAAGCATGAATTGTGTAATGGGGTATTCACACATCTTGGAATTGCTACTTTTGTTCCTTGTCCATCACTGCAGACCGTTTCTATTTTCTACAATTTAGTTAGCCAACCACCCAACTGGCCCTAGTCATGTCTTCAGAAGGTTGGTGAATACTGCCCCTTGATCCAATGTTTTTTTTTTTTAAATTATGTCTTCTGTTTTAGGAATTTATTTTAATATTTGCATCCTTACTGTGTCTTTGCCCGATTATAAATTAATTTAAATCCAACGTTCTCTTAATACACGGTATGTGGCCCTTAACTTTAACTTGAGTTCTATCCCTCACCTCCCCCCTTTTGAGGATGCCTCTCTCCCTCTGCCTTAATCGCTTACTCCCTCTAATCCCACCAAACGACAGCCAGTCATATAAATCAACATGTTTACAATGAAATGTTTCCAATTAAAGAGGACGCTCGTTAGGAAGCATCAACGGACACCGCTGGATCCTTAATTGCTTGGGATGCCAGTGTGTTATGCATATTAATTAGGTATTAACCTCACACACACACACACACACACACACACACACACACACACACACACACACACACACACACACACACAAATGCATGCAGGCAAGTTAGTGTGTGTTGCATATTAATTACCTATTACCCTTTATGCTGTGCATTAAGAGCTGCGTGGCATCAGAAAGACAGCTTGCCCAAGGGCAACACACACACACACACACACACACACACACACACACACACACACACACACACACACACTAATACCACCAACGCCGTTTATTCACATTGCCTTCTCAATGAGGAATGAGCCATTTCAGCCAGCCGCCCATGACCATAACTAATCTCACCACAGCAAGTGTCTGCATGTCCGTGTTTGCTCGGATACAAAGATGCACGAGTGAGTGGGTGTGTCCCTTTAAGAC
Organism: Ophiodon elongatus; assembly: GCA_016806645.1. Lineage (NCBI taxonomy): Eukaryota > Metazoa > Chordata > Actinopteri > Perciformes > Hexagrammidae > Ophiodon > Ophiodon elongatus. The sequence goes on along the minus strand of JACSYO010001218.1, from coordinate 1,424,092 downwards.
AATTTAACACGTAAAGCACCTCATCCAAAGATCTAAGCCTTTCCTTGCATCTGGAGACGTTTCATTCGAAGACATCTAACAGGATGAACAAGAAAGATATGATTCAATTAAGTGAAGAAAATAGATTATTTCAAAGCAAAAAAAAAAATAAAGATATATTAAGCGAGTAAAACTGTGGGTTTGAGAGTTATGAAGTATGGTAGTGGTCATTTTAAAGACTCTGGAACTCTGTACTTCATTTGCTATTTTAGTAAAAACATACACATGAATATGGAAGTTCTCCATCAAAAGGTCACAGTTGGCCATATGCGCTCCATATATGCATTTGTTTGTGTGTAAAAGGTCACAGATCATTGTTTGATCTTTAAACAAGACTTGAGTCTACAGCAATGCTAACAGCTCCATCACCATCCCTCCATAGCTCAATGTTAATACGGACAGTGACAACATTAAAATGCTGATGTCTCGCAAGTAATATTTACTGTGCTCACTTCTTGATTTAGCGTGTTAGCGTGTGAACATTTGCTAATGAAGCGAAAAGCTGAGGCTGATGGGAATGGTCGTTAGTTTTGCAGGTATTTGGTCAGGGAGGAAGGCATTGGACATGTGTAAATGTAGACGTGATGATGGCTGAAGATGAAAAGTTATTGAGTCGCCAAAATGAATACCATCCATAGAGCCACACTAGTTGCACTATAACCATCTGTAAAATATCTAGTTTCTTCAAACCACTAGATGCATATTGGAATACAAGCATATTGAAAGGTGTATAGGTTTGCCATTTGGAGTAGAAACCATACAGACGGTTTCCAGATGGTCCATACAGTTTAAATGAAAGCAATAATCCATAAGTCACATGCACAGTAAACCAGTTGCCATTTCATAAATATAATTTAGTCAACTTGTGTTTTAGTTTTTCTCATCCCCTCTTTTCCTCACAGCCACACCATGGACTTTGAGGCTCCCCTTCAGCTCTCAGATTCCACACTGAACATACGTGTTCTTATTCACTCCCTGTGACATTTTAATCGCTTTATCCAACTTTCAGCCTTCAGCTGGCTGCCCTGACCTTTATGCCCCCTTTTAGCCTGCGAGTGGTAAATCATTGGACACATAATTAAACGAAAACAGTCAAACAGAGCATGATATATATATTTATATATATATTAGTCACGCTCGCTCATATCGCCATGTCACGTCTCACAATGCATGCTTGCAGCTCATTTCCACACATGTTCTGTGTTCACTTTTCCTGTTGAGCATGGATAATTTATTTACCCAAAATGGAAATGAGATAGGATTAATGATAATAAATACCTTAACATCTACACCGTTGGCGGGTTTTAGTCGACTGGAATTAACTTTCATTAAAGTGGCATGCGATTGATTATTAAAAAAAAATTTCACACCAATTTGCACATTTTAATTGCAAATGTTTATATCATTCTCATGATCATTTGCAACTTCCAGGGAAAATGAAAGCATCATTTTAATTTAATCGAAACATGTCATATGATCTTTGACAACACATTATCCTCAAATGTAACTATATCTGTCAATGTTTTTTCCATCTCTTCAGCAGTAACAATTTTCAGCAAACAAATGCAGTTTTATGCTGACCCTTTTAACTCTTTACCAAAAAGAACCTGGGATCAGATATGGAACATATATATTATACTATATGGTTCAGGTGTGTGTCGCGTCTAACAGGAACAAAAATAAAAACTGAAACATTATTCTCCACAGTGACAGCTGACAGCTGTGGTCAACTGACAAAAACAATCCACACAGAAAGTCAAAACTTCCTCAACAGGAAATTCAAGAAGGAGCCATCGAAGTATCACACTGTGCCCTAAGCATACTGTTTGATTACACTGGTGATCTGCTGGGAGTGCAGCATAGCCACACCAGGAGGTGAGAGCGTAGCATAAAAAAAATATTAATGCTAGTTACACTGGCATGATATCTGACCACATCTATCTCAAATTATGAAAACGTTCAAAGGGTTTTCCCATTTCTCAGTATTTTTTTTATCATGCTCCTTGTTATCTACTCTGTCTACTTCACTGCCTGCATGTGTGCCCGTCTTCGTGAGATGAGCTGCCACCCCATTTTTTATTGATTTGGCCGTGGGGGTTTGGAGGATGAAGTCAAGGAGAGCTAGACACCAGACTATGGCAATAAATCTGTATGCAACCATAAATGTGTGCGTGGTAACGGGCTGAAGCAGACAAAGGATCAGGTGTGTCCTACTGCCCTGAATGCCGCAGCCCTCCACACACGCACGCACGCACGCACACACACATAGAAGGGGATAGGGTTCTCCATCATTACGCTGCAGCAGAGTAAGATGAAGTAAATGGACATGCAATAAAAATCATACATTTAATAACTACGGATCCAATTTTACTTCAGCATTTATCCCTTCAACAAAAAAATTGAATGGCAGCAAAACTCAAGCATTTAGACCATCTTTTCACATCTGAATGAAATAAGCCCTAAAGACATACATTACTGTCTGCGCTTTGTTGAGCATGAATTATGTCATCAGCTGCATTACTATCTGCTCATTCGAAACTAGGCCAGCCTCACGAATGCCTCAAAAGCAACGCCTTGAGCCGATCAACTCATAATTAGGGTATGTGTGGCATCCTACATGCTCAGCCAATCCACACATACACACAAGGCCAAACAGAGGCTTTGTGTGTGTGTGTGTGTGTGTGTGTGTGTGTGTGTGAGAAGCAGAGGTGAGACAGAGAGCGATCCAGGGCATAGGGAGAATTTTTCAGGCCTAATGTTCCATGACAGTGGACCAAGGTTCCGTCAAGGGGAATCAGAGCCATTGCCGCCTAACGCCTAAAACACACACACAAACACACAAATCTCTCCCCCTCCCCCCCTCACACTCCTCCTTTGTCTCATCTCCTCTCTTCCCACCATTCTCTTCCCTCGTCTTATTTGCTTTTCACATACTTTTTCCTCTCCTATTCATTATCCTCCCGTCCTCTTACCTAAAGTTTAATTATGAAGTTGTTAATCCCAGTTGCAGCCTGAATGGGCTTCACAGCAACCACATTTAGAAAGAGACGGGTGAAAACAACAGCTCCTGACCTTTTACGCCCTTCGAGGACGAAGATGTAGCATCTCCTCTCCTTTGTCCTCGACTGTCTCTCTGTTGTATGTATGTATAGAACTCTGCTTATTGATAGTCCAACATCCCATTATTATTTCATCCTCTATTGCATGTGTCTATTTGTATCTGTCTGGGCGTAACAGCAAAATCAGGAAGAAAATGATGCTGTGATAAGTCGTTGATTGGATGGCTTGGGGCAGCATCCATGGCGACAGAGGTTGATGATGTATTTTCCCATGTTAACATTCAGAGTGTGTCACCCCGCTGTCTACCTGCCCCACTTAGATCAACAGAGTGTATGTCTGTGTGGGAGGAAGAGAGATTATGTCTGTTTCAGTGCTTTTTTGTGTATGTTTCCCATATGGGGCCGGGTGGGTGCAATATTGTGCAGCAGATGCCCATGATTCTTAACCAGGTGATGTTCACTGAATTAAAGACTATGAATAAGAAAGGAAGCTCCACAATAGAACAACAATAATAATCTTTTTTTTTGGTTAAGATGAGTAAACCAGAAGAAGAGAGCAGGGTGGCACAGGTTGGAAAGAAGAAGAAATAACTCCACGAGGGAAATGAGAAAAAAAACAGACTTTAAAAGGAACAAAGAAGAAATACAAATGTGACAAAAACTATGTGTTGAATGCTTCTTTTAATTTCAACTCTGCAGCTACAGTGGTATCTCTGGTGAGAAACCTCAAAACAACCACAACCACCCAGGAAATGTTGATGCTGACCTCCTTTTTTTTTTTTTTCAAAGGAACTAACCAAGCTGTCCCGCTTTTTCTCTCCCCACGACCCCCTTCCTTTTCCTGTTTGTACGTCTACTCTTATCATCTCATCTTTATCCAACCCCAAACATCCCATGGCATCCACCCCCTCCCCTCCTCCCCTCTCAGTCTGCAAAGTGGGGTTTTACCGCTCGCTGCTGGAGTCCTTGGCCTGCAGTAAATGTCCACCCCACAGTGTGGCCAGGCAGACTGGAGCCACCGCTTGCAGTTGTGAGGACGGATACTATAAGATCGACTCCGACCCTCCCAATATGGCCTGCACACGTGAGGATTTATATTTGCACGTTTCCTTCTGATTTCACGACTCACGTTCACAGTTTTTTGTATTTTTATTCTTGGATATCATGTTGCTGTCGTGACCCCTTTCTAACCTCTCCTTCCGTCTCTCTCAGGCCCTCCGTCTGCGCCACGTAACGCCATCTCCAATGTCAACGAGACCAGCGTCTTCCTGGAGTGGTCCGTTCCCATGGAAACCGGTGGCAGGAAGGATGTGCGCTACAACATCCTGTGTAGACAGGTCTTGCCAGAGGGAAGGGGCTTGGAAGAATGTGGCCCCAACGTGCGTTTTTTGCCACGTCGCGTCGGCCTGTCAAACACCTCGGTCATGGTGGCCGACCTGCAGTCACACACCAACTACAGCTTCCTGCTGGAGGCTGTCAACGGGGTGTCAGAGCTGGCCAAAGACCACGCCAAGCAGTATGTGTCACTGAATGTGACAACCAATCAGGCAGGTATGTTGCGCCAGATCTGTCACCTCTGTCAATACTTTTTTTCTTTTTTGCAAAGCACAGCCTCCCCATGAATTCTCCAATCAGCACCACAGATGTCCTGTTTTGGTCTGTTTTTTTTCCCCCAGTAATCAAACTTGTTCAGAATTTTCCCAACACAAATCATCACCATTTTTGTCTTTTCTTTTTCCCTCGTTATTGAGACTTCCACAGACCAACCTGCGAGTTGGATTCCTGGCGCAAATATCTTAGTTTGGTAACAAAGACACCAGATGATCAAATTATCACAGTATTTTTCCAACAAATCTGTCGCTGTGTTAATTTTGTTTCATGCGCCATCCTTGCAGTGAATGAGGGAACATTGCACAGTAGAAAGCTCTGTTTTTTTGTTTTTGAATTTAGATTTGTCATTGAAAAAGCAGCTTGGTCCCCTCAATTAGGCGCCGCATTCCATCAACAATCTTTGCAGGAATCAGGGGCATAATGAAAGCTCTTGCTTTGCGGGCTGTTTGTGTATGGGATGTCTTGTGTGGTAGCAGGTGGGTTTTTTTCTGCATGCCTGTCGAAAATTATGAATCCAGCTGATGATAGGCAAGTTTGCATGTTATCTTTATGCTGGGAATTACTTTTATTCATCAACTCTGAGCAAAGAAAGAAATCTTCAGCTGGTATAATGTTTTGCACTTGTAGCTGCTGGGAATATTCCATTATCTACAATGCCTGAGCATCTTAGAAATGTTGTGTGTCTATAAAGTATGCTTGAGCAAGGCACTAAACCAATGATACTAAAGTGAGTAGCACAGTTGCCAAACATAAAAGACCACTCTAATATTAGATAATGAAAGAGTCCAACTACTCCCCATAGCTGTAAATAGTGAAAGCTTTGCTGGCTTTCCTTTTTAAATGGAGATTCAAATTCATATGGGCTTTGGGACACCCTTTTTTATGTTTACGGGAGGTATGTGCCTGTGTAGTTTAGTTCATTTGCTTGTAATGAAATGGGTAGCACAGGGCGTAATGAAATGAGAAAAAATATGAGACTAATGCTCGCCTTCCCAAGGATTCCATCTGTAGGGAAGGCGAGAGAAAAGAACAGTTTTGAAGGAGTGTGTTTGTTCCTGTTTGTTGAACAAATGGTTCATTGGCAGACATAACTGTAGGAAGTAGTAGTAGTAGCAGCAGTGGGAGAGAGAATGAGAGAGGGCAGATGGTTGTCTGACAGTCAAGAGTACTGGCAGGCCCTTTAACTGTGTTGTCATTGTGCCCGTCAGCAGACTGAGTGGATTACACCAGACTACAGAATCCACATTCAGTTTATTGGAGTTGCGGCTGGATTAAAGTTAGCCAGTCACTGGACCATGTAGAGATTAGGAATTACAATAGATTAGATTACACATGGTTGGCTGAGTCACAGACGGATACAATGTGCTGCTCATTGGCATGGATGTGGTACAGGCTAGGCTAGGGCTCGTTTTCATTTCTGTCTATGTTGGATAAATATACTCTCTTTAATTTGGGAACACAATGAATGTAAGAAGCAGTCACTGGCACCGCTGAGTTTGTGCCGCGATCAATAGAATAACATTAATTAACGGACCTGTTGTGGTTGAAAGGTTGTTGTGCACTGCACCACTGACCACATCCAGCATTATTGACGGGTGTTGCCAGAAGTTTTGTTGCACCTAATTAAACCACACCCAACCGGGATGTCAGGGTGTAAGAACCCTCCAATGTGAACTCATCTCTACTCATCATATTTTGCTTCATGGGCAGAAGCCCCAGGCGTGGCAGCCTTTTGCGTAGTATCTCGATGCTGAAGGTCTCGTGTGGTTAACCTTGGGAAACGGTGGCGGTTACGTTAAGGCAACAAACCCACTTAGTTAATGGTAGGAAAAAAACATCATGATTTGGCTTAGAATAAGTGTGTGGAACGTAACGCAAGCTACGGATGTAACTTCATGAGACTCAGTGACGTTTTTTTTCAAATATAATGGGACAATATGGCGCTAGGCGTGTGGTGTTATGTCTCAATGCAATGTCTCTTTCCAGAAAGCATGACCTGGTTAGTCAACATAATCCACAGACCTTGTGGTAATACTGTGGTAATAGCCGATAGCTCCAAAACTAGGCAACTCACACCGGAACCATTAATATTTATAAATAGCACTACAGGTAAGAGGGAAAATGTGGATTTCGATTTGGGTGTGAACTGTCCCTTTTTTTAAAAGGACCTCCTCGCTCTCAAGCGATTTCCCAAAGTAATCAGAACAATCATATTAACAGTAATCCTGCAGCATTAATTGTTATGAGCAGTTTAGCATCCAGCCTCGCCTCTGTTCCACAGATACGCAATGAGGACTTTGATCAGCATTGTAAACATCTGTGTTTTTTGACTGAGCTTCTGCTTGTGAGGGTGCAAAAACAAGATGCCGAGACCTAAGTATTGAGAGACGGGGGCAACGGGTAGGCTCGGATAGACGGAGATGGAGAGAAAGAGTCCGAAAATCTGCCGTTTGATGTGTGGGAAGTGTCACACTCGATAAGGGATCCGTGAAATAGGTGATTTTACAGTGTCCCTGTGAAGACCTGCTGAATAATAAAGTGTTGGTACTCGTGAGGAGGAGATGTGAAAGAAAGGAGGGAATGACAGAACAACAGGACACGGGTAGAGGAAGAAGCTGTGGAAATGATGGGGCTGTTGCGATAAGGAAAGAAAAGGTGAGATTGCAAGGAGGAAATAAGGAAAAAGGAGAGGGTAGACATTAAGTGTGTGTACACATTTATAAAACACTGAAGTCCGGTGCAATTTGATTTAAAAAAAGATGGAAGTCATATATGTTGCACTGCTTTTGATGTTTCCACTAATACATAGTTTTGATAAGGTGGCTAACTATCAACCATTATTAACTTGTAGGAATTAACTTAGAAAAAAGAAGAATGAATCACCAAACTGACGTTTCTAAGCGTCTATGGTTTAGGTGTTTCTTCATGCCATGTGAACAAATCTGTGAAAGTTTTATTGGCAGTAATGAATAAACCGTTCCTTCTACACAAGGAGGAAATGTCAATTCAGTCTTTTTGTCAGCCGATAAGCTTGATGATGATATAATGAGTTTCTGCGGTAGCTCAGCTCTATTATGCCTTTCTTTCTGCTCAGTTCTTCATGTTGTTCACGGTGCGGGAACACTGCCTGGTAACTGCACACTAAATGCTCCCATACATTGTTTGTACTGTTGTGGGCTATTAATCAAATGAATCGTGATGCATTACCTTGTGGGTGGGAAAAATAAGAGCAGAGTCTGGGGCTCTGCCTATGTGTCTTACTTTTGTTTATTCATATATAAAAGTAGTGGGGTATCGAGGGTGTTTGCACTGAAACTGGAGAAACTGCTAATTTGTGAGTATTTGAGCTCTACTTGTTGGAAATATATCACTTTTAGTGACTCAGAATAACATTTAGTTACCACATGTACTTTTGGAGTCTCCAAATGTCCTTTTTTGACATCCGTCTGTAGAGTCACACTTCAACTTGAGTGTAAAAGTGTTGGTACTTTCACAAGACACTTTATTAGGAGGTTTATTCTCAGATTTTTGGTTCACCTGAGGTATGCGTGTAGTAAGTGTGGCTCAGGAGCTGCAGCCATTTACATTTAGGGATGTCATTTTAGATATTCTTTTTCTCCCAAACAGGGAGTGGGGTGGGAGCCGTTTACAAAGACATATGGGACATTTGGTAGAGCAGAAGAGATAGGCTATAGGTGGGGGTATGTTTCATAAGTTATCGTTTCTTATGACTTTAAGGTATTAAACTTCTGTTTAAGTATAATATGCTTTTTTTTTTTCATTAAACATAAGACATCTCTAACTTTTCACTTCATAAGAAGATTGCCTTCGACCTGGTTGAGTTTGTACATTCAGTATCATATTTCCCTATGAATTATGCCTTTATCAGTCGGACGGCAGAAGAGAAGATGACAGGAAATGCGTGAAGAGAGACGGGGAATGACATACAGCAAAGGTCTGGGGACGTTACAGTTTATGGTCAGACCAAGAAGGCGCCCTGTACTTTCTGTGGTCTTCCTGTTATGACTTTTATGAATCCCTGATTGACTGAAATGTACTAGTTGCAACCGATAGGATTGCAATATGTTGTGTGATGGATCCGTTTCTAGGCTGTCAAATGACTGTCACTGTTGCAATTGTATGGAAAAAAAAAAACGAGAGTGGGATGAGATGGAGCAGGCAGGCAGGTGGTTAAGTTGCAAATAAAAAAAAAAAAAGATGAGAGCAGCTTCGGTGCTTTACAACCTTAATAAAGCCATCTCTCTCTTTGTCTCCCATATCGCTTTCATTCTGTCTCTGGGTCTCTCTTTCTGTCATTCTCTGAGGGTAGTTAAAGGATAATAAACCAGATAGTTGAAGGTCTGTATTGATTTTGGTGATGCTCCAGACAGATAGCGGTCTGAGAGGCTTATGTTCTGCACGGTGATAACGTCGCTCTTATCTGAGGCCAGAGTTGTTACACTGGAGGGCTGCACTCCTCCGCTGAATAGCTTTCTCGACCTGTCCCTGCATGAAATGGAGCTTCGGCTCGATTTTAAAAACAGAAAATAGCTTCACAGGCATTTAGAGTTAATTTGTGGCCTGCGACGCCGTACTGTAGGTGCTCATTAGCAGATGTAACAAGCACTGGAAGTGTTCAAACCAGGGAGTGTGATTCCTCTGTCTTCCTCTGAAAGTGTTGCTGGGGCCCTGTCCACACGCTTTCACCATGTCTCTCCCACTGTCTCACTTTTTTTTTTCCCCCATTTATATCAACCTTCTCGCTATTTTTCCATCCCCTCCTCCTCCTCCTCCACCTCTAGCACCCCCGCCGTCTCTTCCAGTCTCTCGCTCTCGCTCTCGCTCTCTCTCTCTCTCGCTCTTTCTCTCTCGCTCTTTCTCTCTCGCTCTCTCTCGCTCTGCACTGCACTGCCGTTTCTCAAATCCGTCAGGTTTTAAAACACTTGTTTATTTAGTCTCAGTCGCTGAGTTCTGGCACTAAAAGGTGTCGTATTGTGGAGCTACTGTTGACTAAAATTCCGCCTCGGGTGTTAAATATGGACGTTGTACGTCTGTGCCGTTTGGCATTTGGGGAAAAGGAAAGGTTAGAGCTGAGAAGGAACGGGCAAAAATGATGTGATAATTAGATCCGGTTGTTGTTTGGAAATGTGTTCCAAATATACACAGAATTACTAATGTGTTAGATGCACGCAAAACTTTCCTCAACTAATATGAGAATAGACATGACTTTCTGGAATTGATTTACATTTTTAGTTGATGCTGAAAATGAAAGTTAGTTAATTAACAGAAAATTCTGCCAATTAAATAACAAATGCAGCCTTTCAGTTATTTTTCAAGAAAAAAAAATCTCCTCACAGCTGCTGGTCCCAGCTTTTCAAATATCTTAGTATTTGCCTATTCTCTCTGTTTTTGGGTTTATTACTGCAAATTGAACACATTTGGGTTTTGGAAAAACATTTGACAAGATTATCAATTATTTATTTATTTATATATATATTTATATTAAAAAAAAAAGATATTATTTGCAGCAGCCGTAGTTCAAATATATACATATGTCAGTGGAATGGAACATCAACTTCATTTTTATAGCCCCATATCACAAGTTTGTATAACGGAGGGCTGTACAATCTGCACACGACCCTCTATTCTATTTTGATTAAATGTTGCATGGCGATCTGCATCCATTTTCGGAGGATTTAAACTTGTATTTTGGTGTATTGTTACCCGCTAAGCTGCTGGGAAAAGAAACCCTCTCTCTCATCATCACATCCCAGCATTTATACCATTTAAGCATTGAGTGTGTGTGATTGGGTCTCTGGTTTCAGGCTTTTAAGATGTTGCAGATAACACTTCTGTGCGACCATCCACTCAGGATACAGTTACTGTGTTTGTAGCAATGATTTATTCCCTGTGGAGTTCTGCTGAGGCTATTGAAACCAAAACGCTGTTTAGCATTTGCAGGAGAAGCACACACACACACACACACACACACACACACACACACATGCACGCACACGCTATCAGGATGTTGCCTGAGGGAGCATTTTGCCTGGTGAAAAGCTCTTTATGTGTCAGAGAGTCTCCAACTGTCCCTCTGAGAGATGGGCCAACAGTTCAGGTTACAACAGGATGGCTCGACGATTGATGCGAACACACACAACTGAGCTCACTTGACATCAGAACTTAAAGAATAAATTACCCAAAATCTTATAATGGAAATTAAACTTTGCAAAGAGCCAAAAGCAAACCCAAAACTAAGAGAAGGTTTTCTTCTGCAATATGCAGACTGTCAAACGTGGTACACTAAAAGCTGTGTGCCAGATGTGTAGTGTCATAGTTGGCTTCGTGGGCTCCTCTGCCAGCAGCTACTGAATAGCGAGATATAAAGGGATAGTTTAATTAGGCACAGGTGGACCTTGTCGCCAGATTGCAGACATTTTTTTTTTTTCCAGAGGCAAAGCTGCTTTGGTACCAGAAATAATCTCAGTAGTTGAGATAAAGCTCAATGGACTGTGCCAAATAACCTCAGAAGAACTTTGGTAACTAACAAACTTGAATTCATGAGAAGAAACTCTGGGGAAAATATGTTGGAAAAAATTACCCAGCATGACAGAATTAACACAGCAGCCAAGACCGATGTACGTCCCCGTGTACTTTCAAATATACTAAACCTCCTCTTTTCAACACCATGTTTAAAATCATTTTTGGTCTTTTTTTTATTTAATCATTTTGTTCTTTGATGTTTCATCTTCCGTTTTAATATTTCATAACGTGCAACAGTCACAGCAAGCATTACAACTAGCTCTGTGCATGTAAACATCAAAGAATGAGGTGTCTTCAAAAGAGGGTTGTCTTATAGAGGCTGATGGTACCCAACCGGTTTTACAACGTTGGCACCGTTTCTCTTGTGTTTTTATTAGGTCAGTCGTGTTGAATACTGGAATACAAATAAAAAAAAAAACACGCACTGGCATGCTTCATATTAAACTGTTGGATGTTTACTACTGTTCCTGAAATTGTATTGTGTCTTTTTTTATCGTTTGTGTGTTTGCAGCACCGTCCCCGGTGAGTGTGGTGAGAAAAGGCATTACGGGGAAGAGCAGCATCTCCCTTTCCTGGGCGGAGCCTGACCGCCCCAACGGCATCATCCTGGAGTACGAGATCAAGTATTTTGAAAAGGTAAAAATAATGTTGCTCCCTATACGAAGCTACGTGTCTCTGTCCTCTGGCCTTGGGCTTCCTGTGGTATTTTTCTGAAGATCACATTATACCGAAGTTTATGCAGATTACACATGCACGCGTATGCACAAGTGTATTTTATATACAGTATACTGCATGTGTTATGTTCATCGTACATTAATAAGAATTTAGCTTTATGATTTAGTGAAGAGCAGAGCTTTGCTCCACGCAGCTTTTGTCCACAGGTACTGCCAAAATCAACACAAAATTAAAGTTCCTCGTAGTGCCTTTGACTTTCAAATGAAGTCTATATTGCATCCATTTGAGAATTCACCATAATGACCCCTGTCGCCAATGGAGTTAGCTTTATTTTTCCTGAAGTGGCCTCTAAAAAACCTTCGCCTCCAAAAAGTCTTTCATTTGACAGAGCTATAGCTGTGTGGGGGTTTTATTTCCTCTCTTTTTTTTTTTTAAGTTGGATTTGGGTAGAGGCAGGAATTTGATACTTCTATTCAGATCATTGTTCCTGTGCCCTTCCTCTTTTCTCTCTTTAGTCGTCTGCCGTCGTCTTTTCTGGGAAGGTCAGGATAAAAGTATACAGGAGAGCAGAGCAGGGTTTGTGGTCAGTGGTTAGCTAATGGCTTCTGGCTAATGGAGGGGGCATTTAGCTGTGTTTGAACCTGATGTGGTTACAGTTGTGAAACTGATCCTTACACACATGCTCGTACACACTCTCGCACTCACACATGTACTACAGGTAGCTTATAGGGATGCACCGATCGGTCTTTTTCAGTCCCGATACCGATACCTGGGCTTTGGGTATCGGCCGATACCGAGTACTGATCTGATACCAGTGTTTGATTAATATGCCGTATGCCTCACCGTGTGGAAGTGACTGAGGTCATTCTTTTATGTGTTAGGGCACATCAGCCTTGACGTAAACATTGTTCTCCTAACTTTAGAAAGCAAAATGTTACAAATAAATATGTAGATGAACAAAGAAATTCTGAATCGTACACCAGCAACCTGGTAAAGAATCAAACAGGAATTACAATTCAACTGTAAACCTTTTTTTAATGCAGCGGCACTGTGATCAAAACTTTAAACAGGAAGTCGAAGAATATAGAATATGGTTGAATAGATTGACCCCAGCCTTAGCCATAAAAAATGTCAAGACTGGGGGAAAATGTGCAGGCAAGAAGACTCAAATGTGCAATATCGGCAACAACAAAAAATCATCAACTTCCTCCTCTATTTCTGCCACAGGAACAGGACTCCAGCTACACCATTATAAAGTCCAAGGAAACCGAGATGGTGGTGGAAGGCCTGAAGCCATCTTCAGCCTACATATTCCAGGTCAAACATGGGTTAAAAAACTAATGAATAGAAAAAGGCATTGATGAATAATAATGTGAGAACAAAAAGCCCTTTTTAGTCTGAGATGAGAAGAGTTAAATAAGCAATTAAAAGGATGTTAAATCAAAGTTTTTAAATATGTGATACATATGAATAAATTTAAAAACTAATATATGGTGGGCTTTTAACTGTCAATGTGATATATTTGCATATGCTGCATTACAGGTGCGAGCCAGGACCTCAGCAGGCTATGGCGCATTTAGCCGACGTTTTGAATTCCAGACCAGCCCTTACTGTGAGTACACCCGAGAGAGAGAGGGAGAGAGCACGAGCATACAAGTTCAACTTGTACGTGACTCCCACCTGCTTTTCTTTTAGGGAGCTGCATCACCAGCAGGTGGCAGGTGGGCTTTTTGTGTGCGTACTATTTGTGTCTAATCCCAACCTCTTTTCCTTCTGGCAGTAACAGCGACCAGTGAGCGTGCTCAAGCCTCAATCGTCGCGGTGGCCATCACGTTGGCTCTGGTCCTCCTGGCGGTAGTCGCTGGATTCCTGCTCAGTGGACGGTAAGTCCTAAACACACACCTGAAGGATCACGGACACAACCAGCAAAGCATGATCTATGTGTGCAGGTGTGAGCACATGCACTCACATTATACGCCCACACACATCTTCCTTTTCGTCTTGTGGGCGCCTGTGGCTTGTCTACTAATCTCAAGATTGGCGGTTTCGGCCCTGTGAGCGCGTGTGAATGAGCGTTTAGATTAGACCCTGATGAGCAGGTTGGCCCTCTGCCGTCACCGCGTGAAGATGTGTGGGAATGGGGGAATGTTGACATGTAATGTAAAGTGCGTCGACTGGTCGTGAGGCTAGGAAGGTGCTATATAAGTCCATTTACCACTTTTCTCCTGTGAGGTCTCAGGTGATTAGCACAGCTGCAGCTCGTTAAAGGAGACATACCAATGCGCAATTTCAGGTTCATGCTTGTATTTTGGTTTTCTCCTAGAACGTGTTTACATGGCTTCATTAAAAAAAAAAAAAAAAAAAACGTAATTTCTCTTAGTTTCTCTGAAAATGCCTTTATATTCCCTCTCTGAAGCGCTGTCTCTTCAAGCCCCCCCCCCCTCTGAAAAAAAGCCTAGTCCGCTCTGATTTCTGTGAATTGGGCGTTTTGATACTTTCACTTGCACAGACCTGCTTAATAATCAAAAAAGACATGTACATTTCACTTTATACAATGTGGGACATTTAAATGCTCTCAACTGTGCTCACCTAAATGTCTGCAGTGACACCCCTCGTCTTTTGGAGCAGGTGACATTATTGGACGATGAGAATAAACATGGCTCACTTCAGGGGAATGATGGCAAATACATTTTCCAAGCACAGAACATTTTGAGGTAATGTATTTGTTCTGATGAAAGAGGCTGCTCAGCGTGAAACCTCTAAATACAGTTATTATCATTTTGCAAGGCACAGCAGTCATGAACGTTTCTGAACCTGTGAATAGATGTTAGCTTAGTCAGAGGATATCCCCTTGTCCTCCTCTGTCCTATTGCTGACGAGCAAATATGAGCAATATCAAATCTAATTTGTGACCCAGATATGTTTGTGTTGCAGAGCAGCATTATGGGATTAGATACATGGCTTGAGGTTAGAGATTTGTAATAGGTCAGGAGGATTAAGGGTTTTAGGTTATAGCTTCAGCGACGATGCATACAATCCAGTGGAATCTTCTCAAGTCTGGTGTCACATCTTCGCTCTGTTTTACAGCAGCGTTTGGCACTCCTTACGTTACACACTGCATTAATGTTGTATCTGCAAGATCCGGCCTCATATGACCCTCACTTTATGTTGTCTTGTAATTGGTACCAGCAATTTTCTGATTTCCTTTTCACATATGCACACACGCTAGATACATGAATGCAAATGCGAGGGAAGCTTTCAAACGCATGCAAAGCAGGCAATCACTGGCCAGAGTAAATGTATGCAGTGTTGAGAAGACATTCAGCCCGTTGTTCTCATATGATCTTATGTCCATTAAAAACCCTCAGAACTCTTTTATTTGTCTGCCAAAAGTTCACGTTTGCCTGATAAGCATCTTCGCAAACCACATTGTACTGTGACATGCATCTAGTTAAGTTAATTAACAACTGTTACGTGTGTAACCATAGTTAATACAGCTGAGGGCGGTTTTTACGAGGCTCAGAGTATGAATTGACGTAGTTGTTGGACAGAATGCTCAGACAGATAGACAGTGGGGGCTCTGGTAATGTTCAAGGATTAAAGAGCAAACAAATCGGGAAGGAAACGGTGGTGATTTCGGTTCAGCCGAACAGGGATGATGATGATGATGATGATCGCTCTGGTTTCGTGTGGGGGAGGAGAGGTGGAGGAATGCCAAATTTTCCAGCGATGGATTCGGAACACAAGCGCCACACAACCCCCTCCAACCACTGTATCCCCGCTCCCCTCTCCCCTCTCCCCCTCCGCCTGCGTGACCCTCCAGACATAGACACATAGACACAGCACACATGTGTAGACAGATGCGCATACACGCGGATGCATGTACTGTACGCATGGGTTAACACACAGACGCACACATGTGGGAAGTTGGAGGGCCGGCTGGGCATGAGCGTGCTCAAACCCCTTGACTCGACAGATACGGCAAAATAAACAGCCTCGGGCAGAGGGGCATGGACAAAACACACACACACACACACACACACACACACACACACACACACACACACACACACACAGACACCCCTCCCCCAGACTATCCAGCTGTGCGCACCGAACCCCTCCAGTCAAGCCTGGCTGTCCTATGGACATGACCCCTTGTGTGTTGTGGGCTTTTTGTCTTCAAACTCCGAAAAACTCAGGCATATAAAAAATTCAGTTGAGTTGTGGTTTTACAAGTCCAATAAAGTGAATCAATGCATTTACCGCAAAGAAATGTGTCCATTTGGTCACTGTCATGTCATGTGTTTGCGTGTGTGTGTGCGTGTGAGATATATTTTTTTTTTCAATCCCCCTGTCCTATTTTAATCTGGGTCATCTCTGATTATCTGTGAGACTGCTTTTCCAAATATTGAAATATGTAAGCTTTGAGCGCACACACAGACACAAATACGCATTCGCACAACAAAAAAAACCTTAAAACCGGTTTTGGCCTATACATCAAGGGATACACAGACGCAAGAGAGAAGGATATCCTATGCCAGCATACACAAGGCAGTGACTGAAGGAATGTCTCTTCTATTCCCTTCTTCTTTCGGGCGACGCCATAAAAAAATCTTTATTTTGGACATAGCCTTTATCGAAGAGCTCTCCTCTGCCAAAAGTCAGAGTTGATCTGTTGACAAGGGCTTTCTTTGAAAATGGTATTATTTGAAAACTGCACTGCTTTGCTAATGTCTAAAAGGCTGGACATTTCCAGCATTTTCAGCAATACTTTTCGAAAACCTTGAAACTTAAGCTAGCAGAACCTAGGAGGAAATAAAAAGCTTATCTTGCAGTTAGATCCAAGTGTGATCGTGAGTTGTGTTGGCCAGGATTTGCTTTAATGTGTCTGGGCCATTTTATGGTATCTTTACTGGGATCTCTGTCTGGTACCCTTTTCTTCTCTCTGAGTGTAAATGCCACTGCTCGCTCCTTGTTTAGATATACAATAGATAAAATGTATGAGGGGGTACAGCATTTTTATGCTATCCTATACTATAAATTGAAACTGTATGTACCGTTGGACTGAAACTGAGGTGTTGTCATTGTTTTGTCCTGTAGGTCCTCCGTATGAACCATTAATACAAATATATTCTATGGTGTTTTGCGTTGAACAAGCAATATTAAGTGCCGTGAGATGTTTTGACATGTGCACATGTCAAAACTGTGGCGTGACATTGACTTTGATGCGTTTGCGTGTCCTCCCTCTCAGGCGGTGTGGCTACAGTAAAGCAAAGCAGGATCCCGAAGAGGAGAAGATGCACTTCCACAACGGTCACAGTAAGTTAACATAGCCCCAAACTCAGCCTGTGTCTGTAAGTTCATCCACAGTGTCCACTACATGTACAGTAGAGGGTTCAGACAGCGGTCATGTCTGTATGAGTTTGTTCACCCCCCTCTCTGTGTGTGTGTGTGTGTGGTTGTGTGTGTGTGTGGTTGTGTGTGTGTGGTTGACAATGTTTTGTACGAGGAGCTCTTCTTTAAATGACACAGCTACAGACCAGCTCCACGGCAGCCGTGTTGGCAGAGGACACACAAAGGCTATGATGATTTATAGGCCGTGACAGCTTAATATATTTGGCCACATTTTTGGCATCGCATCCTGCCATCCATCTGCTGGCATCAGAGACGACCATGACGGGGTTCATCAGCGCCGGAGAGCTCAGGAAAAAATACTAGTGTTGCCATCGCGATTACATTGATTCTTGATTGATACTTATCATGCCTACAAAAAGCGACTTAAAGCGTGTCTTGTTTCAGGGATAATTAAAGGGCTGAATCATTATATTGGGTTCTCTATATGTTTGTTTTTTTGTTCGTTTTGGTCAGGCGATTGAGTAGGAGTAAAGCGTTTTATAAAAGCTAGAATAATTATTAGGGCTTCAGGAGCTTAGAACGTGTACTAAATCACATCCATAACAATATTAAAAGGAATAAGTTGTGTTTCTATCACAGTATACATACTTGTATGATAGTTCAGACCATTTTGTAGACATTTAGAAACTGACAAATCAAGATACTACTCAGCACTGACTAAAACTATTTTGTTTTCAATATTGCTGTAAAGTAATCCTGCTCCTTGATTTGCAATATTGCCTGCAATGACCTTTATTCATTTAACATTATGCATGCATGCATTCTGGATACAAGCCTGAATAAATGTTAGTGATGGTAATTGACATCTAAATGGTAATGATGCCATGTATGTGTGTCTGCAGTAAAGTTCCCGGGGGTGCGCACCTACATTGACCCCCTCACCTATGAGGATCCCAACCAGGCCGTGCATGAATTTGCTCAAGAGATTGATGTCTCGTTCATCTCCATAGAGAGGATCATCGACTGGAGTCTCTCTCTCTCTCTCTCTCTCTCTCTGTGTGTGTGTGTGTGTGACTCATTCTTATTCTGAGAGGCAGTTTGGGGCTGCTTTGGCCACAATAATGTCTCACAGAATGCATTATGGTTCATTGTGAAGTGAACTTGCTCCGTCAAGCATACTTAGGTAAAAATACTCTTATCCTGTAACAGCTGAATTTAAACAATGCTGTCTTCACAGACTGTGTAGTTCGGCCATCTCCATCTTGGTTTTTGGCAGTCGCCGTTTCCTTCTTTTGTAACCAGAAGTGATACAAGAATGTAGAGCTAAGTACAACCGAACACTGAATGAGACATTTTAAGCCGAAAAAAATGTCAACTTTCATTTATAACTGAAAAGTTATAAGATGAAAACACGGACAACTCCAGGACCGGACAACGCC
Source organism: Ophiodon elongatus (assembly GCA_016806645.1). Taxonomy (NCBI): domain Eukaryota; kingdom Metazoa; phylum Chordata; class Actinopteri; order Perciformes; family Hexagrammidae; genus Ophiodon; species Ophiodon elongatus. The sequence goes on along the minus strand of JACSYO010001218.1, from coordinate 1,405,371 downwards.
GTGGTAGCGACCTGTCAATCACAAGATAGCCACGTCCTAAATCATAACCTGCTTTATGGTCTATTTTACTCTAAAAGGGACCATCATTTACTAAATGAACATCCTGCTGTATTAAAGAAGCCTCGGAAGCAAAGCCTTGAGACCATAAACTCTTGTTTACAATGTTTACTGAGGGAATAAATCAAGTGAGAAGTAGAGTCATTTTCTCATAGACTTCTATGCAACCAGACTTATATTTGTCACCAGAGGAGTCGCCCCGGGATGGCCATTAGAACTTTTCAGACCCGGTGATAGCCACCCGACTGTATTAAAACGCGCTCAACACACAGTACAGTAATAACCATGATGATTCTGTCGTGTTGTATAAAATGTAACCATTTCATTAACTCTACAATTGGGCGACATGTTTTCTTCAACCTATATTGGTATATTGTATAGAAGCATGTTTACACGCATACTCAAAATGACAGCTGAATGGTGTTTGTTGCTGACAAACATTGTTTATTTGCACTATTTGTGAGCCTCACAAGCTTTCCAGCTGTGCAGCAGCTTAACTTCCGTTGAACACTTCTTTTGCCCGGTATTATTTCAGAAGTTTAAATTTGGTTGTATTGCAACTCTAATCCCAAGCAACATAATACAAAGATTGCAATTGGTGGAGGTTTTAAATAACAGCAAAAAACATTCATCCGCTATGAAAGGTTTGTTTCATCATTGGACAAGACTTTTGCAGATCAAGGTGAGCTGAAATGTTAAGGCCACGGTCAAGCTCTGTCTCTTTGCCTCAGGGGAGTTCGGTGAGGTGTGCAGCGGACCCTTGAGGCTGCCCGGGAAAAGAGAGATCCAGGTTGCCATTAAGACCTTGAAGGCGGGCTACACCGAGCAGCAGAGACGCGACTTCCTGTGGGAGGCGTCAATCATGGGCCAGTTTAACCATCCAAATATCATCCGTCTGGAGGGCGTGGTCACCAAGAGTGAGTCATCAGCATGTCTGTTTCTACTCAGACTTTGCCCTCTTTTGGTTTTTGGTTGTGAGCCTAAAAATCCCCCTCCAGGATTTAGAACATATGTCACAATGCAGATTACTTCAACTTCTCATATGACAGTTGTACTGTGTAGATGTTTGGGAATCTCAAGCTAAACTTGTCAGACTCTGCTCTGATTTTTTTCAGTCTATAAGCTGTACTTAGTCAGGGTTTTTTCATCCATCAGACCCAGCTGTTCTTCATCAGTCAGGTTTGGATGTGTTTCGACAGCTCCAACTGTGATTTCCCAAACTCCGTTGTGCTTTGAGTTGTACTTTTGAAATGACCTTTTCTCTGACATACTACTTACATATTTATATGATGAATACAGTAATAACAAAATGAAATGTAATATATTTCAGAAAGCTCCAACATTGCCATGCTGAGTAGCTGAATCATCTGAAACGAATTACAAACAAACATGTGCTCTACTTTTTGTGGTGAAGTTGTTTTTTCATATGTTGCTTCTCAGGCAAGCCGGTGATGATCATCACTGAATACATGGAGAATGGATCACTGGACACTTTCCTCAAGGTAGGACAGAGGGGCACAAGGATTGTTAAGAGAGGGTAATCTAAGGAGAAGGGAGTGAAGGATGATGAGGGGATGGGAAAGAAGAGTATGATATCTGCAGACAGGAGACGGTGGATAAAGAGGAGGATGATAGGGAGTGTAGAGGGTGGGAAAGAAGAAGTGGAGGAAGAGGAGGGAATGGAAAACCCCTGATTCTGAAGAATCAATTTAAAGTGAATTGTTTTCGCAGCATATTTGTGGTATATAAAAATGAAGTGGTGTCTCTTTTTGAGGTAATTGGCAAATGAGCACGGCTGGAGAGTCACCACTTGCAGATATGCCAAATTTCGAGGACAATTATAATAGGGGTGGAAGAAAAAAAACGTTTCAACCTTTGGAAAGGAAAATACATTTATGAGAGCTGTTTTCGGCGGACATAAACGCACCACTGTGGGAGAATATGTCCACCAAAGCGATCATTATTCCAATACAATACCTCATCATTCTACACGTTCAAGCAGAAATGAACTAGAGAAGAATATGTGATAGCCATGAATGCCGGTGGGAAGAGTTAGCCTGTGTTGTGCACAATGTGCGACTGTGAAGACGTTGGCAGGTGTCAAGGGGAAAGCAAAGTTACTTTGTCATATACTGAGGGCGGCGTGAGTATTCTTTCTCTCAAACATTCTCGGAAATGACAATGAATTACACTGAATAATCACAGGAGGCCAGTCCACATGGTGCAGACTTTGAAGTTACTCTATAATTTTTTTTTTCAATGTTTACTAGTCCCGATTGCGAGACGGATCACTTTGCCAGACTATATGAAAGACATCTGAGCACTCGGGGCTGGAATCACGTCTGCATTGTCTAGACAATTTGGACTGCACTGAGTGGAGAAGGTAGGCTTATAATGAAGGCTGGCAAACCTCTGAATTAAGTGATCCCTCTCCAGAGCACTTAAGTCAATTCACTGGTTACAATGGCAAGATGCTCAGTTGGCGGACAAGGCTAAATCCTGTGGAAAAAAAAGAGGGTAAACTCCTGCAGCAGATGGCTAATGGAGAGATGAGAGAAATGAGGACACGTGATTGCGTGATGGAAGCGGCATATTTCAGCGCTTCAATTATGGAAATTTGGGAAAGGTGAGAATAATGTGGTGGGATGCTGGAAATGCAATGCAGACTGGAAAGACCTGAACAAGATGTCCTCAACCGGAATGTGTAGAGGACCTGACTGTAGAGGGGTAGGATGCTGTGAGACAAAAGACAGAGGAAGGATGTGCTGCAGGGCTGTGGTCAGTGGAAAGTGCGGCCCCGTGTGTCTGCGATGCTACTGGATGGCAAAGGGAGGCAGAGGAGCTGGGAGACCAGCAGGCGGAGCAGCCGGACAACCCTGTGAAGTAATTACATGGATGGCTGCTGTACTGAGGCTGGATAGAAATGACACAGCCATGAGAGAAGCAGGGGCTGGACTGGCTCCAGGATTAAGGGTCACCGCTATGGACAACGCAGTATGAGGCTCATAACTCGCATATTTAGCTTAACCGCTCATTTCAGATGGAAGTGGGGTGTTCTGCTGCTGCTGTGGATGGATGGGGAAAGTAGTTGCAGAAGTGATAGAAACTGAGGTTGGAACCATGAGGGGAGAAGGAGTAGGAGAGCTACATGTCTGTTGTGGAGATTTGGGGAAATTATTAGAATGAATTATTAGGGAAGGTCGGATCTTTTACATTTTGGATTGGAGGAAGCTGAGGCTTAAACAGTCTTGAGAGTTATCATTGGGAGAAAACAAAAAGAGAATTTACTGTTTTTATCAGTATTTCATTTAGGCTATTGCCTTTGTCTTAGTCAGCCTATTTCCTTTTCTTTGGTAGCAGTCACTTGAGTCGGCATCGGTTGGGGCTGAATGCTACAAGATTGAAAATGAAAGAAATCTGGACATATAAGCTATACAGCTGGGCGATTATACAATATTATAATTTATCGGCTTTCAAAGCAATCCTATCGCGTGGAAATATTATATCAAGATATCGTGATACACAATGTTGTCGTATAAATGAAAATAGTACATCCCAACTCAAATTTCTTAGAAAATCTGATGTGAAATGTTTTGGAGGGAATAACATTTGAAGATTGCCGTTTTGTTGTTGCGTCACACTTTACATCATCGTAATATAATATTTTCTTGATCAGATTACTTTATTTGTGTGCATGCATGTAAACATAGTCACTGTATAGGTAGAAACACTTGATGGTCATTTTGCACTAAAGTTCTTAATCAAATGAGAAAATGCTCACTTCAAAAATAGTCTATCGTTCCGTTATTTCATATAGACTTATGGATTTATTGAATTACCAGAAAACATATCATCCTCTGATATGTATGACATATATCACACAGGAAGTGAGCCTACCACACTATTGCGGCCCAAAAGCTGCGTTAGCTGCAACTAGCATAACCCGCCCGATTCTCTGATGAAACGGCGTGAGCCGAGTTTCAATGTGGTTAATGCTGGCTGGCGCCACTGGTTTTGATAAGGAAGAAGAAGGCATGGAATAAAAAAAAGGCTTCATGAGTAAATCAGTGTCATACTCTGTTAAGTCTGCCAGCTCCTTCAGGGAGCTACTTCCTGACCAGCATGCAAAGGTAGAGAGAAAACCCATTCTGTCCTTGGCAAAAAGTCCTTTGCCCCATCATCATTCTTCCTTGGTTATTAAAACAACCTAATTATCAACCTTGGGTGTGGAGTTTTAAAGGTCCCACAAGAGAAGGTCAAACCGGGCCTCGAAATGAGGAACAAGAACGTGGCCGTGACTTGCTCGAGGGAGACGAGGCTTGGCTGGTGTCTGAGGCAGTGATTTCATAAAATGTGGTGTGACTCTGACTGCAGGGCAGCTCAAATCCCTGTGCAGGATTAGAGGAAGCCTTAATCATAGTTTGGGGTACAAAAGTGCACAGGTGATACCAAACAGAGAGAGCAATGGCTGTCACCATTGCCATAACATGTAGGAAATTGTTATTATTCGAGATAAATGATTTGGAATTTATATTTCCAGGAAGGAGAAACGTAAATCCCCCCACTGACATAAAACTGTGAGTTAAAGTTGGATGTGCAGTGGTACTATAACTGACAGTAATTGTGGCATTAATGGCTTTCATGCTACAAGGTAACTTGTAAGCGGCCGTGAACAGAATGCTGCGCTATCACTTTACAATGCAGAGGTTATACGTGTCCTCTATCTTATGCCTCTTTATATTATTTTGCAGGCTACACACAGAAAGAAAAAATTTGCTTAAATGCTCTGCATTTAAGCACATTGATTCAGTGCATTTTTCTAGGCTTTTTAATATCAAACCACAGGGGGAACTCGATGAGCATTGCAGAACTAGTGCATATATAATTCAGAAATCCAATGCGGTGAAGACACTATGGAGAAGCACTGCGGTGACTACATGCTACCTAACTGAAAGTGCATACAGAGCATCCTGTTTCAACATTATTTATGTTGAAGTTTACTGGCAGGCAGTTAACCAAATCATACATGATTTTAGATCATGTGATATTTTCCCTTTTTTTTTTTTTTCTCCACCCCCCACTGAATGTTATCTGTTCCAAGTTCACATAGAGCCACATATCAATAATAATTTTTCTTGTCTGTCCCTTCCTTTTTTTTTTTTCAGAAAAACGATGGTCAGTTTACTGTCATCCAGCTGGTTGGCATGCTGCGTGGCATTGCGTCTGGAATGAGGTACACAGAGACACAAACAAACTATCTATTACGGTACACATCATTGTGATTTAGATTTAATCCTCCCATTTTTGTTTATAAATGCAGATACCTGTCTGACATGGGCTACGTCCACCGGGACCTCGCAGCTCGTAACATCCTGGTCAACAGTAACCTCGTGTGTAAAGTGTCTGATTTCGGCCTGTCCCGAGTCCTGGAAGATGACCCGGAGGCGGCGTACACCACACGGGTAAGATTGGTCATTTTTGTATACATATAATAGGACTGCGATTTTTTTTTTATTTTTTTTTTTTTTATTGTCATGTCGTTATGGTTTCAAGTAATCAAAACTAAGATGCTGGTCACAATTCCCCAGACCCCAAGGTGACATCTGCAAAACACTCAAAGATATGTTTGACATGACATGAAAACTAGGTTTGCATCTCCAGCAAATAATCGATGGTTGTCAGTCTTGTGCTGATCCATTAATCCTGTGACTGTTTCAGCACTACTGTGAGAGAGAGAAAGAGGAAAGGTAAACCAGGGGACATTTATATTCAATCCGGTGTGTATCCCTGGGTGTGTGTGTGTGTGTGTGTGTGTGTGTGTGCAGCGTATTGTGTTCCATCAAACTTTGGATTAAGTTGAAAACTCTTACGTAAGAGTCTCGCTCAAACCGAACACACACACACACACACACACACACACACACACACACACACACACAGAGAGAGAGAGACGACAGCAGGTTTTAAATTGAGCTGTGTGTCCCGGCCTGACTGGCGTCCTGTCAGCCAGAGACTGGCTGCTTCCTGCAGGAAGAGGACCAATTAGTACTCAGCTCAGTCTCCGCAACACTCAATTAGCACCGAGTCTTGCTGCCTTAGCGCCAAAAATCCTGTCACTCACCTCTCACTGCCAGGCTACAACTCTTCTTCCCCTCTCTCTCTCTGTCTCTCTGTCACTGTCTTGCTCTCTCTCTCTGTCACTGTGTCTCTCTCTCTCTCTCTCTCTCTCTCTTCTCTCTCTCTCTCTCTCTCTCTCTCTCTCTCTCTCTCTCTCTCTCTCCCTGACAGCAGTGAGAATAACATAATTCACACCCTTCAAATAATCAGACCGTGAGACATCCCGCTGCTGTGTTCATCAATACTGCATCAAGCTAATTTCACTACTCATCAGCCGAAAAACACATTTTCCTCTGGAACTCAGCAGTCGTCCTGTGAACTTTTCTATCTTCGCAATGAAGGCGCGATAATGAAGACGAGGAAAACGAGCAGAGGAATGTCAAGCCCCCCAACAGTTAAGACGGGGGATTTGTTCAAGAAAATGAAACTCTGTATCATGAACTTGTTCATTAGTGTAATTGTAAGTTGGACCACATGCGGCACAAGTGTCTCAATTAAGGTCTGTTCTTTGTTTCCGTCTTCGGAATTTTGAATGCCTGCAGCTGTATTTATACACGGAAGGTCATTTGTACAAGCGTGGCACTGAGCTGTTGTCGATGCGAACACGCAAGCCTTATTCATGTAAAGCACCACAACCAATTGAAGTCACAATTCAAAGCTTAGTTACCTTTTTAGCTCCAACAAGGTGTTTGCACTATGTGATGAAAGTTCTTGCACGTTGTCGCAGGGCGGGAAGATTCCTATTCGCTGGACGGCTCCGGAGGCGATCGCGTACAGGAAGTTCACCTCAGCCAGCGATGTGTGGAGTTACGGGATTGTCATGTGGGAAGTGATGTCATACGGAGAGAGGCCATACTGGGAGATGTCCAATCAAGACGTAAGTTTGACGTGACGTCGTCTTGGAAGATGTTTGTGCGCATGTTGTATAACATTTTGTCAGTTTGTCAGAACTAGTCACCCTGCAATTTAATCACCAAGTGGAAGGTATGTTAAGAACTTTTGGGCGGTGCATGCAGAGAAAGCAGGATTGTACAGCAGCCATGAAATGGCTATAACAACTGACTAAACAATCTCAACTCAACGTCCATTTAGTAGTTCTGATGCTTTCAATAATATCGCATGATCTTCATCAGCAAGTGGTGTTTGCCCAGTAGTCAAGTAATTATATATGGACAGATTTTCTGGACACAATATATCTATTATTTCTTGACAATTTGCTGCTCTACAGGGGGTTATGTGCCGGAGTATTTCTTGGCCGCGACCAATAACTTTCTGGAGTATGATTGCCTGGCAACTGCCCAGAGCCAAGAAAAAGTCTGTAATTTAACATATCCCATGATAATTAGTGACTTTTACATTTCTTACCATTTGACAGAGCCGAGCTAGCTGTCTCCTGGCTGTAGCTTTGTATTTAACAGGTTGCTCTCTATGAGAGTGGTATCGATCTTCTCATCTAACCCTCCGACAGAAAGCAAAGCGGCGTATTTCCTAAAATGTCAAACCTTTACTTGAAGAAACTTGGAATCAGCAGTTGAGAAAAACTGTTGTTTCAACTGCAAGTTCCAAGTTTCTGATCACGTAATATATATATATGTGTGTGTGTGTGTGTGTGTGTGTGTGTGTGTGTGTGTGTATGTATGTATGTGTGTGTGTGTGTGTGTGTGTGTGTGTGTGTGTGTGTGTGTGTGTGTGTGTGTGTGTATGTATGTATGTATATATATATATATATGTGTATGTATATATATAAATATAAATAATACATTTAAAAAAATACTTTTTTGAGAACATGGTACTTACGTATAATAAAGACAGTGATGAAGACTTAAAGGGAGAAAAAGGTGAAACATACACGTTTCCTGTCTGGAGGCTGAAATAAGGAGGGGTGTGCAGGAACCTATTGTTCCCAACCTATTACTGCAAAGTGTGGACAATGAGAATGAATAGCTTCAATGGAAACACACAGAGAGACATTGCGGGGTGTAGAAAAAAAGGCGTGCGTAAGCAAAAGAGTGAAACAGGTGAATACACATGGAGGTGCAGAGCTAAGCAGAAAAAAAAAACATGGCAGGGAGAATAGCAGACTGTACACTCACTGAGGCTCTCACATCAGGCCTTGAGGTTTTTAAAACACTTGTAAACAAAACGCTGCAATTTTGGACATATTTGGCCAAATTAATTGTTGTGGTAGCGGGTTAGCGCTACTCAGCAAGAACCCAAATGACCTGTGTGTGTCTTGCGAAATCAGAGAGGAGACGGAGAGAGGAAGCGGGTGTGGGAAAAGACGAGAGGCCAGCACCTACATTATAGTGCAGCCCGGAGGCCATTTTAACGAGGAGACCTGCCATCGCGTCACATGCCGATGACTGGGAACGTAGCATTGGCCTCAGACGCCGCACACGCGCACTCATTTCCCACACACGGACGCACACAGGCTGCATATGCGCGCACAGCCCTCCAGTGACCTCTTCATCCCCTGCTTCAGACCCCTCCCTCCCTCCTTTTGGTTATTAGGCTGTCTGTCTCAGAGAAGTCTGGAGAGGGAGGGATGGTGGGGAGGAGGAGGGGTGATAGCGAGGAGGATGAGAGGAGAGGAGAGGAGAAGACGTTTGATGTTTAATTGAAAGCGTTATGCTGGATTTTCTCTGATCTGCGCCAGAAAGTGCAGGCTCTCGCACTCCTCTTTCTCTAAGCTCTCTCCTTCTGTTTCCCATTTCTGCCCCCTTTTCCTCCTCACTGCTTTCTGTCGTGCTCTTGTTTGCCTCTCCAAAAGGCAAACTCTGTCAGTATCGTTCTTTTCCTTCTGCCCGCTCTTTCTTTCGCCCACCTCGGCCTCTCATTTTCCCTCCTCTGATCTCTCCTCCCTGACAGTCAGCCATGGGTAGTTCCTCTCCGCTCTCGGCGCGCGGCAACGATTCGATGCCGCGCTCCTCTCTCGCGCTTTGTTGCGAGCGTACGTGCGCTTTCACGCGCGCACGTTTATTGGGCCCATATCACGTCTGTGTTTTGTGTGAATTTGACACAAGCGAAGACTGTCTGAACTCAACAAATCAATTCCCTGCAGTGTCTTGCACTGGCAGAACTAGACTGAAAACTCCAGACTGCTTTCAACTCCAGGGTCTAAGGAGAGATCCAGGGTTTATTTATTATTCATCTAATTCAATCCCCCCCCCCCTCCTAAAAAAATTCAGTGATTCGGCGCTCCGTCTTGTTACTTGCGGAAATGATTAACTGGGCCGTGCAGCGTATCAAATACACAAATTATGTTTTTATGATGTATTGCTTTGTTGATCCTCGCAGGGGCGTTCGTTTTTGCTTGCTAACTTCATGGAGGTTTTGAGTGCAGGGTCAGGTAGAGAGCAGGAGCATCCCTGGAGCAAACATCTGGGTTCAGGAATTTGCTCCGGAGATTTCAAATTGGAAGTGACATTACTTCTGCTGAAGTTTTGTCGCAGTCCTGCAGTGAAAAGGTAATTACATGTTCAGGCGTCAAACAAGTTGTGTCCTCTCCATACCATGGGAATGAGTCTTCTCCTTCAGACTTTGTCCGTGCAGTAGATGTCTCACATTTGCCGTCTCTCTTTCCCAAACCTTTTTTTTTTTTTCTTCCGTCTCTTTAAATGTGTCTCATTAAAAGTTGGTCTTGTGGTGCATGTTGCATCATCATATTACCTCATTACTCCCTCTTAAAATACACATGGACAGCTGTTTGGTCATCAACATTGTCAAATTGTGTCAAACTGTTCAATGTTCAGGTGAAGTCAGCTGGTGATCAGTCTTCCATATACCATTTCTGGATAATTATGATCCTGTTTTGACCATTGACAACTGGATGGGTGATGATGGCTGGAGATTTAGTGCTTTGCTGTCGGTGCTTTGTACATTGAAAGTTAAAGCTAAAGGTGCTACAACATTGGGAGCATTTCTATTGCTTCTCAACGGCTCTCACCATGGTGACTGCTGAGCCAGCGGCTTGCAGCTAATGGTGCTAAAAGCCCCAGCAGTGCAAACTACAGCATAAGTGCTGCTGTAACTGCCATATGAGAGCAGTGCAGAGCGGCTGCCATTAGCTAACCAGTGGAGCACGCTAACATGCACTAAAAGGCATGTGCGGGCGGCCTGGCTATGTCAACAGAGCTAGGAGAAGTTCGGATAACAACACACACACAAAGTGGGAGAGTGCCTTCATTCTCTGCTCAGGTAGACATCACTCCACCATATATTAACTTATACAATAGTTCTTTGCTGCTCTGTTAATGTTCTGGACATTACATTTTGCACCTTTTTTTAAAAACCCAAAGCATCTTTTGGATGGGAGGATTGAGACTTACATGGGAGGTTTCACTGCTGTGGCTGGTCACCACTGTGACTCCTAAACCTTATGGACGGCCTTTGTAAACTGGGTGTTACTCTCTCACTCCCACTCACTTCTTTTTTTTTTTCAACTTCTAAAGGAAGGTAACTCTTTTGTTGGCAGATCTTAACCTGATACGGAAACCTAACCTCTATTTGTCTTTGTCCACCGCCCCTGTCTGTCTGCAGGTAATAAAGGCAGTAGAGGAGAGCTATAGGTTGCCGGGTCCTATGGACTGCCCTGAGGCTCTATACCACCTAATGATGGACTGTTGGCAGCGGGAACGCAGCAGCCGCCCCAAGTTTGATGAGATTGTCTGTCTGTTAGACAAACTCATTCGCAATCCCAGCTCGTTAAAAAAACTGGTCAACTCCTCACACAGGTATGAATTCACAGTGCAGTTTTTTTTTTTTTTTTTGAAGAAAGTCTCTGTTAAGAATTTACTGTTGTTGTTTTTGTTTTTTTATTTTACTGAATGCCAACACAAAAATATATATTTTTCTGGTTTAAGCAGTCGATGGACATTTGTTACAGTGATATATGACTAAGATATCCTTTCTGTTCAACATTTGAATGTATTCAATACTTTAGGGTTTGATTTATTTGCATACCTACTGCTAGTAAAAGGCTACAAAATGTAATTTTGTCTTAACGTTTTCAGGAAAGATTTTTTTTTTTATCTTGAAAATGCATTTTGTTTTATTTGACCTAATCATTCTTAAGTGACTTAAACCTAACTCTGCAAGCTAATAGACTCTTCACCATTTAGATGAAATAGAAATGGAGTTGTAGTGAAGTCTTGTGGAGCTGCATAATTAAATCAGGATGGACATAGTAGCTAACTGCTGCATGCCTGCAAAGTAGACGAGATAAATAAATGAAAGTGGCTCGATTTTCCTAAAACCACACATTAGTCTGAATTGTATTCAGTGGGGTATCTTTTGATTATCGTAACATTTGAATATTCAATTAGTATTTCCCCACTATGCACATGCATTGCATTAGTGTATAATGGCATGAAATGGCTAGAAGTGCTGGGAAACAGACATTTAGTAAGACACCCTCATTACCTGATTTCTTTCCAGAGATAATGAAATGATGTGAAATCTGTCTGTTTTCCACTTACACACACACACACACACTTACAAACACATGCAGGAATACAGTTAATAAATCAGTGGCATATCTAATAGCCCATGCAATAACATGTGACAGTTAGCCAGATTAAAGGGACGCCAGTCCTTGTTCCACATAACACTCTTGTTCGAGCTACAGTGTGGAGAATATTGTTAGCTTGTTTGAAAGCGTGGAGAGTGAGCTGAATGACAAAGAGTTTTGAGTGGACAGCATTTTCAGCTTTGCGTGATGCATAAATAGCATAACGAAGCCTCGCTGGTGACTGTCTCGACTTTTAAGCTCTGCCCTGGGCTTCAAAATGTAGTCGATTGCACAGTGAATCTCACTCCTTAATATTTCTTATACTTTTGTGCTTTCATTTGATTACTGTCTGACTCTTTTTCTTTTACTGTCTTCATCTTCATATGTACCAGGGTTTCCAACCTTTTAGTGGAACACGCCAGTGTAGAAGGGAACTGCAGCACTCTGAGCCAGACTGTAGGGGAATGGCTCGACTCCATCAAGATGGGTCGTTACACTGAGCTCTTCATGGAAGGAGGTTACTCTTCACTGGAGACGGTGGCTCAGATGACATCAGAGTAAGGCCACTTCCACAAACTCTCAAAGAAAAAAAGAAATGCCAGAATGTCGAGCCATGCAGATGGTTTTGGTTTAGATTTCTACAAAATTGTATACCTCATTGTCGTCAGTTTATATAGGGCTAATTGTTTTGCGGTTAAAAGTTGTCTTTAAAAAAATGTTTGGTGAACTGACTCTTTAAAGTAAAAATGTAGTTAAACAACATGCTCCAGACTCAAATGACAACTATCAAACGCTCAATGCAGCACATACAAAACAACTCATTTTCAATTTTTACTTCTTTTTACTCGGAGAAGCAACTGCCACAAAATGTTGTGAAGGTTGAAACTAAATGAGGATGCAGGAGCTAGTACAAGGTTGCAAGCCTGCTGTAAAGTTCTAAAAGCCTGCACCCATTACAGAACTGAGAGCGTCTATAAAGACAGATATAGCTACAGAATATCAGTATGACTCATGAATGCATAACTCAGGGACCATCCAGTAACTACCATATCAGTATAAAGACTAATCGGGATGTTTATAAGAGCTGAGCCTTGTGAGAATATTAGATATTGATTCTCTTAATTGCAAAAACAAAGTATTACAACATCAATAAAAATGGCATCAAAATGCAACTTGTCAGAACAAACCTTTTTGAAGGAAACATTTTTAAGTTCAAGTACAGTGGTTTTTTTTTTTTTTTATCACTTGCATCATATATTTCTTTAATTTGTTAGCACACTGCTTGATAATATGGGCATGTTGTTTCTGTGCTGTTTTTCAGGGATTTGCGAAGAGTAGGAGTGAACCTTGCTGGACATCAAAAAAAAATCATCACTAGTATTCAGGAGATGAGAGTCCATATGAACAACACCAACTCTACTGTAAACATCTGATGGATATGTACAGGCATGCACACACACGCAAATGCACACATATGAACATACACACAATATATGGACCTAGTATTTGACGAAAAGACTTGCTGTTGGACCTAGAACGGCTTAGCACTTTCTACGGACAAAGAAGCCCAGTGTATATGGATCTAAACTGGAGGATCCACATGTTTGTGGTTCTTGTGTTTTGGAGTTTGCTTTTAGTGTCATTGGGGATTTTTGACATTGCAGCACTAAAACCAAACTGAACTGAGCTGAGTGGTGCTACATGAAGGAAAGATGATGGTGAGCTAAACTGAACTGAACTGAACTGAACTGAAGTGAAGAGTTTTCATTCTAATTATTCTATTTGTGTGGATCTTGGGGATTGTGATATATCTGTGCACTGTCTGGATTCTTTCAGATCAAACGTGAAACACAGACCGCAGATTTGGGTCTGAGAGCAGCCAGCACTTTTTGGCTGTATCACAAATACAGGGGGTTTCATGCTGCGGGCTCAAACTTAACTTTTTCCGCCTGTCTCAGGTGATCTGAACCCGGTGGATTTGAACAGTTTCTCTGACAATTTATCTCTGGAAGTGCAGTTCCATCACGAGTCATTGAACTGAACACCATTCTCAGGCGGAGGAAAAAAGTAATAATGGACCAAGAGCAACATGTTCATAAGTTTCAGTCTTTGCTTTGCCATGCTGATGGGCTTTGTATTTTGTTTTCCTGCCGCAGGCACGTCTTCATGCAACAAGACTGCAGTTATAACCCAGCTGTACAACTCATGAAAGGTCCAGACTCATATTCAGCATCATGTACTTCATTGTCTTCCAAAGCGATGCAAGATAAGACTACATAATGCAACCGTCATCGTTTAAAGAGGCTGAGATTTAAAATACAAAAAAGTATTGTTGTATTTTAGCTTCTTCCAGATGAGTTTGGGTCTTATTGAACTTACAAAAGAAAAGTGTGAAAAGATACAAGGCTTGAAGCATTATGGTACCCTATAACTGCTCTTCTGGCTGAATGTATAGCACTACACAAAACACATCATTCTATTTTGTTTGATATGAAAATGCTGATGAACAGGGATAGAATGTGATCAATCTGATCCTTAAAACCATCTTCTAAATGAAGCTGCAGATTGCAAAAGATATTCAGCTGGCTATCCGTCATCTTTGCCCTGAAAATCTGGAGGAATCTCCACAAAGATCTTGATGGGTTCTTACAGAACTCGTTCAGCAATTAACTCCTGAACCATGAGAATTTTAATTGAAAATCGCTTCATATCACTGGATAATTCACGCATGTTTTAATGGAACGTTCACTCAGATGCCGGACAATCTTCATATAAGTCCACACAGCTTCACTCAGTCAAAAATAATTGTTTACTGAGATTCTACTGGAACTTGAGCTGGGACACCAATGGATCCTTCACCCAGATTCTGATGAACCTTCATGCAGGCTTTACGTCGGACATTCAAATGGAACAGTCACACAGGTTCTAATGGAAATGTCACATGTACAAAGACACTTCCGGTGGGATTCAGCTGGAACATTCAATCCAACAGTAATTTAGTTCCATGGGAATGCATGGAAAGTTGATCCCGACGGAACATTTGCTCATGTGATAATGGAACCGCCAGTAAGATTCCAGTGGGACTGTTTACTGATATTCTAATAGAACCTTCACTCAGATTCTCATGGAATGTCTACTAGGATTCCAATGCAGCCTTCACTCAAGAGTGCACTCAGATTTTCATGGAGCCTTCACTTAGAACCAACAACCTTCAGGTACCGCAGAAAACCCTCAACAGTTTGTTCAGTTCACCATGCCGTAGAGTCTCTTTCCACCACATGTCTGCTACACCACAATAAACCTCACTCTAACAGGTCTGCTGAAAATAAGGAGGCAATATTGATCAACTTGATAATCATCTATTTATTTATACTTGTTTAAAAAAAGAAGTAAAAATGATGTATACAGTTTGTTTCATCATAATACTCTATTGGACTACTGAGCAGCTCTGCCTACATGTCTTTCATGTATATAATGTATAATATATTTAAAGCAGGGAGCATTGTTCTTCTGTCTACCATTATGTGGACAAGTTGGTATTGATCAAGCATCTCAGAGTAGTACACATTAGTAAATTGTGACAAATATTCTAAATCAGCATTCCTGATACTTAGACCTGGACCACTGTCAGGTGGGGGCAACCAGCACATCTGTCCCCATATAAGGGTGCCCCAAAGGGTAAGCAGAATTATCAGATATTCATGTTATGTTGTTGGTGATTGTATTTCTTTTCAAGTTTTGGTACAAGACCTAGAAATATTTTCAGCGGCCCTAAATGAGACCGCAATAATTACTCTGTTGTCTTTAAAAGCCAGAGGAGTGTGCACAGGGATTGATATATGAACTTCTGGTATGGTTTAAATGTATACAATGATGTCAATGATCAAGCCCTTGCTTTACTTCTCTTTGGTATGGTATATTATACATTGCTACTCAGTGCTTTATTGCTTAAACTTGACCATTTTCACCATTGTGTTCACCTAAGCAGGAACTGAGTTCTGACAGTGTATATATATATATATCCTCTTTGCAGATGACATGCTAATATTTTCTTGGTTATACACAGTGCAGTGCAGATGCTGCGGCTTAAGAGTCGAAACAAAATGAGATTGTAAAGCTAGTTTTATAAGAAGTGGTATCATTTGACTGTATGAAAAGTATAGAAAAGTACACAAGAAGAATGTAAGGTTTTAAAGGGGTATTTCACTTTTTTAGAGGATATGTTTCGCATTTTTAAAACTCAAACCTTCCGCTGACTTCCAGAGGAGTCAAAGTAAAAGGCCTCAATGGCCAACTCACTTGTGGCTTTTGAAATTTTCCACCTGCTGATCAAGATTATACTTCTATATGGGTATGCGTTTTTAAAAGTCAAAATGTTTTAACAGAGTGAAAGTTTGCTTGAAAGATAAACATCTGCAAAGTCTCTTTAGTCTACATATATAATTTTCAAGGTTTGGCTCCTGTTTGTGCGTTAAAATACGACACGATGTGAACAAGAGCTATTCTGCAACATTAGACCTTTGGTTTTATACCTTTTTTTTTTAAATCCCAGTGTAGTTGCTTTTTTTTCAAGCAGGTCAAAAGTGCAACCAACTTTTTGGCACTAAAACATATGTACTGAAAGTAGACTATTGTGGCTATGCAGATCTTTAATGTAGTGGGGGGAATGCGTCAATATGGTGCACCTTTTATATTTGACAGTATAAGGCATGTGCAGTGGACGTAATTGTACTGGGTGGTCTCCTCAGTCATGTGAATACCACAGCATCTGATGAAGTTTCACAGTGTTTTTTTTGAGCCCAACCAAATTTCATCGTATTGGCTTTTTACAACCACCCTTTTCAACTTAATTTTCAACTTAAAACCTATGCCTGGGCCAAGAACAATTGGTGAATAGTACACTCTTATAAGTGCCTCTCATCTTTCGAGCACCATTTTTTCCTCCCCTGCCAAAATACTATGCCCCAACTTTCTATGTATTTACTTTTTGCCAACAATATCTTACGGCAATAAGAAGAATGTCAGACAATGTGTATGTTGGAACTAATTTAATTTGCACTTTATGATAAATCTTGTGCCCTTTTTGTTTGACAAAAAATGTCTATAGGTGACTGACTTTCTAGTTTTTCTTATTGATTTACGATACAATTACTATAATTACTGAGTTCCCTTATGCTGAGTATATCACTTAATATTCTCAATGCTGCCCATAGTGTAACATTTGACAGTTAAGCACAAGGCATTGGTAATATTTTTAAAAACAAATCAAAGTTATATATATATATTGAAAACTAAAGCATCATTGATGTAGAGCACCACATTGTGTACGGCACAATTATACACCTTCAGAACGTAAGCACAGGGTTTGAGAGAAATCTGACAGTGAGCGGATGATATGACATTGTGCAAACGTCAATTTGATGCCCTTGATGTCAACAAACTTCAGCCAGACATTTTGTCTTAATGTTTGTGGCATTATAGCATTACCACTGCTAAGTGTGAAAGCAGGTATTGATTTGTTGTCTTTTCAAACAACAATACATATACGGTTTAGTTGATGGGTGTTGCTGCGCAAAACACCTTTGTTAATTCAAATGATTTATTCTCAGCGGTTTTGCGATGGCATGATTTTATCCTTGCCGTCTCTTGTTAAGCAACTTTCATTTAGCAGGAAGAAACAAAGCACAGCAAACCAACAGAGACTTGTAAAGATTTATTGATGTGTTGTTACTCTACAATGACTGTCAGCTGGAACTCCATCCACCCTGCAGTGGAGCATTTTTAACTGTCAAATTACAATACGTAATATGTTTGATTTAACATCTCAATAAACAACCTTGTTGTTTGAAATTAACTTTCAGAAGGGGGTAATCTAATTTCAATCAATATACACATGTTTCCATAACAAGTTCTTGCATTTGTACTCGTTAAACTGAATTCTAGCAAATGTACAAAAGCAATACCTGATATTAATGGCAAAAAATATGTAATATTTGCATACACCATTGCGTGGGGATATGACAACCATAAAAGCTTGTTCTAAATATGAAAAACATAGAGTTGGTGTCTTTAATAACCACAAAAACCAAGAGGGTGGGGTTATATCTGGGTCACAGTTTTAGTAATAATAGTCCTAATGTTTACCTTGGACAATATAATACTGTTTTTGACAGGCTGTTTGAGCATTCCCAACACTTAGGCAGTAAGCAATTTCTGTCTGGCAATGATAAACTGTGCATGGGACTGAGTAAGCCAAAAGTATTGTTCCAAGTATGTTTGGGATGAGCTTGAACTGATTTCACATCTTTAGCTGACGTATGTGTCATGACAACAGCCACGGACAAACGGCACTGTTGGGGGGGTGGGGGAGGACTAATACTACTGTAATTTAAAACATTTACAACCAATATAATATTATCAAAAAGCCCAGTGTTTGTGAGTAACATTACGATTTGTGCTAAAAGTAAACTTTAAAATGCAAATTTTAAGAAAAATACTTATTCTACCAGTGGCCCCACCCACTTCACAACTGTATAGTTAACTTCTCAGGAAGTGGAAAATGGGTACATTTATTGGGACATGGATACATTGTCATGTACAGCTTTCACTGGACGTATCAAAATACAAAAGCCGGTATTTCGTTATTAGGTTTCCCCAAGGTCAAAGGCAACGATCATCTTATCAGTTACTCACACATAAGGTTTTAAAGATCTGAATAACTGTTTTGTGAATCTTTGAAAGCACAGTAACGATACAATTGATGTGCTATTGGTTTGTCTTTGAGACTGTCATGTATTATGTTTGTGTTGATGTTTTTGTAGTGTGTTTATCAAATTCTATATTTTTGCAATAAAACCTTTAAAAAAAAAATCAACTCTTGAGGTAAATGTCATTACAATGCTTTACAGCGACACAACACATCCACAGGTATGGTTAACTGATTATTGCTTTACTTTGTGTAAATAAAGTGCTGCAGGAATAAGTCCTAAAAACCTGGTAATGAGCATTTTTCCACTTTGGGTTATCTCGTCTCGAAGTCGATGGGTTTTTGAATGGTTTTTTTCCGTAGATCCTTGAAAAAAGCTATGTGGTTAACAAAAGCTTTAAGAGATTTCCCCGTTTTGCGCTACAATAAAAAATATTTAGTTCTTTTTTAAGACATTTAAAAGCTTCAAAATGCACAAGAAGGTTGCTAACAAGTGGCTACAGGAAACTACAAAACGCCAACTAGTCTGCCTTTACAGCCTCATTGTGTATACTCATGCGACTGTCGTGTAGTTCATTTATAGCCTAACGTTGGCTTTTTCCTTCTGACGATTGCATTGGTGTTTTTGTGAATATTATCTTGCTAAACCCAACTATACCATAAACTAAAAGTGATAATCCGAAATACAATGGAAAAATCCCTTTGGCTTTTTGTCGAGGGAACCAGTGCAATGCTAACTTCCGAAGTTGGCCTGCGAAAATGTATCATCCCTGCAACATTTTATTGCACCACTAGCGGGGTATAGAATGGGTTTTATATCAGTTATATATGCAATATCATGTTCTACTAATACCTGTTGAACAGACAGATTCACTACATTACATATTTAGCCATGCTAGTGGCACTTCGGTCCAGACTGAAATAAATAACAACTATTGGCTGGATTTCCTCCATGGTCTCCACAGGCTGAATGCCACAGACTTTGGTGGTCCCCTGACTTTTCATCTAGCGCCACCAACAGGTCAAAATGTCAATTTGTCCAATACTTTGGTTTATGACAAAATACCCTTAAAACAAACATTCTTTTCAAACGTGGCTATACTTAATTTGGTGTTAACTAGCAAATGCTAACATACCGAACTAAGATGGCAAAGATAAAAACATTATACCCGCTAAACATCAGTATTTTAATGTTGTCATTGTGAGCATGTGTTACATTGGCATTTAGACACCCTCGCATGTTTTGAGTTTGCCTCGTGGAAAGTGGCCAATGTCGGAAACAAAGACTTATTTTGGCATTTTTAGTCTGGATTTAGATACATACTTATTTAGAACATATTTCAATTAGTAATGATATATTTTAAGGATGTGCATTGTAGTTTGGTACTGTCATTGCTGTTCATGTTACCCAGTTAATAGAGCAAACTACAGGTTGTGAACTTAATTGTAATGTACTTTGATAGGATTTGTGTTTTGTCTGCATTTATATCCCTTGTTGGTTTATATGTAATGAGCTTTTTCAGCCCAACAATGTAATTGCTGAAAGATGTTTCCAGGCAGTGCAATTAGACATGGTTTATTGGTTGAAATACCGATTGTCAGGGTAACAAGGGAGCTAGTTAGCAGTTTTTCTCTTTGTCAAGGTGTTGACTGAGAGGGAATGATATGCGAGACAGATGGATTAGTGAACACAGGGGCTGTTTTTCATTGAAATTAAATGAAATACTGCCCGAGTAAAGAAATTCACCCCAAATAACACTGCCCCCATCCATGTGCTGAGGTATTTGGTGAAAGTTACTGTCGACAGCGCATCATGGCTGACAACACAATCCAGTAAGCTACAGTTCATGGCTGGGTTATAGTGATATGAGCTGTGAGGCTCTGTAAAATGCACAATGTTTTAAAACCTGATGATGCAAGACCCGGCAATGATGTGTCTGTCAGATGCTTTAGCTGCTGATGTCAGCGACTCATGTTATTGTGTGTTCGCTCCAGGGTGAGAGCCTTGCTAACAATTAGCATACTATATGCAAGAATCATATGCATGTACAGAATGGTGGGAGTGGTCATTATGGAGTAGTTGCTTTAAATCATGATGACATTTTACAGTGGAAAACGATTTGCTTAGTATCCTTTTCAATACATAAAAAAAAAAATCTAATTCACAGATCTTTTCATTATTTTTTGTTAACCTTGAATCACGTGTGAAGGTGATGCAGTTCTTGCATTGCTAAAGTAGTTTATATGTAAATATCAGCACCAAATGGCTGTGTGTGTGTGTGTGTGTGTTGTGATGTAAAATCAAGGCTAGCTGATCTCTGGGGGAATCCATTGCCTGCACGGCTCAAGGTGATTATTACTCTCGCACACACATAAAGTATACGAAGGTGAAATTAGCCATCACACCATCAGCGTGGCTATTACCAGAACCTCTGTATCAGCGGCTTGAAGAAAAGAGCTGCAGGGGGTGTGTGCGCCTGTGTGCGCTGGGATTGCACTGGGGCCATATTCCCATTGGTGCTGACAGGGATTGTTCCTTGATGGGTGTCTGGCTTTGGGTAAGCCCGGCTGTCCCTCTGTATGTATGCACGTCTTCACATACCCGCCCCTCGTGCTCGTCTGCCTCTCTCCGTTTTGACCAGCCCCATCTGCCCGACTGCTGCACGCCTGTACATCTTCATATCTGCATGACGTTCATTTTGGGACTCTACTCGGTCTTCATGTCTGGCTTTCTGCTTGCCTTTACATCTCTGCCCCAGTCTCTGCCCTTGCCTCTTTACGGCATTCCTGTCTATTACACTGTCGCCGTGTCAGACTAAAGTCAGTTATCCCAGGGCACGATAAAGTAATTTTCTATTGAAGAGGTGTCAGTGGTCGAGGCGTCCCGAGGGTCATTTGGAAATCATTGCAGGGATGCCTCTTTTAATCATTATGAATGACCTTCAGCGGGACCTCAGCTGTCAGTGTGGGCGTAATGGTCTGGGTGCCTGTGAATCTATCATTCTTTTGTGTGAGTGTGTCAGAATGTGAGCATGTCTGTGGGTATAAGAATGCATATCTCTGTCTGTATGTGTTTGTGCTCATGTGCATCTACATTTGTGCCTGTTTCTGCATTTAATTGATGGATGAGGGTGGGCTGACATTTTATGCAATTTTTTTGTCTACACAAAAAGTCTATTGTAAGAATCCTGCAAAAAAGGGTTGCACAAAGTACTTTGAAGAAAGTAAGAAGTGAGCAGCTTTTATAGTAGACTGGGTGTTAAATATGGCAGTGGTGTTTTTAAGCAGACTCGATTATATATTGTTGGATTTTTTTTTTTCAGGAAGAAAATTCTCCCCTGAGTTGAAATAATAACTACTTGTTTTTGTGTGCATATATTCATGTGAGCATACTTTCCTATTCTGTAGATTACCGTAAAAAAAGGCCCATACAGCATTTCCCTTGCATAGAAATCTCAATTACAAAAAAATGTCTATGCAAAGCAAGTTTTGTTCTCGTTTTTTTTCTTTTCTTTTTTTACTTTTAAAACATTTTATGAATACATTTAGCGAGTGTAACCATCCACTTGCCATCGGTGAGCATTAAGACGCGTTCTAGTTTAGGCAGGTTTTGGGAGCCGATATTGTCATTGATAAATAAATTATAATTTCCACTTCTACTTAATAATAAAACATTATCCTCGTATTCCCCTGGCATCATGGTTTTCTTATGTCCAGGTCCTGAACCCTCAGTTGTCAAAATGTAATATTTGAAATCACTGCTCATGCAGACAGGAGCTCAAGGTGCATCTGGCCAGATATAGCCGCTTGCTTCTTTTGCCTCCGTCTAGCAGCCACCCTCAACACCCATTAAACTGTTACAGGAGGTCTGACCCAGACCAAATAAGCTGCTGGTAAATAGCCTTATCCATTCTGCTACTGATCCGAGGAGCCTGCCATGAGAGGTCTGTGTGATGTCAAGTGGCTGGCAAGGACACACGTTTACACACACACGCTCACACAGAAACCTCAACAGCAGTCTGGCAGGTCTTTGTGTAGCACTGAAGATAACTCACACACACTGGCTCTCTCTCTCTCTCTCTCTCTCTCTCTCTCTCTCTCTCTCTCTCTCTCTCTCTCTCTCTCTCTCTCTCTCTCTCTCTCTCTCTCTGTGTGTCTCGCCCACAGTATCTGTCTCCTTCATACAACGGCAGCCAGAGGGACGTATTTGTCACTCGCCCAGATGTTTTTCCAAGGTCCTTTATTCGAAGCAGTCAATCATATGAGCAGAAATGTCCCTAATGTGAAGTCCCTTCGGCGCAACGGCTCTTTGTGTGTGTCTCAGTGTGTGTACGTGCATCCATGCGCGTGTGTGTGGAAGGTCCGTCAAGGTGAGATGAAAGTGCATTTGACCTAAGACACAGGGGGGTAATATATTTATAACAACTACAATAACTCGCACACAAGCATGCAGTTGCTGTTTCTCTGGTCTAATGAGGTCTGTCACTCTGGCACACACACACACACACACACACACACACAAACACACACAAAGGGTTTTAAGTGACTTGGCACACACTCTTTGTTCCCATTTCCTCAATGAAACCAAGCATCTTTATCCGACACAATTTCACTTGTGATTGTATTGAACGCGCACAAACCCATTTCCATGTTAAATCAGCTGCAGTGTCTTTATGAAAATGTGCTGTGGTGCAATATAAAAAAAATATATAATACAAAAACAGTGCCAATATGCCAGATCTGTAAAATAAATAAATATATTTTGTCATCCTACAGTCAGACCATATTTGTGTATGTCATAATCCAAAAGGTGCGAAACAAAATAGAAAAAGCAGGAAAAGGATTTGAAGAGTTATTTGGATCTTGTTAGCCCCCTCAACCCTGCTCCATAATGAAGAGGCGCTGCCTTCCCACTGAGCTGTCTCATCTGATGATTATTTTGACATTACCCACTGAGGGCTGGGAGGGAATTGTCCTCCACAGCGTCTGCTTGCCATACATTCTCCATAATCAGCCTCGTCATGCATGGGTAACTCTGTGCATGCACTGTGCGCGAGTAAAAAGCCTGTGTGTGTATGTGGAGCAGTATTGGGGATAGCATGCTACGAATGGACCGCAGTCACTTTACTTTTTAATGTTACAAAAACGCATGATTCAATTCAATCATGCAGCAGTTACTGATCGAATTGTGAAACTCAGCAAACACAATTTGTTCACGAAAATCTAAAGGAAAGCTTTGACTGCTGCTTTAGTTGCGTGTATCTAAAAGTGATATGATGGCATGCAAACGGTGTTAAGAGAAATGACATACAAATAACTGGGCTGGTGGCTAAATTAGAGATTTCTTGCTATTTCTTTATATCAGAATCAATACAACACTGCTGCTTTCACATGCACAGCCACATAACTTTGTTTATTAACCTTGTGATATCCCTCACAGTGGTGCTTGCACAATGCACCTATTCATAATGCTGACTGGGTTTAGCGTGTTGCATGCAGTAATGCAAACCAGCAGCAGCCCCCTGTGAAAGCACCCTGAGGGAGAGCAGAGCCAGATGTTTCTCACAGTCTAAACATGTCACAACATCTTTTATTTGTTTAGTTTAAAATATCTTTATTAAATAAATGTATTTATTATTCACTATATTAAACAGTTAATCTACTGATCTTCATCATTTGGGGGATTCAGATCTGCATAAGGATGTTCAATTAATTCAATGTATGTTAGTTTGGATCCGTTCAGTTAAATGTCTAATTAGGTCGTATTCTGTTCATTAAAATTCAATCAGTTCCAATCTTTAAATAACAAATCCTTTGATCCCAGACAGTGTCGGTACAGAAAAAAAAACGAATTCTAAATCAAAATTGATTCTGTAGTTTTTACATGAAAATGTGATTTCATATTACAGAAAAACAAGGACACCCACTTTCTAAAGGACATGATATGAAAATTTGTGTTTTTCCTCATATATGTATGAACTGGAGTTAATAGCTGTGAATGTCTGTGAGAAGCTCCCCATTTATCTTAATATCCACTGTGCTCCGCATAGACAAACTAATGACTGCAATGCATCACCTGGATATTGTATTTCAGTGAAGTGTGTGTGTGTGTGTGTGTGTGTGTGCGTGCGCGTGCACATTTTTAGCATGTGACTATGTTCTTTCTAAGTCTGTCTCCCTTCATGTCTGTTGCATATTTGCAAGTATCCTGCTCAGCACCATATATTGTAATGCATCATATTATGTGTAATGAAGTGACCCTCAGTCCAATGCCGTCTCCTGGGAATTCCATGTAATGAATTTAAATTGTGATGTACGTTCACTGGCCAACGCACATTAATTTCCAATGCACAGAGTAGTGTGATACTCATGAAGCACGGGGAAAAAGTGTGTGTGCGCAATTACTGTCTACTGAAGAAATAGTCCTATTAAAAACTGTTGACAGCAACGTCTGTTGATCATCGTGAGAGACTTGCACACCGTCTCTGGTGGGTTTTATTTTATTGCATTTGTCAATGCTTTGAGCAGAACAAATTAAACACAATTCCCCTCCGTTCTTTTGGGATGGTATTATTAGCTGCAAAGATGGCTAATTCTGTAAAAGTATGTAAGTAAAGATAAATGTGTGAATAGTGAAAAAATATTTGGCTGGACATTGCACATTTCTCTCTTATAACTTCGCCACTCACTCACAACGGACGGTTGAAAAAAAAAAAAAAAAAAATTGAAGCTGCAGAACTATATATCATCTTTTATATTCTACACATTCTTCTTCCGTGTCAAATCCTGGCCCCTATGTTCCCAGTGATACCTAACTTGTATTGTTCATCCCCAAAAATGCTGACTCAAGTGGCATCACTTTATCAGACTTCTTGCAACTCCTTCTGGAGTCACAAAAGGCTTAATACAGCTATTATTGTTCTCTTTTTTTTTTATGCAGTATAATCTGTAAATAGACTTCAAAAAGTTATGCTTTGCTGTAACTTTTCCAAAACGTTATCTAAGTGCTCAATCTCTGGCGTAAAAGATAAAAGAAAAATACCTTCATGAAGAAAATAGGAAAGTCTAAACAGTTTGTAGGTATGTTCAAAATTAAGGTTTTGCTGCTATGTTGGTTGAAATAAAAATACCCCGGTTGGCAATATGTACTTAGCTAACGCAAACGGTTGCATTTGATATATCACTGAGAAATAGCTGCCCGGTTTGACCTTTGCTTCAAAAGTAGTGCTCACTACAGTGTGTAATGAGTCATTATTAAGTCATGTTTCTAAAATGACTATTGATTTTGCCCCACAGCGGACAAAAAAATGCACAGATGGAGATATGAGGGAAGTATCTGTGACGACAAACCCCAGCAGACGATCAGCGATCATTCCACAGCTGACGATGAATCACTTTGCTGTGCTTTGATCACTTTTTGCTTTTGCCTTAGTGATAGTCCCCCTAGAGGTATTTTCTTATTATTTTGTACGCACCCTGGCAGAAAAAAATCAATGAATGTTTGAATTCCTCTGAATGGATGAATTTGTCTGAATGGATAAAGACTGAATGATTGATGGAGAAGGTTGAGACGAGAACACTTCAGAGCAGACGTTTCAAATGTCTTTCTGCTTTTAACATCTGTGTGGAGTCGAGGGAAAAGGAAGTCTTGACTGCTTGACCTCATTTGGCGCAGTGGCTTATTCCATCTCATGTTGTTGCATTTTAATGGAGTCAAATTTTAAATACGGTTATTAAATACAAGCGTGTGTGCGTGTGTGCGTGTGTGCATGTGTGCATATGTGTGTGTGTGTGTGTGTGTGTGTGTGTGTGTGTGCGAGAACCCATTTAGCTCAGTGTCAGACCTCCTGAAAGTGTATGCCGTAATACATTTAAGTCCATTAATGCCTGGGAATGAAACAGAATCCGAAAGAGGACACACACACACACACACACACACACACACACACACAAATGCATGCCCAAATACACACACACACACACACACACACACACACACAGAGAGTGCTGTATGTCTCTGATAGCTTCTATTATCTAGGTCTCCCTCCTGGCTGCACATCAAACATGGATGAGCTCCAACCATAAAAGGCTCCATTTTCCTTTGATTTATACAAGGAATAAAAATCGGAAAGGTGAAAAGTCCAAACCATGCATATTTTATCAGCTCGCTGACACCAAAGGCAAGACGGAACAAATTTTAACATCGAGCAAAACTTAAAATAGACCATGATAGGACCAAGCCTTCTGACCTCATCCTAGATCAACAAAAGCGTGTCTATAATGGCACAAATACGTACATCTTAAAAAAAAAGAAAAAAATATCAAGAAAGTTTACTTTATCTTAGTTAATTATTCAAATAGTGAAACACCACTGATTCTTTCCGATATAGAACAAACAAGGTCCGTCTTGGGCTATTTAAATGGGATAAACACATGAAATTAAAGTCTAGACAGCAATGTAAACAGGATATTTCACATAGAGATAACCGCTTTCTTGACACCGCAGAGATTGAGTGAACAGATACTGCTTGAGCATCAAATACCAGTCCTCAGGGCCCAGTTTGTCTCATTCCTTGTTAAAAGACAGTGATTACAGATCAGTACTCTGGCAATGAGAGACTTTATCTATGTGTCCCCATAGTGTCTCCACTAATAGATCCTATGGCAGCGAGGGTGGGGGCTGGGTGGTGAGTTTGTGTGTGTGTGTGTGTGTGTGTGGGTGTGTGTGTGTGTGTGTGTGTGTGTGTGTGGTCTTATTGTTCTTTTAAGACATTTTTCGCCAGATGTGCTGGTGAACAAATGTAGTGACGTAATGAGTTGTTACATTAGTTCCATCTGACACAAAATTAGGGCAAGTATGTTTTGAAAATGTACTCTAACATCAGTTTATGTCATATCAATATTGCATGAAATACACAAATATTTGCACTGTACACTTTGAGTAGAAAGAAATCCCATGGTGCACCTTTGTTGTATCCAACTGGCATGATTTTTTTTGTACAATAAAACAAAAAGATGTGGACGGAGGTCTAAATTACAGAAAATAGATTAAGCTTCATGTCATGTAAACCCTTTAATTCATATAGTTGTAGGCATATGTCACTTTTTGCTCAACTTAATGCTTTGGGTAAGGGCTCCCATATCATACAGATACCACCCAAATACTACATCACCCATTCAGACACAACCACCTCACCTTTCTTTTTGTTAGCTTATTCCCAGCCCTCTCCACCTATTCTCCCTCCATTACAACCATCCATTTGTACTGTACATCCATCCGCCCCCACCCTCCCTCCACCACTCTATTCCCATCCATAAATCGCTCCATACGTAGTCCCACTCCCATCCCCACTTTCCCGCCCTCATCTCGTCCTTTCTTCCTTTCCCCTCTTGTTCCCACTCCCCGTTTTCTCTCCTTCCCCTTTCCTCCATCCATCCATCCTGTCTGAATAATGCAGTGGCCACACAGCTGCAGAGCCATTGTCCCTGCTTCAATGTTAATGTTGTGTCCTTGTCACAATTATTGGGTCACTATCATCCATCACAGCTAATCATTGTCGTACAGATACATGGACAAGCAGAAGACATTACGGAGAACAAAGGCACATGTGTCGAGAACAAAGGCACACATGGAGCAGAGAAACGTGTTGCGGTTCATGACGCTCGTGTTAAATTAAATGATGCAAAAAACTGTTATTCCAAATGGCTCTTATCCTGGAAATGTTGAGATTTGGGGCTGCTGTTCAACGGTAAAACTAAATAATTTAAGGGTCAGTTTGCCTAAATCAAAAGGTATATTTTCACACGAACACATAGTAGTGTCGAGCCGTACACACTTGTAGTTTTGTGTGCTGTGGACACTTGAACACCTACTGGCAACCTGACAGAATGGGAGATAATGGAAATTGTTGTTGTTTTTTTCTGCTTCAATAATTTGTAAATAAAAGAAAAAGAATGTAGTAGGTATTTCCCCCCCCCATATACTGCATTTCCTATTTGGGTGTGTACATCAGCAGGTAAAGCCATGGCTGTGTTCGACATCACTCTCTATTAACCAGAGCGTAGTGTGTCAATTATATTGTGCCCTCAAAAATTCCACAATGAAACAAGAAAAGTCATTCCATTGCATGGCCACGACTTTCTGCTAAGAATCCCACAATGCAATGCATCACATCCCATTATAGACGCTACTCTACACGTCAGTGATAATGCAATTTGACACTGATGAGTAAGTGTCTGAAACCTCGGGCTTAAAGTATATGACATAGAAATTAGCGAATGAGTGAACAAAGAAGTGATTTTGTAAACAGCCCAAAGCTACTTGCATTAGTAGAAACCCTTAGAAGTTGATGTTGAAAAATACATTTTGTTTTTGTAATTATAGTGGTTCCTTTAGAAAATAACCAATGCGATCTCACAGAAATATGACATCTTAACAGCACTTAACTTATGCAAAAACTATTTAATGTTAGGTTTATGGTAGAAAGCTAACATTATGTTTAAGCAACAAAGCTACGTGGTGAGGTTTAGAAAAGAAAAGATCATTGTTTGGGTTAAAAGAACCTTGGTTATGGAACTTCTTAAATAACACATAATTGGGTTAAACAGAGAACCAAGTTAGGCAGCCCACACAAATTGAAATAAGTCAATACTGACTTTTAGCTTCAAGCGGGATGCAAACGCCAGTCTCCTGGGTGAGAGTCCCGTGTTTGATGCACCCATTTACCCAGACCTCCTCCATACCCAGAGTCTGATCCAGACATATTGCCATTGAACCATTGTATACCTTGGAATTTATGTGTCCACCACAACTAATGGACATTAAATTGGCATTGTTTCCGTGATGCCGGTACATAACTTCAATCTGATCAGAGGTTGTGGTCATTTTTATGTATTTCTGTGAGATCAGGCTGAAATAGGAATAAATAAATGTGTCTCTTCTCAAATGGCTCTTCTTTCTGACGGAAGGGCTCAAAGTAGCCAGGTGCTCTACAAATAATAAATGTTGCTTCCATCACCACAGTGATGATTGGCAGGTCTCCCACTGTTATATGTTTTTGGTTTACTTCATGCAATGAGGACCTTGGACTGCTGTCAACATTTCCTCAGAGCCACCGAGAAAGGTTTTTGAAAGGCAAAATTCAGCTTTCTTGTATAGTATTGTCAGTATCAGTCTTGCTATATGGAGTTGTTTTCATGGTTTAATTTGCAGTGAACGTCTTGGTAATTTTTTCAAGATGTGTTCCTCCCTTACAGTTCTGATCACCCGAGTGGTTTGGCTTTGCTATGGATTCACGGATCTAAAGACCAGATAATGATTGTGGTGGCGGACGGGTATTTTGTTGGATTATTGGTTTGATTTTTTTCATCAAACAAACAGTTTTCAGTGATGGACTCAGCTCACATGGATCTGTACCGCTTCACTGTAGAATTTGTGGTGGCGAGGGTTTGAAAGATGGGGGGCTAATGTGGATTAGGTTAAACAGACCCATTAAAACATGAAAGCTTGTTGATAGCTGATGTGGGAGTATCAGACATCTCCTCTTCGAGACCAGGGGCTTTAGGGTATTGAGGCTGTGCGTGGGTGGGTGGGTGCGTGTGTGTCTGTGTGCGTGTGTGTGTGTGTGTGTGTGTGTGTGTGTGTGTGTGTGTGTGCGTGTGCTGCAAATGAATCGATAGTGATGAGAGCCGGGTGGTTTCTATTACCTATTTAATTATCCTGCATCAAACAAACAGGATAGCACCTTGAGATCACTTAGGCCACGGCCAATCGCAAACATACACACACACACTCTTACACAGCGAGTCCTCAATAGTAGGGGCGTCACGTTTACTTACACTGTCATGTTAAATAAAGGAGAATCAAGGTCAGCCGAGAAAAACACAAATGCTTTCACAAATGAGCAAAGATAGCAGGTCTTTTAATTAACCCTGTTCTCTGACCTTTTAAGGAAGTACAAAAAAAAAAAAAAGGTAACAAATGAGGCCAATTAGGGGAGATGGTATCATTTGATTTATCTCATTTAATTCCATACTAATGTCGATTTTTAATGTCATTGGTTCAGGATCCGCAAGCTCTTGCTGCCATTGACTCAATGCCACAGAGGGTCAGCTGAGGCGCCAGCAAAGCATTGTTTCTGCCAGTCACAAAGTCGCCGAGCAGTCATTTGTCTGCTGACGCCATCTGACTGGGCATAAAAAGATAAAGCCGCTCTGGTTGAAATCAAAATATTTATACAGATGATTTCATTCTTCTTCTTTTTTTTTTTTTTTTTTTGCTAGCGCCAAACCAAAACAAGCCATTTGGATGCTGCAGCTGGGAAAGAGCAACATGGAGTCGGCGTCTGACTGACAGCTGTGAGACATGTGTTACTGCTGGTGTCTGACTAGGCTGGGCGGTCTGTCCTCTGTCTCACTCTCTCTCTCTCTCTCTCTCTCTCTCTCTCTCTGGCGTGATTACATAACAGGCAATCTGCAGTGAAATCTCAGTGTGTGTGTGTGTGTGTGTGTGTGTGTATATACAGTATTTGCGCATGCATTTGAAAGCGAGTTTGTGTATCGTGTGACTTAGTGTGTACGTGTGACCCAGAAACATTGAGCAGTCTCTCATGGCTTCATTAGGGCATAAACCAAAAGTTCAGAATCTATAACCTTCAAATGATCACCCTGCCAGCTCCCTGACACACCACTGTGTGCGTGTGTGTGTGTGTGTGTGTGTGTGTGTGTGCGTGTGCGTGTGTGTGTGTGTGTGTGTGTGTGTGTGTGTGTGTGTGTGTGTGTGTGTGTGTGTGTCTTTTTGTGCAGTTGTTTTGCCCACTTTTTTCTTATTTTCCTAATGTATTATCAGACTGAGCTTCTCGCAGTTTTCTTCATGTTGTCCATAATTTATGTCCACTAACTTTTTCTCTCTGTCACTCTCACAGATATTGAGGTTTGCGAAGTCTGAGGAGCTGCTGATTCTGAAAGTATCTTTTCAATTCAGTGCGTTACAAAAAAGTTACAAAACATAAAAAAAAAAAATGATGATGCGACAAAACTACAGTTGTGGTTTGGTTTGGCTCATGCACAATAACAACTTGGTTGCGGTTGTAAAACATCTGGGTACTACTTCAAAATTCATCGCTACGGTTACAATAATAACCTTGGTTGGTGAGGGAAGGACCGCAGTCATGGTTAAAAGAAACAGGTTGTTCTCATACAGCGTTCTTAACGATACCTAAAAAAGAAATGAATGCGCTTTCGGCAATATAGCACAAAATAAATTGGTGTGTAATCCACGTAATCGTAACCCAGGAAGTATAAAGACTACAATACCCTAACCAGAGGCCGGGAGGGGGGGGTTGCACGGGTCACAAAAAAAATAACTTTCTTTCAGCCTGGAGACCGCTGCTGGTGCACCGAGTGAAACGAGAAGTCAATGTTGATTTATTTGTCACGTAACCGCCATACTTCAGTTATTTTACCCCAAACCTCGATATTTTCCTAAACTGTATGCATGTAACGTGCGGAAATTAACACGTGCTGTTGGACTTTCGTGAAGGAAACGCACGAAAAATGAGGAGTAACTTTTTCGTATCATACGAACCGTTGACAGACGGCGGTCTCACGTGTCCATCCACCCCGACTTCCTCCCTTTGTAGACTTCGTGGCTCCGAAACAACACAACACTACTTCCTCTTTTGCCCCCGACAGACAAGACTCATAATTTCTACGCCCTCTAATTGGCCTCTTCACTTGAACATGTCGTTTTTTTTAGGTGAATTTGCTCAAACGACTCGGGATGACAGTCTTGTCATATATGCAGTGTGTGTTGCCCTCGGGTCGCCATCACTGCAGAGAGGAAGCTGGTCGGGTTTGGGAATCAGAGCTATATGACGAATTCAAAATGCTTCATTGTTGGAATTGGAAACAAAGCACTGCACCACAGCTACTGAATTCATCCAAAGTCACCGATAATCCCAACAGGGTCCATTGGGAGAAGACCGAGAGATCTAAACTAAAGCGACACTTTATCGTGGGGGTTTACGCGCGTTCAGCTTGTTGCCATCATCATCATCATCATCACAGACTCACTTGTAATGTTGACTTTTTATCACTGCAGCAGACATTTTTTTCCGACTCCATTTTTTGTACTGAAGATTCAACCAGGAGATACCTTACTCTAACTCTGGAGGTGCAACAGAGCCAGTCTCCTAACACTGCAGAAAAGGGAACAGGCTTTTTACCTCTGGAACTCTCTCCACTGCAACTCAATAACAGAGATAAGGAAGGCAGTACAGGAGAGTTATCAGTTCCGGGTCCGACACACACACAGGACCACTGCAGCATTTCACTACCTCGCTCTCTCTCACTCGCCCTTCACTTTTTATTTTTTCCCCTTCCGTTGCCGAGTCCTGCCTCATCACCTCCCATCCCACTCCTCTGGTGTTCTCTCATCTTTCCCCCCCCCCCCCCCCCCCCCCCCCCCCCCCCCCCCCCCCCCCCCCCCCCCCCCCCCCCCCCCCCCCCACCTTACACCCCCTCCCCTCTCTACCTCTCTTCCCCTCCTCCCCACATGTCTGTCTGTTCGAAAACTGGAGCAACGTCTTAATCGAGGCTCGGAGACGTGACGGGAATTTCTAAGCAACCCCGGCTCTGCAGTACAGACACAAACACACACACACACACACACACACACACACACACACACACACACACACACACACACATTCTGCTTGGCAGCCAATTAACAGCCTGCGATCCAGCGCCAAAGGAATAACTGCATGCTGATGAGCTGGCGGCTCTACGTGTGTGTGTGAGTCTATGTGTGTGTTTGTGATGAGCTGGTGGCCGTCAGAACCACTTACACAGATAGAAGGATATCTCTTTTATGTGTTCGGGGGGAGAGAGGGGGATTATGCCGCATTAAAAACCATCTTTGTGAGGGACAAACTAAGACAGGAACAAGGAAGTGCAAGTTTGTGCCCGAGATTCTTTGTGTGTGTGTGTGTGTGTGTGAGAGAGTGAGAGTGAGAGTGAGAGTTTGATGCTGTCCCAGCTGTCTTCAATACATGTGTGTGTTTGTGCATACAAGCAGCATCAGGAGAACAATGCGGATGATTTACACGGAGCCTTGCTTTCTCCTCCTAATCCACCTCCTCCTCATCCTTCCTCTATTTCCGTTACCTTTCGTTCTCCTCCTCCTCCTCCTCCTCCTCAATTCTTGCCTGCCTTCACTTTGGGGAGTTCATCCAAAGGTGAACGCCTGGCAAAAAAAAAAAGTATCCCCCCCCCACCCCAACCTAAAAAAAACTCATATATTCTCTTTTTGTGTCAAAAATACTGACACCAGCCTTGACACGATATCCCCGAGCAGCAAAGCGCTGTGTTTGCCAGTCCAGGTTTGATCCTTTTTTTTTTTTTTTTTTGAGATAAAAAATGTGTTGAAAAGAAGATTGTGGGTGGAAATCCTGCCTTCTGTGTTGTTGTTGTTGCCCTACTTTATTGCGCAGTCCTCTGTATCAGTCTCCTCAGTACACCGAATAAATAAATAAAAAGCTGGCAGGTGAAAGGTGTAAACTACTATTAGCGAGGGAAAAGCAAAATATACATACTCCGTTATATCACAATATCACAATTACGCCACATACGGTCAGCGAATTACTCATTTAGAGTAATTCATCTGTACAGTGTTTTACTTACTTTTTTCATTTAAATCTTTCTTTAAAGATGAAACAGGTGCTATTTTACTTCTGATTAACTTCCAGAAATCTGGATATAACCATGTCATATTTATTAAAATCAAATATGTTTGTGTTTGGTCAAAACTAAAAACCATTATGTGTGGTAGAAATAATGAGTGGAAAGTGCAAATTAACAGTGACAGTGTTAATTATAAGCTGTGTTTAGTCGATGAGCATGGGAAGCTTTTCTCATGTGTTCGTAAATGAATGTGATCTTTTGTTAAACCAGGCTGACAACTAGTGGTGGATAGTGACTGGTCTTTGGAGGATAGTTCTGCTGGTAAATGTGTACGAAAGGAAAGGCCACCATCTAGTGGATACATGGATACGAAAGGGGAGGATCAGAGGAAACGATGTGCAGAACTTAGAAATAGGTTTGGACAGTCTCATGCTGAGAAATGAAACCAACATTGTGTTTCATCTGAGAGGCTCGAAAGACCAAGCATCCACTGAAGAGGTTGTCTCTCGTGGATTCTGGTATTCTCTCAGAAGTAGCTGGTAGGGCAATGTATGAGTCACCAAATTTCCATTCAAAATAGTAGATGTACGATGAAAAAAAAAAGAAAAAACAATCTCTCTATTAAAAAGATTATCCGCTGATATCTTTTTGTTTTCCCTGAATTCCTCAAATCCTTGTTTCTTCAACTCTGAGGAACACAACCTTTCATTATCTTCAATCTTTGACATTTCAAACTAATTTTGAAAGCATGTATTTTTTCTCTATTTTTTGGAACGTAACCGTATGCAAAAAAAACATACGGAGACACTCACACACACTCAAATTTAAAACACAATAGAGTGCTGATTTAAGAAGATTAGAGAACGGCATTATTGGAAATCTTTATAATTTTTTAATCATTTGAAGAGACTCTGGAAACAAATAGCATAATGCTATTTCAAGTGTACATTTCAGATATCATATTTACTTAACTTGATGCTGCATTGTGAATCAAATCTTAATTTGTACTAATAACATTATGCACAAGATTATTTCTAACAGCAACATTCCTGATCAATCTGGAATGATCCAGTGACGTCCGCAACTCGGAGTAACAGCTCCCCCGAGTGGAGAGCTGTGGTAGTGACAGGAACGTTCCTGAAGACTCTGGACCTCCTCCAGTTAGAGTATAAAAGCTGGGACAGTCCCACTGCTGAGACACAAAACCACACAGAAGAGAAGACATTTTAACAAGAGGACTCAACACCAAAGACACACTGAAGATGCTGTGCTCTCATGGATTCCAGTCTGCCCTCAGTCCATTCATGGACTTCTCCTGGCCTGTACACAGTCTGTGGCCAGAGGTCAAACCTCTGCTCCACCAGCAGGATCTACTGCAGAGAAACCTACAGGAGCTCCGCAGCAGTCTGGAGCTGATGGACAAACTTCAACAGGAGAGCCTGGAGGAGACGGAGCCCTTCCAAACCAGTGTGGCCCTGCAGCCGGTCTCCTACCAGCTGGAGGGAGAGGGAGAGGGAGAGCACTTTGGCCTGACCCTGGACACTCAAGGATTTTCCCCAGAGGAGCTGTCTGTCAGGCAGGAGGGCCGCAAGCTGAGAGTCAGCGGGAAGACAAAGAAGAAGCAGGAGGACGGGGAAGGCTCCTACTCTTACAGACGCCAGGAGTTCACACGGGAGTTTGATCTGCCTGAAGGGCCGAACCCTGAGGCCGTCACCTTCTACCTGGCTCCAGACGGGAAGCTCCACATCCAGGCAGCCAAAGCTCCATGTGAGGAGGAGGCTGAGAGAGAGCTGACTATCAGGAGGAGCTTGGAGGAGAAGACACAGCAGAGTGTGTGTTCACAGACACAAGGCAGCAGCACACAGGACAAACCTGACAACATGGAGGCATCCGCATGTTGTTGAAGCTATGTATAGTAACTGTGTTGAATGATATGTATGTTTTCTTATTTGAATGATCAATAAATGTATTGAAATGTATACCTTTTCATTATATTTTGTGGAACAAAATAATATTTTATTTACGCATTTCAGTCTTGTTAGGAAAAGAGAGAAAAAAACACTCAAAGGGTAGAAATTACACTTCTCAGTGTTTCACCTTACAATGATGAGGATTTGAATGTCAATTAATTACTAGTATGATTCAAATTAATTCATACGTTTTTGGTCTCATGACAAGTATTCCTGGAAAACAAAATAAACTACAAGAACCATCTTCATTCACCATGTTGGGGTTAGGGTGAGGGGGTTAGGGTTGTGCTAGGGTTAGGGTTAGGGTTAGCGTTAGGGTTGTAGTTGTACTAGGGTTAGGTTTAGTAGGGAGCGTGGCCCTCCGAAGAGGGCCACGAGAGGCACTGGCACTCGGGGTGCTCCGTTTTAAAAAAAGTTTTAATGAACAAGAAACTAAAATTCTATTATTCCGGTTAAAAAGACGGGGGGGTGGGGGGTGTTTATTCCGGTTAAAAAGACAGACAAGGGGATAAGGGAATGAAAACAGAAAAAGACACAGGCGTTTCCTAAAAAATAATATACACATACATACACGTGTATAAAGAAATTCATGGTACAAGTAAATTCATAGTATAAATAAGTTTTAAAATAAATATATAAATAAATAAATGAATAAATAAAATCAACAGAGAGTAGAAAGCATGCCAGGAAAAGCCATATCTTTGTAAAATTCTGTTTATTTGGCCCATCCCTGTAAGTCGTTTAAGGAACGGGGGGGGAGGTTTTTCTGGGGTGGGAAGAAAAAGGAGAGGGAGCTCGCCTGGAAGGGGGGTTAAGGGTTAGGGTAAGGGTTGAGGTTAGGGTAAGGGTTAAGGTTAAGGTTGAGGTTAGGGTTGGAAACAAGGGACACCCGAGAATAGAAGTTAAAATAGATACCTGAGACAAACAAGGAAAAACTGAATAAATTAACAAGAAAGGTTTAAAATACACAATACACAAGGAAATACAAAGGAGTATGCATAGTATTATTCTTAATAAATAACATAAATTTAAATTTAAATTGAATAAATAAGAAAGCATGTAAAATAAATTATTCACATGGTGGCAGATGAGGTTCCTTGGTAAAGAGGGACAAAAAAAAGGGGGGCGGGGGGGGTAAAAGCAGACTGGGTATTAAAATTTCTCATTTAGCCCGTGAGGGTCTATGGTGCCCAGTCTGTGGATCCATCTCCTCTCCGCTGCCTGCCGCTGGGCCGTGCTCTACCGCACGTTGCCCTCCAGGCCCACACTCTGAAGAACGTGTGAGCCATGGAGTTTAAAATGTGCATATAGGACGCTAGTACCATTCCCACTATTGATCATATACAGTACAAGTGCTGCTTAATTCTCAGGTGCAGTTGGTTGCCTGTCTCCCCCACATATAGCTTGTGGCAGGCCCCGCACCTGACAGTGTAAACCACATTGGAAGCTGCCGGTCGCAGGGCCTGTTCCACATTAAAACCAATTCTAGTATGGGGGTTAAAAATGTGGGGGAGACGAATAAAACCGATCTCCGATCCTCGAAGCGCTTCCTTCCTGGTCTCCTTCTTGTTGAGGTCAGTGTGGACCAGGATATCTTTAAGATTTTTGTTTCTACGAAAGGCGGAGATCACACGACTGTCCTCCGGGGCGGCACAGTGTTCCCTCGTCCCCTGGAAATTGTGTTTGACTTTTTTTTTGAAAATTGTGAACACAATCAGAAAATGTTAAAATTAAGGGGACGAGGGACTGGGCGGGTGGTTGTGGGGTGCCGGGAGGGTGCAGATCCTGTGGAACCGGATCAGCTGAGACTTGATGAGCCCTCTGTATGTGTGTTTGGGGTGGTAGCTGGATTTGTGAAGGAGGGCGTGGCGGTCAGTGTCTTTAAAGTGGACCTTGGAGGCCAGGATTTTGTTCTGGTCGCTGGATTCTTGGAAGAAAATCCTGGTGTCCAGGAATTCGACCGAGAGATGTTGGAGGTTGTGTTTGAGCTTGATCTTGGGGTGATGTAGATTTAAAGTGGCCAACAATGTGTAAAAGTGCTCTTCAGTGTGAACCCAGAGGCCGAAGATGTCATCCAAGTACCGGAAGTAGAGGAAGGGTTTGTGATGGCGTTTATGGAAAGCCGTTAACAGACTGTTAAAGTATCAAACCGACAAGAGAATCAAATCCTCATTTTTTTATTTTTCAAATTATGACATTTCTTTTTTTCTAATTCCTATGTTTCACACTAGTGTTTGAGCACAGCCATAAGAACACTTCACCACACACCATTGCTTTGTATCCTTGAATCACAGCAACAACAAAACGAAGAGAAAATGTTTGGGGAATTTCAAATGATGAATATGACATAAAGAAGGACACCAAGTGCACCAATAAAAGTATCACTGTATAAACAGCCTCGGAGGACTACAGCATCGCAACACAGCAAAACAAAAACAAATCTCCTAATCAAACTGCCAGACGTCCTTCTGCACAGCTGCAAGCACACGCACATCACACACACAGTCAACGGGTGACTGAACAGACAAGAAATACACACACGTGGAGACTGCAGCATTAACACAGCAGCTCCAGCTATCACACAAACACAAATGCAAAGTGCATTCAGACAATATGACCTCACAACTACTTAGGAAATAGTTGAACAGACAGCAACAGAACACATTTAGACACCAGTAGAGAAACCAGGGAGCAGACAGACAGACGGGAGGCGGTCTGACTCACGTGATGCTGCAGCCCATTCTTCTCTCCTCCATGGTGATGAAGTGATCGATGTCCTTGTTAAATGACGTCTCAGTCACTGCACATTGTC
Organism: Ophiodon elongatus; assembly: GCA_016806645.1. Taxonomy (NCBI): domain Eukaryota; kingdom Metazoa; phylum Chordata; class Actinopteri; order Perciformes; family Hexagrammidae; genus Ophiodon; species Ophiodon elongatus. The sequence goes on along the minus strand of JACSYO010001218.1, from coordinate 1,366,519 downwards.
TCGTGCAAAGTACAAACACAGTAATAGTGTATCAGACTATTTAATACTATTTTTTTTCTCTTCGGTAGGAACGACGTGATAGGCTCGATTGGCCCCTTTGACCACACAGGGTGACTGACATTTACCAATTATAAGCCAGGAGGCACTGTTTCCCTCATTTGGAGAAATTCAATAAAAAGTGGGGAACAGAAGGCCACAAAATGAAGTAGAGAAAGTACATTTTATGTGACAGAGGAAGTTATTGAATTAGTTTTTAATGAGAACAACAGTTTTTGTGTATCAGGGAGTCCTGGGTTGCCTTAGCTCCTGAGATAAATCACACAAAAGAACCACTTTTGCTACCCGTACATGATAATCAGCATTGCTGTACTAACAGAGGTGTCTCTTTGCACATTAATGTTGCCTTTGTCCATGCATTCAAGTAATTTACTGTCTTTATTTTCTCATGCAAATTAAAAACTGAAAAGGCCATGACCTCTCGGTGCAGAACTGATCATAAATCACTTATATTACTGTGAGTGTACTCCCAGAAAAATAAAGACATCAGAGTCCAATACTGAAACAAAAACATGAAAACAAACTAAAGGAGGCAGTATTTTTTTTTTTTTTTTTTACTGTTGCTCTGTTCTCAACATCCTGACGTGCTGCAGTTGAAACAAAATAATTCACCAAATGGTGAAATTAATAAAAAAAACTAGAGACTAGACCGACTAACTAAATTACCACCGTTCAGACTCATTATGAAATCATGAAATGCATCAACTGTGCAACTGTGCATGACTGGATGATAGTAAACTCATACTTTTTTTTAAAAACCAAAAACCTCTCTGAATGAGTACTCTTCTCGCCGGGTGTGGTGGCGCGCGCCTGTAACCCAGGTTACCGGAGGCTGAGGCTGGCGGATCGTTTGAGCTCAGGGTCTCTGAGCTGCAGAGGACGATGCCGATTGGGGGTCTGCACTAAGCTCGATATGGTGCTCCTGGGGGAGCCCGGGACCACCAGGTGGTCTAAGGAGGGGTGCACCGACCCAGGCCTGAGTACCACAGCGGGACCCGGTCTTCATACTCTCTTTCTACTGCTCCACAAACAGCTGAGACAACAACAACTTCTTTACATGTTACAGCAGCTTCATCACTGCTATTTTATGTTCTAGTTCCCATGAAAAGCTTCAGAAACCAGTTGTGTTGTCCTACAGCGCCTCCACCTGGAGGAGAGGAGCAAGGAGCACCGATCACCACAGATACAGCAAACTAACGGGGGTTTCTTTATAACGTTCAAATAAGTTGATGAAGAGGAGAATAGTTACAAGCAAACACGTTTCTCTTTGTTTTTCTGTTCAAATAACGAAAATATGTTAGTAATAATTCTTCCAGCTATAAAAATATCGATTTAAAAACATTTCAAAATATGTTTTTCTATCTTGTTATAAGTTTGTTGTTTTCAGTGAATGATTATTCCACAGGCCTAAAATATGACCAGTGAGGGTGAAATAATACACCCAACTCATGGTTCAGTAGCACAAGACGTGGTTTACAGTTTGATGGCAGTGATGGAGGTCAGAGTAATGGAGTAGTTACACAGCAGGTAGCACTGTCAAGAGATGTGGATAGTATGGGATTAATCCCAGTGGGTAATAGCATGTGATGAATCCATTTGTGTGATGTATTGTAGAGCTGAAATTATGTATGAAAGTATGGAAAAATATCAATGTTATCAGAAATTTGGTATTTCTGTGATGATTGTGTTGGCAAATGGGTCACAATTGTTTGCTGATTTTTTAATCACCGGAAGCAAATTGTCTGTATTTGTTTTGATTAATAATTTGAAGGGAAATGTCTTTCCATCAAAGGGAAGGGGGCATTATGGGAAATTGCATCTTGATAAAAAAGAAACAATGAACCTGAAATGTCTCAATCATTATAAGACTTCTTACATTTCAATCTTCTATTTTTCTCAGTTCATCATGTTTTCTTCAGATTTCTTTCATGGATTTCCTCATTTTTACCAGAGACAAGATTCCTTTTGTATTTTCAGTTTGAAACTATGTTTTGTGGTTGGTGTAATCTGGATTATATCACATCAATTGTTCAACAGCATCCTAAAACAAGGATCATGTTCAGAGGGATGTCTGTGCTGTGTTTTTGTTACAGGTGATGTTTTATCCAAACTCTTGCGTGAACATTTGTGTTCATCAGACACAATATTTCCAGAATAAAATATTAGTATCAAGCCATGTTTAGTGTTTGTGCTTTATGTGGTTCATTTCCCAAAATGTTGGACTATTACTCTGATGTACATATTTTTTTCTCAATATGAACCAACACCAAACAGAACGAGACAAGTTCTTTGGACCATGAATGCAGCTCGTGGGTAAGAAACACTGAGTGGCCAGGACGAGGCTGATGTGATGTGCAACGCAACAACAGCCCTGTAACAGATGTCCAGTTGTTGTTTCGTGTGTGTTGACCTAATCGTGTTTTTGAATTTCAGTTTAAGTGTATTGAATTATGAACTTCAGTGTTTCTTGTCTGTGCGTAATGACCGTCTCCTCTGTGTAATGAGACGACTAGAGTCATTATACTGTAGCACGTGTGGTAAAATAACACATGTAATAGTGTTGTCTCTTTTGCAAACATTGAACAATTTTTTTTTTTAAGCAGCAACATTAATCGACAGGATATAACATTGTTTTTTTGTTTTTTTTTTAATCCATAACAAATGGAGTATTTTTTTAGGTATAATCAAAATGTACCGACAGCTCTAATGGAGCTGGACTCAACCTGAGGACAGCTGCTGTGTTCCAGATGTTTTTCCGGTCAGGTAAATTACCGTTAGATCCTCACTGATCATGTTCTCTCTCACGAGATTTAAATGGGCCTCATCAATAAAGTTCACGATGTTGTGTCACGTGCGTAAAAAAATGCGCACAGTGCCTCTTTCAATGTGGAGACACATCGATCCTGCTGCTGTGTGATGACTTCAGGTAATAAACGCAAAGGAAAGGATACTAAACACAAATTAGTGCGAGGATAAAACTTATTGGTGAAACTCCTTAATTTAACTCTTTACAGACTCAAGCACATTAGCATAAACAATGTATTTGAGCATTTTAATCTGTAATAGAGCAAAGTGAATGAGCCATAACTCAACTACATGTTGGAAACTCTAAATTAAAGATTAAATTAATAGCTTGTAATAGCTGCAGAAAGACGTCTAGTCCCCCATAAGTAGCTGTTCATGAGACTGGACCCAAACTTCTATCAGACTGTATGACTGAGGACGCAGTCAGACGTCAACATTCCTTCATAGTCAGATCTGGACTTGATCGCAGGCCTTTTGCAGGCTGATTGGAGGAAACTTTAGATGCTTACAGAGGAAAGATGTGTCTGTAAAAACCGTGAGTACAAAATGGAGGTCAGGGATTCTATGGTTGCTAGGTTTCTTCTCCAGAATCAATTCAAGAGCATCATCATTCGAATCATAACAAAACCTCTAACAGTCAAGAAAGGTTTGTGTCACAAGCTTCACTCGACAGTTTCCTCCAAATTAACGCTCCTACTGAGAACTTCTTACATCCCGACAAGGACTGAAGACTCACAGAGAGCGAATAAAGAGACAACTAACTTCCATCATGGAAAATGTGAGATTTGAGGTCTTTGAAAGTCAACAATGTTTTCTATGTGTTTTACCATCGAGGCTGTCTCAAAATGGCGACCTCAACCCTACTGATATTAATCATTTCATCTTGTTATGTATATAAAATAATTCATATCACAAAGTACCCATCTCCCACCTGGGACACACAGTGGTGTTGTGAATTTAACCTTCCTGTCGTGTTCGTTTCTCCCCCCTTACTTTAGTGTTACCGGTCAAATTTGACTGGTCTGTTTTAACTGCTCTTACATTAACACAAAAAACATTAATCATCACCAAATTTTATTTAACACCTTTTTAAGCTGTAAACAATGTCTCCGACTAGTGGTTTACATGAATAACTGCTGTGAATATACAAAGAATAGACACTGAAAATGTATCGCTAAATTCGGTCCAGAGCCTCTCTGACAGAAAATCGCCTCATCAGTCGCCTCCTCATTTTGTTCACAGAGTAAAATGAGAGCGAGGCACAAATAAAGGTTTTTATAGGGGGAAAGTGAGAAGATATGATATTTCCCTCTGATGAATGGACATAATCTAGTGTTTCCCATTCATTTCCTATGACAGTCACTTTTGACGCCAAGGGTGTTACAAAGTTGACTAAACCACTAAAAATTCAATGAATATGGTGATCAGAAATGTTATATGTTCAAATGCCTAGTGTGGAGGATATCATAAGGCCTTGAGGCATACAGATGTAAAACACAATATTTATGATTGCTAAAAGTTGTAAATCGGTCAGATTTGACCCGAACACAACAGGAGGAGTAGTCATGAGTACAACTCTGAAGTACTTGAATTTCCTCCCAGCAGATATGTGACATTATATTTTCTTATAAGTTTGTGGTGATTTAATACATGTGTCTGTATGAATATGCAGCACTAAAACATAAAACCATTTGACATCATGAACACCTTAATATGGGTCCTGCTTTATTACCTGACCTCGTTGTCCTGTCCTTAAGAGGAGCCCAGCTGTGTCTAAAAAGACATCATTTCAATTTCAATGTTGCATATTCCTACATTCAAATATTTATCTAGGCTACCACACAGGTAATATTTCAACACAGAACAAGTGTCCACACTGCACATAGTGTGTGACGAACCATAAACAAATGAGGGTTAATAGTGGCACAGCACAACATTTTCACAAGGTCACAAACTCCACGTGTTGACAGGGCTAACAGGCCCACATGCTCATGAAGAGTCTTTTTCTAGAAGAAAGGAAATTGTGGAATGACATTAAAATGGTTTAGTGCTGTTTGTTGCATTTACTGTACTTATGGAGCCTCATTCTAACACGTGTGTGTATCGTAGCAGCATGACTCCAGCCGGCCGGTTCTCTTTTTTTAATCAGTAAATGCAGCACACTCTTGTTCCATGCTCCACCTACAGCCTCTACCATCCACCTGCAGATTGAGACAGACAGCTGCCGGCCAAACATCCACCTAATGCCTCTGCCAGAAAACTGCAGGAGCCGCCTCCACCTGCAGATTGTGGCAGACAGCTGCCGGCCAAACATCCACCTAATGCCTCTGCCAGTAAACTGCAGGAGCCGCCTCCACCTGCAGATTGTGGCAGAAAGCTGCGGGCCAAACGTCCACCTAATGCCTCTGCCAGTAAACTGCAGGAGCCGCCTCCACCAGCAGATTGTGGTAGGCAGCTGTGGGCCAAACATCCACCTAATGCCTCTGCCAGAAAACTGCAGGAGCCGCCTCCACCTGCAGATTGTGGCAGACAGCTGCCGGCCAAACATCCACCTAATGCCTCTGCCAGTAAACTGCAGGAGCCGCCTCCACCTGCAGATTGTGGCAGAAAGCTGCGGGCCAAACGTCCACCTAATGCCTCTGCCAGTAAACTGCAGGAGCCGCCTCCACCAGCAGATTGTGGTAGGCAGCTGTGGGCCAAACATCCACCTAATGCCTCTGCCAGAAAACTGCAGGAGCCGCCTCCACCTGCAGATTGTGGCAGACAGCTGCCGGCCAAACATCCACCTAATGCCTCTGCCAGTAAACTGCAGGAGCCGCCTCCACCTGCAGATTGTGGCAGAAAGCTGCGGGCCAAACGTCCACCTAATGCCTCTGCCAGTAAACTGCAGGAGCCGCCTCCACCAGCAGATTGTGGTAGGCAGCTGCAGGTATAACATCCACCTAATGCCTCTGCCAGTAAACTGCAGGAGCCGCCTCCACCAGCAGATTGTGGCAGACAGCTGCAGGCCTAACCTCCACCTAGAGCCACTGCCAGCAACTTGAATCCTCCAGCCTCCAGCCCTCCACAGCAATCTACATCACTGGCCTTCTTCTGTCGATCCTGGACAACAGCTTTAAAAACCTGTTCCACCTCCAGCCTCGTCCAGCTCCAGACCTGAATCTTCACCAGACACCTCCAGCCTCCGTCTACTTCAAATACTATCAGGTTGCCTGAACCTCCACCTATGGTCCCTTCTATTAACCTGCAAATCCACCTTAACTTGAAGATTATAATAGACAGCTGCATGCCAAACCTCCACCTCCAGCAACCTCTACCCACTGCCGTTAGTGAATTCTGAGACAGCTTCAATTCACCAGCAACCTGTTCCAGATCTTGCCTTCAGCATTCGTCACCGACCTGCATCGCTGCCTCACCTGTAGATTCTGACACCCAAGCTGCAACCTCTGTGTCACCCAAAGAGCACGTAACATCAAGCAGAAGCGGAGGTAAGACAAACATTTTAAACAATTGACATTTGCCAGATGAACAGAAATTCCTTAAATGTATCCGAATTGATGATTTAAGTACAAATTCCCTCTTCATATTTCCAGATATTTGTAGTTTTTTTCATCATGAATGGACTTGAGAAGATGATCTGTATTCTGATGTCTGAGGAACTTTCTTATTGCCAGTGGAAGACCTAAGTGAAAGAGCAGTGGCCAAGGATACACTCAAAATGGTAAATGTTAACTGTGTCATAATAGTCTGCCAGGTCTGAACAATTCAAGCTGTCTTTATGTTTAAATTTACACAACCTTTTTCTCCTCACAGGTATCATGTAGAGTGAAGGAAGAACTCAAAGTCATCAACATGAAACTACATTATCTGGAGAACAGGACGGTGAAGCTGAACTTCATCCAGCAGAAACAGCTCTTCTTCCTCCCACATTGCTTTGCACTCAAGGTACTGTTACTAGTGTAATGCACAATTACATCAGATGTTTCAATATCTGTCCATGTATTTTTCGTTCATCTGATTTTAAATCCATGTTAGAAATGATTAAACCTGTTTTCATTAAGTTAAAACAGGGATATTTTATATATTTGTAATACAACATCTGGGAATAATTTCTAAGGAGGAACTTCAAATGTTGGAATTTTTAATTGAGGTTTGAAACTGTATGATATAGTCACACAACACTTTTTCTTTGTGGTTTTCCTCATGCCCTGGTTGACTTCACAGACTTCCAGATCTACCAGGAGCTGACCAAGGACCGTTTACATCAGCTGTGCATCAGAGATGAGTCTTCCTCTTTCTCATCCACCATGTTCAACTCCTGCACTTCTCAAAGCTCAATAAAATCCATCACTCTCTGCAGACAGTTTTGTTAACTAGTGTTCCTTAGTTGTTGAACCATTTCAGAACCTACACAATGCATTTTTGACCAAATGTAAAACGAATTGCTAAACTACTCATCAAATCAACTTCTTTCGAGAGGTTGTTAGCACACTTCCCAGCATGCATTGTGTGTGGGTTAGGGTTAGGGGGTTAGGGTTAGGGTTAGGGGGTTAGGGTTAGGGGGTTAGGGTTAGGGGGTTAGGGTTAGGGTTAGGGTTAGGGTTAGGGTTAAAGTTAGGGTTAGGGTTAGGATGGAGACATGAACCCATAGATCTCCACACGTCGTCCGACGACTTCGTGGTTGAATAGAGAGATCTAAGGCAAGGCACGGGCCAGCGTAGATCACTTAGAGTACCCCCGCCATATGTACTAGGACCCTATAATAGAAAAAGAAAAAATATGAAAAGGTTTGTGTAAGTGAGTCTGTGATGCTAAGGCGACGGGTAAAGGTTAAAGGTAGGGTTAGATGGTGAGATAATAGTATGTAGTATGTAGTAGGGTTATGGTTTAGGGTTAGGGTTAAGAGTTAGGGTTAGAGGTTAGAGGTTAGGGTTAAGGTTAGGGTTAGGGTTGATTTACGGTTAGGGTTAGGGTTAGGGTTAACCCTGATTCTGATTCTGGTTCTGGTTCTGGTTCTGGCTCCTATTATGGTACTGGTTCTGAATCTGACTCTGATTCTGAGTCTGTTGCTGGTTCTGGTTATGTCTCTTATTCTGGTTCTGGTTCTGGTTCCGGTTCTGAGTCTGATCCTGATCCTGATCCTGATACTGGTTCGGGTTCTGATTCTGGTTCGGGTTCTGATTCTGGTTCGGGTTCTGATTCTGGTTCTGGTGTTGGTGCTGGTGCTGGTGCTGGTTCTGGTGCTGGTTCTGGTTCTGGTTCTGATTTGGGCCACTGGACGATTGGGTTAGTGTTAGGGTTAGTGTTAGGGTTAGGGTTAGGGTCTTGCTAGGGTTAGGGTTAGGGTCTTGCTAGGGTTAGGGTTAGGGTTGTGCTAGGGTTAGGGTTAGGACTTAGGGGTTAGGGTTAAGGTTGTGCTAGGGTTAGGGTTAGGGTTGTGCTAGGGTTAGGGTTGTGTTAGGGTTAGGGTTAGGGTTAGGGTTAGGGTTGTGCTAGGGTTGTACTAGGGTTAGGGTTGTGCTAGGGTTAGGGTTAGGGTTAGGGTTGTGCTAGGGTTAGGGTTAGGGTTAGGGTTAGGGTTAGGGTTAGGGGTTAGGGTTAGGGTTAGGGTTAAGGTTAGGGTTAGGGTTAGGGTTGGGGTTGGGGTTGGGGTTAGGATGAAGACATGAACCCATGGATCTCCCCACGTCGTCCAACGACTTCGTGGTTAGATAGAGACCCAAGGCAAGGCGCAGGCCAGCGCATGTCACTCAGAGGCCCTCCATCCGTATGAACTTTGACCCCGTGCAGAAAAGGAGAGTCTAATCCAGTCCAGGTAAAGGTATTGATAAGAAATAATAATGAAGTTGTTATTCCACTGGGGAAGGTGGTAGGTATTTGTAATAAGCCTTGATCAATGCTGAAATCCTAAGTTTAACCGATACCGAATTAGAGCCAGTTCAGAGCAAGCAGAGTGGAGTAAGGAAATATTCACACATCTAAACATAGTATTGGCACTGTGACTGGACCCAACTGTAATGCCCCGCTGTCCACTAGAGGGATTCAAAGCTGTATTGTGGCAGGGTTAGAGTTCAGGTAAGAGCCAGGGTTTCATGGTCAGGTTTTAGGCATTTGTAGGCAAACAGTTAGGGCTACTGTTCAATGGTCCGGTTTAGGCTTATGTGGGCAAATGGTTGAGGTTAGGGTTAAGGTTAGGGTTAAGGTTATTGTTAAGGTTAGAGGGTAGAGGTTAGGGTTAGAGGTTAAGGTTAGGGTTTGGGTTAGAGGTGTAGGTTATGGTTAGTGTTAGAGGGTTAGGGTTAGGGGGTTAAGGTTAGAGGTTAAGGGTTAGGGTTAGAGTTAGGGTTAGGGGTAAGGGTTAGGGTTAGGGTTAGAAAAATACTCAGACTAGTAGTAGTAGCAGCAGTATTTCTGCTTGTAGCAATTTTAATTAAAATTGAGAAGCTTTTCCATGTAGCTCCGTTAAATTGAATTGTAATTACTTCAAAATGTTGTTCACCTTGCCTCCATTTCCCCGTTAGTGTTCAGCAGCTCAGTACTCTTCCTCCTGCAGTCCTTTGATGGACTCATCTTTCTCTTCAAGCAAATTTGTCTGAAACCACTGTCTGCCTATTGGTACCAAAATCAATGATAGACACCACACAATAATATGCTGTAATACAATAAAGAGAAGAGAAGAGAGGATTGTTGCTGAATAATTCATTGAGGACCCAGTCCCACTCGGTATCTTATCGCTCTTCTCTTTTTGTTGGTGTTTTTCTGCCACAGCTTTCATTCTCCCTGGAGAAGACTCATCATCTGGGGTTTTATTTCCCATCGCCTCCTCTTCATCAACATGGTGAATGAAGATGGTTCTTGTAGTTTATTTTGTTTTATTGAACCTCTAACTGATGCTAAATGTATGGTAAATGTGTTTTCCACAATTGTTGAATGATGATTATGTGTAGTTTTGTTTAGTAACTGAATTGGTTAAAAATGTTATCACAGTTTTTTTGTCACATTCTAAAAAAAGATTACATTTTTGGAAGGGAAAAATAATTATTCTACATACAATGTACTTCATATATACATGTATTATTGCATACTTATACTATTTAATTTATCCTCATTTAAAATAGAGGAAAAAAAATATTCAATTTTTCACCAATTTATACGACATGAACTTAAAGGTCCATCCTGAGTTCAATCACCAATATTTGATGAGTATCGAATTGTTCAATTTCTTCACAGCTCTCCACTGGACAGAACTGTTACTCATGAGTATTGAGTCACCAGGGCGATCCTGTTTATTCATGATGTTCATGTCTCATGAAATCTGATGGAAACAATGTGTAGAGAAAATTCACAAAGGTGAGGTTAGGTTAATTTTTTTACTGTCAGTTTAACAGGAAATCCATGTCCTATGACTTATCATACTGGTCTTTTTTTAAAACAATTATTGTTAGCTAATTCTTTGTCAATCATACATAATTAGTTTCAGCTAAAATTCCTGCTTTTTCTGGGACAACTGATAGCTTGATAACTGATAGATAAATTGTACTTGTGGCAAGAATACAAATTGATAGTAATACAAAATAGAATAAAAAGGTGTACATTTCAATACATTTATTGATTATAAAAATAAGAAAACATACATAGCTTCAACAACATGCGGATGCCTCCATGTTGTCAGGTTTGTCCTGTGTGCTGCTGCCTTGTGTCTGTGAACACACACTCTGCTGTGTCTTCTCCTCCAAGCTCCTCCTGATAGTCAGCTCTCTCTCAGCCTCCTCCTCACATGGAGCTTTGGCTGCCTGGATGTGGAGCTTCCCGTCTGGAGCCAGGTAGCAGGTGACGGCCTCAGAGTTCGGCCCTTCAGGCAGATCAAACTCCCGTGTGAACTCCTGGCGTCTGTAAGAGTAGGAGCCTTCCCCGTCCTCCTGCTTCTTCTTTGTCTTCCCGCTGACTCTCAGCTTGCGGCCCTCCTGCCTGACAGACAGCTCCTCTGGGGAAAATCCTTGAGTGTCCAGGGTCAGGCCAAAGTGCTCTCCCTCTCCCTCTCCCTCCAGCTGGTAGGAGACCGGCTGCAGGGCCACACTGGTTTGGAAGGGCTCCGTCTCCTCCAGGCTCTCTTGTTGAAGTTTGTCCATCAGCTCCAGACTGCTGCGGAGCTCCTGTAGGTTTCTCTGCAGTAGATCCTGCTGGTGGAGCAGAGGTTTGACCTCTGGCCACAGACTGTGTACAGGCCAGGAGAAGTCCATGAATGGACTGAGGGCAGACTGGAATCCATGAGAGCACAGCATCTTCAGTGTGTCTTTGGTGTTGAGTCCTCTTGTTAAAATGTCTTCTCTTCTGTGTGGTTTTGTGTCTCAGCAGTGGGACTGTCCCAGCTTTTATGCTCTAACTGGAGGAGGTCCAGAGTCTTCAGGAACGTTCCTGTCACTACCACAGCTCTCCACTCGGGGGAGCTGTTACTCCGAGTTGTGGACGTTACTGGATCATTCATGTGTTTTCAGGAACTTACTGCATTTGCAGGAGTTCAACACTAGATGTCACTCAAACTTGTGTTGTTTTATTTTTTGCAGTAATCATATACTTTCCATATCTCCAATTGTGCCTCACTTTGCTCGACACTAGTTTTGATTTTATTCGTACAGTTTGTCCCCATACAAAAAATACTCAGACTAGTAGTAGTAGTAGCAGCAGTATTTCTTCTAGTGACAATTATATTTAAAACTTAGAAGTGTCTCCACGTAGTTTAGTTAAATTTAATTGTAATTACTTCAAAATATAGTTCACTTTGCCTCCATTTCCTCGTTAGTGTTCAGCAGCTCAGTACTCTTCCTCCTGCGATCGTTTGATGGACTCATCTTTCTCTTCAAGCAAATTAGTCTGAAGCCACTGTCTGCCTATTGGTACCAAAATCAATGATAGACACCACACAATAATATGCTGTAATACAATAAAGAGAAGAGAAGAGAGGATTATTACTGAATAGCTCAGTGAGGACCCAGTCCCACTCAGTATCTTGTCGCTCTTCTATTTTTGTTGGTGTTTTTCTGCCACAGCTTTCATTCTCCCTGGAGGAGACTCATCATCTGGGGTTTCATTTCCCATCTCTTCCTCTTCATCTTCCAGCAGGGTGAATGAAGATGGTTCTTGTACTATGTTTCATCGTACCTTTAAAATATGCTGAATAATGTACTGTTATTGCTGGTAAATATGAAGAACATGTTAATGTTTGCCTTATTCATAGTCACAAAACAGTTTGCATAATTTGCATCCAATTATCGTACCGCTCCCTGTGTCCTGTAGAAATAGCCAAACAACCAAACAAACATGCAAAGCATACAGAAAGCAGTGCACCCCCACAGTTATCATTAAACATTAAACATTCAACTGTCCAATATCTTTTTTTTTATCCTACACTCACAACTGTGGATTTCATGAGTTTGCTTAGTAATTATATCCAGTTAAAAGTGATCACTGTGCTGCATTTACAATGCTGGTGGTTTATAAGCTGCGTGATGCCTTGCCTTCTTTTTGACTCCATGTCTGCCTTCTTAAAGATATATTATGGGAAGAGGATTGCAACCAAAATGCAATTTAATAATAAGTATCATCAATAGACAATGGTATTCAATAAAGATATATTTTTAGCAACAAAAATGTATTTACCATTGAATGTCATACTTTTTTAAATTTATTTAAATCCTTTGAGGAGAGCAACAAATACCATTATTCGTCTTCCGTTCAAAGTAAAAATCGTACAATTAATAGTCAATTGGATAACATTACCAGTAAGGCATATTTAACTGTTGTGGATTTCAGTCGTGTACCCCTTTTAAAATCAGCAACATGTTGTGTAGTAAATAAGTGATTTAAGTGAAAAGTTACTTTTTTTATTATTAATATTAACACAATTATTCTATATATTGTATACTCCCAGGCCAAATGGTAACCCATGTAAAAGTCAAGCATTGCGACAAATCAGTTCTGTTGCAAAATAATTAGAAAGGATTAGTTGCATTTCAAATGTTTGCCGAAGAGGAGGTGAGACATTTTAAAATTTGATCTGAGTTGGAACTGCTGATTTAAAGCAAACAGGAGGAAAACCAGAGAAAACACAAAGTAATTAATGTCAATAGGTGAACATATTTTCTTCAAACATTATCAAACAATATTTCAGTTATGTGTTCTTTATTGGGTAGTAAAATAAAACTTTGAAGTTGAAAGGGTACAAATACATACCTGTATTGATTTTTTTTAAAGTAGCATTTACGTGCCCTTATTGTGTAATGCCCTCATAATAAAAGTACACTTTGAGGTAGATCAGTCTCCGCCTCAGTGTGTCATAACCCTTCGGAGGAAACGTACATTGCATTTGAACTTCACGTAGTTCTGCCTGCTCGACAGGAAGAGGCAGTCCCAGTGATTACGTTTTCCAAATGAGTGTGGCGGCGTTATTCATCCTGTACTAGAGGAATCCCATTTGGCAGGCAAATGAGCCTCAGCAGTGACCTGGCAGACTCTGGAGCTGCTTCCATAGGGTCAGCATCTCGTTGGGACTCCGTCTGTGCACCAGCAGAACGGATCTGTAAGCACAGGGATTTCCCCTGTCCGTCTCTGGGAGATCGAATGTTAAAAAGCCCGGGTGATGGCCCGGGGAAAGCCCCAGTCTGTGCAGGCACATGCCCAGATACACATCGTCTATTGGGAAAAGGCGCACCCTCTCGGACACGTCTTTCAATCGCAATGCAAGCGAGCCAGAATACACCACCCCTCCTCCGCCGGCGTATGGCGGGTACACACCTTTGTAGAAACGTTCTGGGATGTAATATTTAGTGGACGGCTCGCGGTTGGGCCTTGCGTTATAGATCACGTCCCCTACAAACAAATCCAGCTCAGTTTTGTTCGTATAGGCCTTCCACAGGTTATGCTCGTCCCACTGCGTGTGCAGGTAATCCAGCAGGGCACCAGTTCGAACGAAGACGTCATCATCCCCTTTGAACACGAAGATGGCCGTGGGGCAGTGCTGCTGGAGCCAATGCCAGAACAGCAAGTCCTTCAGGGTCAAGTTGAAGAAAGTGTCTCTGAAATCCCACTGCAGGATATCCCCGTATTTCTGGTTCTCGAGCTCCAGGAGGTTTCTGAGGTCTGGGTGAGGACCTGTACTGGAGTCCTGCCTTCCGAGGAGGAACACTGTGCGCACTAATCCGCCCTTCTTGTTGGATTCCCCCTCCACCAGGCCACTTTGTCCCCACGTTTCACGGATGGCCTGCCTGTTTTCAAAGTTCCCCACCTGGGATTTGATGGCCATGAGGAGCATGGGAGAATCCAAACCAAAGCTACTACTGTTCCTCCTACACATACCAGGTTGATTGATAAGGAGGGGGTACTCCCTGCAGTGCATTGCCAGTATAAATAGCCTCATTTGCTCTGGCAAGCTGTTAAAATCCTGCATACGAGGGACCGAACACTTGTGCGACATGCAGGCCGAAGAGCATTCATCTTCGATGTCCGATAAAAACTTAACTGCCGTCTCCCCCGAGATCCTGGTCGTGTTTCCTCTCAGTATTGGGTTGTGCTGACGGTCCCAAACTTGCTGCAACTGGTTCCACAGTGCACTGTCCTCCAGACGGAGGTTCCAGAAAGGGCCAAGTGGGTGAGAGGCCAGGCTGGAGGAGTTAGAGGAACTCCCGGAGGCAATGTAGTGGATGGTTATTTTTGGAGGCGTGTAGGAGATGGTGACGAATATGGACACCATGATGTAAATCAGAAGGTGGCCGGTCATCATGCAGGGGAGCAGGCACATGCAGAGCAGTCTGCTGTTGCATTTGCAGCATTTGCCCATTGCCTGTTAGTGTACAAATCAGACAAAAAATAACACATGAAGAGATTATTTATTTTTGTAAATATATATAAATCATATCAGAGAACACATTTAAAGTGCACTCTTCTTTGCTGACTGAACCACTGCAGTGGCATGGGTGTATCTGAAGAGATTTCTTTTATAGCTAACACTGTAGGTAACCCTCTGGAGTTTCTGTCTCCTTGGTTATGGTCCAGTGAGGGTTATTATCTGCTCTTGTCTACACACTCAGAGCATCTTCCCGTGCCTACCTGCGGATAGGCACAAAGCCCCTGAAGACACAGTGTGGACCATGTAATACGAATGGAGTGGATTGACTCCCAATTTATTATTTTGGACTCAATTAGGGTTTGTTAAGCCGATATCTATCCCCCCACTCCCTTTTTTTTCTAAATGATCTAATCCACCTGCATGTAAAACATTGACTGTTAAAGATGGAAAATAGCCTTATGAAAAGTCTCCAACACATTGTTTCTCTATAGCCTTTATTCCACATAAACTCTTGTTTAAAGACAACGAATGTAAGACAAAGCAAAACAATACTCACAGGTGTGTGGACTGCTTTGAATCGTCAGGCCGACTGAGAAAAAAAAAAAAAAAAAAAAAAAAAGATAGAGTGACTTGCGATGTCCACTTTTTGTTGTAATGTTTTCATCCGGCTTGGTTAGCTGTTATAGCGGATGGCATCCAGGTCTGTCGCGCATCATTTATGTCCGTAACGATGAAGGAAAACGACGGACATCCTTCAAGGCGAACACAGGCGTCCTCTTACCGCAGTACAGCCGCAGCTGAGCAACAGGTCCCCAGGTAACTGCGCGCACTGAGCATGCGCCTCTTTGGGCTCCTTATCACCACGGTGTGTGGGATGAGGAAAATACTCACAGGATTAACGCAGGCTGCTTTACCAATGCTGGCAAAAGACCGATTAAAAGTCGGGACTGATTTTTTTCTCCATAGAGATGTGATTTGACTTGATTTGCATGCAGGTGCAGCATGCTCGGTTTTGTCGGCATATTTGCATGACGTGGCCCTATGGCATATGCAAATGTCACCCATAAGCACTCTGTCCGTCAATTGATAATGGTTCAACATTTCACTATAGGCTACTTATACAAACACGAACAATATGCTACTCTCTAAACCTAATAACATAACTATGCTGGCATCAGTGTTCTATTTATGTGCATGAAGTTTTGAAGGGGAAATAGCTAACGAAGAAATAGCATTTAAAACAGTTTAGGGTAAATAAAAAAAACAAAACAGGAACTAGGATGGTTTGCGTCATGTTTTTAAATTGCTTCATGCTTTCACTATAATGTCATATAAGTGTGTTAGCGTTGCGGTTAAACCACACGGCAGTTTTGAAATAAAAAGGAAGCATTGTAAAGATAAGCGTACATCCCATTTGTTTCTTCTATCAATTAGATTTAATTGACGAGCGGCAGTATTATGCAACCGTAGAGAGGACAATCAAGGTACCCGCTGATAAACATCCCCAACATACCTTCGTATACGTAACGACATGTTTGACGGACGGAAACCCTCAGCCAATAGAACACACGTCTGGCAACAGGTTATCGGCTGAACTCCGGGGATCAGCCAATGGGGAGAGAGAAGGGGCGGGGCTTTCGGGCCTCTCGTCGCCGTTCGTGTTGTGGCGTGCGAGGCGATACATGTTTGGTTGAGTTTTGAATGAGGGGCCATCATCCCGGCAGGCTCAGAGGTGGAAAATACAGTTTAAAGTCTCTCTGGATGCATTTAAGATGAACGAGCAGGCTCCTCCGACAGGTTACCCGAACGACTGTTCGTTGCCCTTTCCTCTTCTCGTCGGGTAAGTGTGTTTGCGACAATGGAGCGGATTTGGTTCGTGAGCAACAACAACATACAGCAGACCTGTTTTATTTGTCTGACACAAAGTAGCAAGCTTGCTAGCGGATTTTTTCGTACTCTTTTTTTTTTTTTTTTGGAGGCGCGGGGAGGCGGAGAGGGGAGGGAAGAAGAAGAAGAAGAAGAGGAGGAGGAGGAGGAGGAGGGGGGTGTTCAGTCATTTCGAGACAAAAGAAACCGGAATATTTTCACTATCTGCAGCTCACAGCAAATGACACCCAGGAGGGACATCAACTCGTTCTTTTTTTTTTGGTGTAGCTTGTCAAAGTCCACACGCGCCGGCAGTTTAATGGTGAATCACCGTTTGTAGCTTTAGCTTATTCTTCTCTCTGTGTGTGTGTGTGTGTGTGTGTGTGTTTGTGTTTGTGTGTGTGTGTGTGTGTGTGTTGTGTTGTGTGTATGGTTTCGGAGAAGAAGTAGTTAACCCAAACAGACAGTTTTCTCACACACAAAAAAACAACAATGCAGAGACAATGCAGAGAAAAAAATAACGTTGCTTATTTTAGCCCACAAGGCCCCGGTCGCCGTGGTCAGCATTTGGAGTTGCCGTATAATGTGCATTGTGGCCACAACAGCACGTTTTGTTTCTTTTCTTTTTTTTTTTTTTTTTTAATTTTTTTTTTTTAATAATTCTACGTGACGACTTTGTGCTCAGTTTGAAAGGCTCCCGCACACGGCGAGGTTTTGTCCCGGGGACACTCCATCAGCAAAAGGTTGTAGGAGTTTTAAGCCCCCCCCCCTCTCTTCTTTGTGTAGGCTATCAACATTTAGCAACGTGAATAAACCCCGCTCCTACCATTTTTTTTCTAAGTGATCCATTATTATTTTTTGCTAAATAATCGTTTTTGTAATGACCCCCAAATCAAGGTGACAAAACCTAGCGCGTTTTATATTCAGCGTTATGTATCTGTGGGGGCTCCTGATGGATAGCACGCTTCATATGTTGTTTAGACGATACCAAGCCACCGCAGGTTGCTGAGATTTGTAGTTGATTCCGTTCAGGAGACTCGTTCTGAAAGCCATTCATACTCGTGCACCAATAGCAAGCAGTCCAAGGGGTTAAGCCTGCGAAATTAATTCTTAGAAGGAGCTTGGACTTTCAGAGTAACATGCTAAGGACAGTTATCCCTTCCTCCCCCCCGACAGCTAAGTTGACAGATCTGCATCACTGAGTGGTGCTGTCTGTTTATTTATTTATTTTTTCGAATTTTCTAATTGACCAATAATCTGTCGCACTAATCTACAGACAACAAACGTGTTTCTGTTTGGAGAGGACTGGGTCCATGGAGAGAAAAAAAAAAAGAAGAAGAAGAAGAAGAAGAAGAAGAATTTGATTTAAATTAGATTTAACAATTCAATTGGAGTATTCTCTGTAGGGCCTCCTGTGGCTTGGCTCCTCTGTCTGAGCATACAGTGTTTTCCCTCATTAGACTGGAAACTGGATCTCGGCAATAAACCGATGGCTATGATATCAGACAAGGTTACACTTCAAATCAGCGCTTGCACGTCAACGCCCAGAACAAACGGTCAAGTGTGTGTGTGTGTGTGTGTGTGTGACGTGAGTGAGTGAGTGACTATTGAATTCCACAGTTCACTAGCCGTTCTCAGCACCGTTACCTGTCCCCCATGTGCATTTGAAATCGGCGAGCTGCTCACCTGCTCCCAGACCAGGGGTTTAACACGGTCTGACAGCGCCGCTCAACTTGAGGGCGAACGGTGGTTGGTTTTCATGTAACAATAGGGTTTACTACAGGATTAGCAAAGGATTAGTTCAGATATTGACATAGAATCGTCCCCTCATACGTGTATTTCCTCCGTTCTCTTGCTTGAACGTATGTTGTCTTCAAAATGTTTTTTTTTCTTTTTTTTCATGGCTGACCAAATAACAAAAATGACACACCCTCTTCATTTGGAGCAAAATCGATAATTATTTAAATGCCTTGAACGTTTTCGAGTGATTTGTGCGGAGCGACGGCAGTATTAAAAACATATGTGAAGTTAAGTAACTGGAGCTGTGACTCAACAGTCGGGGGGTATATATATATATTTATATATGGTGAAATACTGCTTGATGATGTGTGATCTATGTGTCACCCTGTTGCCACTTGTAAAAAAACGAGTTGTTGCGATCATCCGAGTCATACTAAATATAGAGTATTAATAAACTTTATGTATATATTTTTCATAATACTGTTAAGATATTTCAGCACGTTAGCGATCATTTCCCCGTCAATATAGACGCCGTTAAAAATAGATCTCCGCGTTAAAGGGATGTAAATGAGTTTTAAGTGTTTTTTTTTTTTTTGCAAGGTGACAAACCTGTTTAGTGCAAACGGACGAGCTCACCTGCTGTTGTTCCAATGGTCAAGCACCAAACGGTGTTGCACAAGAGCACTGCAAAGTGTGCACCAGCGGTAGAGTATATCTCAGGAGACTATATTCACCAGGGGTTGACCAACAGGTACAGTAATGGCTGAACATTAAGAAAGAACGCTGCGCTTCACGACCGCGTGCAGGATGTGTAGTGCAAACACTGCCAGCCTGGCTGATACAGTACTGTACGGTGGGAGAGTTAGCAGCGGGGGGCTAATGGCTCTGGGAAAAAAAAAAAAAAACAACAACTGTTCATGAGTCTCATGTGTGGGCATAATTGATGATATCGTTTCTGAGAAAATGTTATGTAATGAGTTGCTGTGTCTTTTTCTCTTGTGTCCCATGTGTTTCTTCTAGGTTTCTTTGGACGTACTCCTCTCGCTCCCAACGTTTTGTGCTTTTGAAATGACGTTTCCCCAGAGTCCTCAAGACCAATGTCTTAGTTCTGCCTGGATATAAGTAAAAAAAAAAGTACATAGATATAATAAAAAGAAAGGAAAAAAAAAAAAAGTCCAGCAGGAATTCAGACAACAACCCATCACCCTACTTCCCCTCTCCCCGTTTCTCTCTACATGAGAAAGAGAGACCTCAAAACACACTTAACACACACACTCACACATACACAAGCCACCATGTCCTCCATCCTTCCCTTCACTCCCCCGGTAGTGAAGCGCCTGCTGGGATGGAAGAAGACCTCAACGGGGAGCGGAGGCGCTGGGGGAGGCATTGGAGGAGTAGGGGAGCAGAACGGAGGAGGACAGGAGGATAAGTGGTGCGAAAAAGCTGTGAAGAGCCTGGTGAAGAAGCTGAAGAAGACCGGGCAGCTGGATGAGCTCGAGAAAGCCATCAGCACGCAGAACAGCAACACAAAGTGTGTCACCATACCCAGGTGAGACGAGGACACACACACACACACACACACGCACACGCCCTTGTAGTTCTATATTTTTCTGTCTCTGTCTTGTCCACGATTATGTGAAGAATAGAAAACCATGTGTTTCAAGATATTTAGGTAAAGCACACATTGTCTCGTGCACATGGTCCTGGTCATGGGAGACACACACACACACACACACACACACACACACACACACACACACACACACACACACACACAATATATATGAGTAAAGATGGATGTCATTTCTCATGAATGTGGGATCAGCAAACGTGCCACATTTTTGTTTTGTCACACTTAAAAAAAAAAAAAAAAAAAAGTAATTATTTCCGTGCTTCAATTTCTGCTCACGGCCACACAAATGCACATCCGCAATCCCCGTGCACTGGTATACCACATTGTCAACAATACAGCCATCAGCACAGCGATGTGTGCCAACACACATGAAAGCAAGAGGCAGGGTGATAGGCGACCACAGGCTTGCAGAAAGAAAAGTTTCTGTTGTGCAACAACAGGTCCACTTCCTCACTCTGGTGGGCCAAAGGTTAGCGAGGCAGCAGAAGTGAAACCTGCTCGGGGGGGGTGGAAACAGATGTCCAACATATGTTGGAGACCAAACTCTGTGAACGTTGTTCGAACTCATTAACTATATGCGTGTACATGCATTCCCAATCGTGCGCAGTGTTGTTGACGTGTTGGGGTCGCTGGAAGATTCAAACATTTTAACATTTTTAAAATTGGGTGCGAAAGAATTACATTTAATCTAGGTTTGGAATAAAAACTAAACTGATATTTAAAGAGAGCCTTCATTAAATATTTCTTGATTCTATGGGTTAACCCATGAGGTTTTCGGAAATGAATCCTTGTTGGTGCAACCCAGGCCGTGGACGTTTTTTAATGCATTGAACTAGTTTTTAGATGTTGGGAGAAAACGTCGAGGAAAATGCAGATTCCAACTTTTGGCGGAGGCTGGTGTTGTCTTGACTGATGGCACACGTTTGAGTAATGTGGTGGGATCGGTGCTCGACATCGGCTCCTCTCCGCTTTAAGAAGTACTTGGTGCCTGAATCGGCCCTGAAGAAAAGCTATCGGAGCACATCTAGTTGGAAGTCAAAACTGGAAAAAGCTTCATTTATCGGGTAGACTTACTGTGCAGTAAACAAAGTATTTATGTGAGGAAACCGAGACACGAGACGACCTGAATGGCTGGTGGCAGATCTGGATGGCATTCTATAGTTGCCCTTTCAGTCACACAGACTGTTGTTTTTTTTTTTATATATATATATGATGAAGGTTGAAGAGGTTGTTCGTTATTAGCAAACACATATTGAAGTCTTTAAGACCTAACACAAAGCCGACAAAGAAGAAGTAATGAAACGCAGTATTAATGCGTCAAGTTCTGTGCCGTCGTTTGATGTGAAGTCGTTTCGTGAGTGTTCTCAAGAAGGAGCAAAGCCACGGCTTTTCATCCATGATATTCCATTTTTTTTATTCTTCTTCTCTTCACAATAAAAAGTAATTTGACGGACTTGAAAGTAAACTTAGTTTGTGTAAATGTGTTTGCTTTCCTGAAAGAACCTCTCCTTCTGGTCTAACCTTTCTTTTTTTTTTGTCCCCTGTCTTTTTAGTTTTAATAAATTATCAATAATAGAATTTGTTTCCTGTTGCGCGCCCACGTCAGTCACAGAACAGCTCACCTGGAAGGAAAGAAAGAGAGGCACAACTGTGGGAATCAAAACCTCATTCATACCGGGTATTAGGATGCGATTTCGGTAAACCTGGTATGTGTGAGGTCAGACAACGATCGGATGGTGTATTTGCCTTCACAGCTTTTGTATTGACATCATTTCACCCACGCTTTGTGAAACGGTTGAGAGGCCGGAGAGGTGTCAGGGAAAACAAACATGGCAGGCGCAGGGTTGGCGGAGGTGGTGCAAATGCACCGTGTGCGTTTGTGTGTTTACTTTTCCTTTTCCATGAAAGGGTTCATCCTCCACGACTACAGTGATATCAGAGTGGGATGTTCCCGGTGGGTGGATAGTTTCTCAGCAATGCACTCTGCACGGAGAGCTAATCACATTGCAGTCGTAATGCACGCGGAGTAGATTTACACCTGGCATCGACCATGCTGCTTTGTAGGTCCTAATATCAAATTCATAGAAAGTCTGAAGTATGAAGCAGGCCAGTGCTAGAATAACATGAAAGCTGAAATGAAGAAAAAAAAATAAATATATATATATACAGCAATCGATCCAAGATGACACTGCAGCATGTATAACATAGCGAAACACGTGGTCATGCTAAGTGCTAGGTTGTATCGGATACTGGCCTCGATTGTAGAGGTATGGGGTAAAAAAAAAAAAAAAAGGTGCAGAGGTAGAACCATGTGAGGCTAATGTGTCTGATGGAATGTTGGCTTGATAGTAGCTCCTGAAGTGTTGCTGATAAGTTGATGCTGGTTCTTGTGAGGCATTTACACGAATACTGTTTGGAGTCTTCAACCCCCAGAAGAGCACATTTATTAGATTAATGTTTAGGTTCATCTGAGGATTACAGGGTTTGGCCCGTTTACAACCTATGTTCTTTCAGCTCTTGTGAATCACACCGCCTGCTTGTTTTGTGTTTGCTGAATAAGGCAATTATTGGTACACAAATACAGTCTCACTGTTTCGTATTGACTTGATGCCATAGGCCACAGTAAATACAAAGAGAAGTAGCTTGCACTGTATAATCAGATCGTAAACATTGGAATTGGTGAGTAAAACATTGTCCCTGGCTTATGAAGTTGCCGTTTTCTTTCTTCCGTTTTTTTTTTTTTTTTTGGGTGGTGGAGGCTTGTCACAAGATGGCACGTGGAGGGCTTTGCGGTGGAGGAAGTGGGCAACAGCTCGAAGGAGTCTGGAGATGGCAGGCGCGGGCAGCTTCTCGAGTTGGGACTTAAATGTGAATGACCCAAGAACGAGATAACGTTTTCCTTTTTTTTCCTTCTTTTTTTCTTTTTTTTTTTTTTGATGGGTGAAATCATCCTCATGGTGTTTTTTTTTTTTTTTTTTGCAAACAATCCAGTTCAACCGATAACTCACAAGTCTAGCTTTCAAGCTCGGGTCCACGGTGACTCAGGAACGGGGCTTTTGGGCAGAGGGACAGTGTGGGGCTTCTGCTGGTGACCTTTTTAGGTGAGGAAGGAAGAAGGCACGACTTTATCTGTGTCTGGAGATAGTCCACGTGGGGCTTGTAGCCGTAGAACTCTTTTTGAGTGTGCTGATAAAGAAGGCCTTGCACAGACGGGCCTGGCAATTGCCTTGCTCCGATCAGACAGCCGGATCTCCTCTTCCCGCCTTCGTATCAACACGTTGAGGAAACTCACAAGAGCGTCAGAGAACAAGTTGGCGAACAGTCTGGATGTGTGCTTTCTTCAGTCGTGTACACACACACACACACACATGCACACACACACACACACGTTGTGCTTGTATACACACGTTTGCATTGCATCTGTTTTTTTTTGTTTGTCACGTCTTGACACATCTTGTATTGTCTATTAAACATATTTTATTTCCTCATTCACATATTGTTGTTGTGTAGACGCATCGCACGTCAGATGTTTTCTTAATAATAATAATAATAATAATGATGATGATCAGCAGAAATGTGAATCATGTGTATGTGATGGTATGTGCAATCAGGCAATGCGGGAACTTATTTAAACTTGAAGCCTTTTTAAGAAGGAGAAAAAAAAGAAAAGGAGTAAAATGATCAGACATGTACGCTCACATAGTGTGAGCAGAAAAAGAGGCATCGGACGACGAAATCGCCTTTCCTCTTAACATGCAGTCCCAATTCAACCACGTCTAAACCCCCCCCTGCATCACCTGACTGCACCACATCACTGCCTGTCCAATTTGGATTAGTCCCATAATCACCTGTCATCCAGTTAGTGTCTCTTTTTTGAAAAACACGAGGGAGGGTTCTTTATCCAGTGTCCCCCCTTCGTGCCAAAAACAGACCAGCTGTACGTGTTTGTGATTTCATCCTACTGATTTGGAATGAAACGCCTCATGTTTACCATCTGTTTTCTTTTATTTTCTTTATCCTTTTTGCACTTGTCTTGTGTGTGTGTGTGTGTGTGTGTGTGTGTGTGTGTGTGTTCATGCGTATGCATATCCTTTTTGTGTGTGTGTGTGTGTGTGTGTGTATGTGTGTCTGTAGTAATTGCTCAGATCTATGGGGTCTAGGCTCAGGCCACACGATAGAGCAGTGGGATTCTACAGGCATGTACGGATACCATGACCACAGCAGGTGAATATACTCACACACACTCAAACACACAATCAACAATCGCCTTACATCTTGTCATTCATTCATTGACTGTTCATCTGTTTTTTTTCTGTAATCTGCAGTGTCACTACACACTGATTTGTGTGTGTGTGTGTGTGTGTGTGTGTGTGTGTGGGGCCTCTCTGTTTATTAAGATCACCGAAAGACTTTGAGACTATCTGTTACGTAACTACCACTCATGATACAACCCTATCTTAAACTGCCATTTGTGTGATTAATGCTTTATATATGCAGGCAATAAGGAAATCATTGAGCTGTATTTGAGTTGCAACCAAAATCTATTCCAATAAGTAAATTATAGGCAAATCTTGCTTTTGCAAGGTACTAGTTTCAAAATGCAATGTTCAGTGGCTCTTTCGAACTGTGCTGACGAGTCTCACAAAATATAGTTTAGATATAAAAGGCATAAAAAGCCTCCTGATCTCCAGTGGTTGGGGAGTTAGTGGTACCCCCTCCACCCGTGTATAGTTTCCTTGGGCACTTTACTGAGCTTTTAGCTCTCCTTTCTCCCGACCTCCTCAGGTCACTGGACGGGCGTCTCCAGGTGTCCCATCGCAAGGGCCTGCCCCACGTCATCTACTGCCGCTTGTGGAGATGGCCCGACCTCCACAGCCACCATGAGCTGAGGGCCATTGACTCCTGCCAGTTCGCCTTCAACCTAAAAAAGGATGAAGTGTGCGTCAATCCCTACCATTACCAGAGAGTGGAGACGCCTGGTAATGATCCTTGAGAAGTGTGTGTGTGTGTGTGTGTGTGTGTGTGTGTGTGTGTGTGTGTGTGTGTGTGTGTGTGTGTGTGTGTGTGTGTGTGTGTGTGTGTGTGTGTGTGTGTGTGTGTGTGTGTGTGTGTGTGTGTGTGTGTGTTCTGTGACATAGTTTTTATTCTCCTTGTACTGCTGGCTGAGATCTTCAAGGTGCCCTCTAGTAAGTCTATAATGGCAACTGCGAGAGTTTGGAGTTGTTGCGGGTTTGGGTAGAGAAACTCACTCTACATGGGTTTGTTTATTTGTCTGTGTTTTGGTGTTTGCATAAGAAGCCGAATGTTGTCCATTTTAATTATGCAATTTTGAACTGTATAGCAATATTCACATTTGCCTCCGTCAGTGACACTTCCTTCTCTCGCCAGTGCTGCCTCCGGTGTTGGTGCCACGCCACACAGAGATTCTCACAGAGCTTCCTCCTCTCGACGACTTTACAAACTCCATCCCCGAAAACACCAACTTCCCTGTCGGCATAGACCCTCCTAATAACTATATACCAGGTCTGTATGCAGGGCAGGGAGCAAAAAAAACCGTCACTGTTTTATTCTTTTCTTATCCTAGCTGCCCAACTAGATTTGTATAAAATATAAATGTTGTCGTTTCTGATGTAAATGTCATTGTACACGCATCACCTTTATGTTGACTTACAGAGATCTCAGTCTTTCTGATCATGTGCATCAGTTTAAAATGTGTTCTTATTGCTTGTTTGGTTCTGTGTTGTTGTTTTTACAGAGACTCCTCCACCTGGCTACATCAGTGAAGATGGAGAAAACAGCGACCAACAGATGAATCAAAGTATGGAATCAGGTAGGCCAGTTGAGTGTTGTGCTGCTGTACGAGCTGCCGTTTATCTCATTGGTTGGGAAAAAAATCTATTTGGTCACAAGGTCAGTTTTGACAGCCTACAATCGTACTCAAAGCACTTTATCGTCTTGTGCTGTGTGAACATAAACACTGCAAACGGTAGACGTACAAAAGGTACAAAATGGGGTTATCTGATGTCTGATTTTATTTATTTTTCTTCCAGCCTCACCTGCAGAAATGTCACCCAGCGCCGTGTCACCTGTCAGCCATGCCCTGGGTAAGAATGCTCTTTATTAGCTCTTCTTCGATGCTATTGCAGGTTGATGGAGCTTTGAATTACTCTGTGATAAATTGTTTGATTTATTGTAGCGCCAAGCTACATTATCCTTTTTGTCATATTGTATAAATGGGCCACAATCTTAGAATTTTTTTTGTCCACAAATGACGGCCCGGAAAAGCTTTCAGAAACAGTCGTTGACGTGTCAAATGTTCCCTCCTTGATTTTTCCTTTCAGACCTCCAGCCGGTTACCTACAGCGAACCAGCTTTCTGGTGCTCGATAGCCTACTACGAGCTCAACCAGCGGGTCGGAGAGACGTTCCACGCCTCGCAGCCATCTCTGACAGTCGACGGCTTCACCGACCCCTCCAACTCTGAGCGCTTCTGTCTCGGGCTCCTCAGCAACGTAAACCGGAACGCAACCGTCGAAATGACGAGGAGACATATAGGTAAACGCACGGCCTTCTACACACAGAGACGGGGGAACACATCGGTTATTATGATCAGTATGCGGATTTGTTTGAGAAAAGTGAGTCGTACCTTTGCAGAGAAGGATACTTTTGGGAGGTTGTTGGCGTCACAGGAAGGTCAAATATCTGAGATGTCGAGGGTTTAGTAGTTAAGAGATTTTACAATGAATTTAATTCTAGATGTGCTGCCGAATGAACTTGGTATTTTCTATAGCAGAAAATTCAGGATTTTCCTCTTCATGATTTTGTCGTCTTCCCTTTCTTTTCCATCTCTTTTTGTCTTTGCATTCTTCCTGGCTCACGCTCACGCAGGTCGTGGCGTGCGGTTGTACTACATCGGAGGGGAGGTGTTTGCCGAGTGCCTCAGCGACAGCGCCATCTTTGTCCAGAGTCCCAACTGCAACCAGCGATACGGCTGGCACCCCGCCACAGTCTGCAAGATACCACCAGGTTCATGTGCAATAATAGTGTTTCTTCCTTTTTCCTCTTGAGCCAGACGGCTGCTCCACACCTGACAAAAAGTGCTGACATTTATTGGCAAATAGTTGAAACTTTTATCTGGCAATTTGCCGAGGAACAAGTACCACTGCCTGCTTTGGCTAACCTTCGTAGTGCCAATTGTCTGGAGTGAGGAACATGCCTTTTTTTTTTTTTCCCACCTGATATTGATAAAGTGAAGCTTGAGAAAGAGCACCAATGCACTCCACAATGTGACCGTTTTTTTTTTTTTTTTCTCAGACTCTCACCCACACACACTGACTCATCTTTGCCCATGCAACTTTGAACATTTCATTCCTGGCCAAATGAGCAGTGTGAACAGTATCATTACTGAGGCACAGAATTGTACTGAAGGGAAACGAGGACCTTGAAGACACTCAGGGGTGGGACTGGTGGCGAATAATCACCAACATGCAGCACACCCACACCTCACAAACGCATCTGCTCGGCGCTTCTAAGTTATGGTCATAGAAATGAAGTAGAATCGCCTAGTTTAGAAAAAACGCACATTGTCTAATCTACAGTAAACTTCTAACGCATTTAAAAAAAAAAAATCAAACCTATTAGGCTTCATCGGGGATATAACGAAACGTCCTGAAAGTATTTCCAGTGTTGTCCCCAGTGTTTTCTCACCCCATCCTTGTATTTCTTTTCTTTTTTTTGCAGGCTGTAATCTGAAGATTTTCAACAACCAGGAGTTTGCTGCACTGCTGGCACAGTCAGTCAATCAGGGGTTTGAGGCAGTCTACCAACTAACCAGGATGTGCACCATCAGAATGAGCTTCGTCAAGGGCTGGGGAGCAGAGTACAGGTGTTACGCTCTTAAGCGCTCTCGGTGTGTGTGTGTGTGTGTGTGTGTGTGTGTGTGTGTGTGTGTGTGTGTGTGTGTGTGTGTGTGTGTGTGTGTGTGTGTGTGTGTGTGTGTGTGTGTGTGTGTGTGTGTGTGTGTGTGTGGAGGGTTGTCGGGGTCTAGTCGGACCAGAGAGTTGCACAGTGAAATGATTCTGTGTCCTCATGAAAGAGGTCATGCTGGAAGCTCAGGGACATGAAGACTACTTACAGGCTAAGCAGTGGCTACTGTTGGTTGTTGTTGTAAATAATTCGATGGTGTGACACCGCTAATATGATACAGCTTCCTCCAGTTTATACACCCTCCATGTCCTCATGTTTAGCACTGTCAACAGAAACAATATTTACAATTTACTTCACCTAATCTTGCTGGTTTGACTGAAGCTTAACTTCTGGTTACTGTGGCTCTTAGGTCTACCCTGTCTTTGGGGGAAACTTTGCTGTTACTGGAATGAAAGGTTATTTAAGCTTAGTGGACGGAACTTAAGTAAAACTACAAATCCTGGAGCAGCATCTTTGGGAAAGAGGGGAAAAAAAAAAGCACAAGCGCTGATTGTGTGTCAATAGTTTTATTGCAATCAGTTTAGAACAAAGTGATGAAATACTCAACATCCAAATCCAGCCCAACCCTCAGACCTCGGCATGGCCCCGAACCACATTACAGTCTCTTTAAAAAAAAGCAGTTCAGATTTTAAATCACAGCTGCTTGTGATTAAATGGATCAAACGTGACACGATAAAACCTGACACCATTTAATTTAACAAATTGGGCAAGTGTTCCCCCTCGGTGTAATTTAGGTAAATGAATGCCGGTCTGTGTTTGCATGAAAAGATGGGGCGTTCCAATGTTCATCACGTAAACAAGCCTTTGAAAGGTGAAAGGTTTGTTTGAGCTCGTGCATGCTATCATCTGCACTGCGTGCGTATAATCGTCTCTTATTATATTCCGCCTTTTGTCTGCGTCCGTGTCTCTTTGTGGCCCTCCAACCGTCCATCCAGCAAACATCTGCTCTGCTCCTGGCTCTGCTCTGTGTGCCACCCTCCCAGGAGCAGGAGCCAGACAGCGTTGTTTGTTGGGCGGGGGCGGGGGGGGGGGGGCGGGGGGCGGTGTTTTGGCTTGTCCCCCGCTGGCCTGGGTTAAGCCGCTGTGTAGCCCGTCTGGTTAGCAGTCAATGTCTCCGCTGTCTGTCGAGCCCAGGCCGAGCCTGGCAGGACCACAGCGTGTAGTCCCCTACTTTTAGGAAAAGTGCTCTACCACTACTCACATGTTTTAACAATACTACTTCTTGTATTGGGCTACTACTGTTTGCATTCTATATTCAATTAGTATGTATTTATTCAAATCACTTCAGGTCTAAAAGAAAATACTAACATGTAAAAAAGGTGAGCTTGTCATTATCTACAAATGCTACTAGAGTTGTGACTCACATTCTAATCAGTATATGCCCATAACATATATGACATAACATTTTGACTCAGCAAGATGTTTTTTAATCTTTTTATGCTTAATTTTTTTTTTTTTTTTTTTAATCCCTACAGACGTCAGACAGTAACCAGCACTCCCTGTTGGATTGAGCTGCACCTCAACGGCCCCCTCCAGTGGTTGGATAAGGTGCTGACCCAGATGGGTTCCCCGTCGGTGCGCTGCTCCAGTATGTCCTAAACGGGGTTCTGCTGCTGGCTGCGCAAAGGCAATCTGACATTTCACAACATCTGACCAGTATGTCCGGAGGAAGACCACCGTGCAGTCTTAATCTGACGCACCAACAACATTATCACGAAGAGTAAAAAAGAAAGAAAAAGGATTACACGATGGACCTGGAGGATGGGAGAATGGCATCGCCGACGGACAATAGTGGAATGTTAACGATGTCACCTGATTTCGGCTGTGTTGGATTAAAGTTAGGATTACGATCCAGTAATCATGGACCTGATAATTGAAACCACCCTGCAATACCAAGCTGACGAGTGATGTCATTATGGACCGGACTGCATTCATGTTTTTGGGGTATTTGACTGAGGCTCTGATCCAGAAGCGCAAAGCAGCACGGAGCTTAACTGTCCTGCTCGGTGACACGACACCGGCTGTTTCGGGGATTGAGCGCGTGAACCTCCTCGGCAGTCTCTCCAACCACTAGTCTCCCCCCCCCCCCCGACCCCCCTTAACTGCTTCACTACCTATCTGCCACAGCACAACTTTGATTTGGCATCGAGATCTCTGTTTACACAAGGTTGCACCGACGGTAGCGCTGCCCCTCCAGGCTCATGTTCAACCAAAGTCAGCTCCACGCCTGGATGTTTTTTTTTTTTTTTTGTTTGGTTTTGGTGACCAAACTTCCATTCCATCTTTACCTGCGATCCCCACTTTTCCTGCATTTCTCCTGATCGGCCCTGTGATGTCGTGATCTCACACACACACACACACACACACACACACACACACACCTGACTACGCTGGACCGACGGCCTTCTGCTCCGAAAGGGTGGGGGGGGGTGACAACCGGGAGAGCGCGTTGTCTGTAATTAATATTACATACCCTGTCTTCACATGTACGTACACATACACCGTCACACAGGCGAACCGTTATAGTTCTTACGCCACTTAACTTTGCTACTTGTGACATAGCGACAAGTCATTTCCTCTGCATGCGTGTTAAGTCGGTTGGTGCCGTTCGACCGGGAGTGTGCGGTGGGGGTTTGATGTTTGAGCGTGAATCGGAGCTGGAAAAAAAAAAAAAAAAAAGCTGCTAGCCAGCACAGATAACTGGAATGAGTCATTTTCATAGCAAGAGCATAGGACGTGTCCCTCCGGAACGTCATACAATCATTCAACTTGTTTTCCGACTGTAATAAAGGCGTACAGTTAATGGTTTGCCCCTCTTGGATTTTGAGGCTCAACAATTTGCTCTGACTCCCCCCTCCGCCTCCCTCCTGCACGCTCTTACACACACACTCTCTCTCTCTCTCTCTTTCTCTCTCTTACATTCTCTTCATTAACTTTTTACTACTATATCGGCCTATTTATGAAGGAAGAGTTGTATGTTGGACTTGGAGATGTCGGTTGAAGACACACACCCTATAAATGCAGTTCAATAATCTCAATGTCGCCCCCTGCTGTTCAAAAGGGAAAAATATATAAACGCCCATCACTTAACGTTTCACTGATTTTAGACATGGCGCGAGTCTCTCTTGATTACACGCTTGAAATGACGCACGGTTTCCCCGTTATTTACATTTTATTGATCGGAAGACAAGTCCTGCAGGGACTTAAAAATGGCTTCTGCACTGTACTTGCACTGCCTCCCAAATTATGCACACTTGCTATTGCTCCAAGAAAGTTGCCTTTTTGATGTAAAATACAGCGAGATATGCTTTGAAATGTACAGATAGGAATGTTGAAAAGCCCAATTTTAAATCGAGACAATTACAAAAGATATCTTCCATATTTTTTAAAGACTGTTCACTATAAAGAGTTTTTTCTTCCGTATATTGTCTGAATTGGCTGATTTTTAAAGAGCGTTCATTTGATTTTTAATAAAAATGTCTTGCCCCGATCTAAAAGCCAGCCGGTACCCACGTCGGTATTTTAGAGTCCAAATCGTTAGTATTCAAGCTTTAAGTATTTGACGAGCTAGTTATACTACACGGCTATTATTTTCTTTACACATCGTTTAAGCTACATTTTTGTATTTTCGCGTATTTTTTATATATGGATATATTTAAGATCTTCAAACCTTTTCTTCCCTTTTATTAGAATTCTGTATTTTTTTAGAATATGCCCTCCGTTTCGAAATGACCACAGCTCGACGATGATTTATGAAGTATGTGCCACAGGCTCGGAACACTTTCACTGAATTCCCCCACTGTCTAAATGTTGTGACCGAGAGACCAAGGGATCATAAACACCAGACTCTTTCCTTCGAGACCTGATTTCTGGCTGCTAAAACTGTAAAAGTGGCCGGGGAATTTTTAAATCCATCAGCCGTTACAGCCGGTGTAAAAAGGTGGTCTCTCGCCTCACTCGTTCTCATTCTTCAGCTCTATGGGGCGTGACCCAAATTATGACAGTGCTGTCCCAAAGACTGAAGGCACGTATTCACAATATGTCCTTTCCATGCAGATCCACTGCGTCACAAACCCAACTGCTGAGTCGACTGCTGGCTTGCTCAAGAAGTTTAAACTCCCCATTTTCCTTTTTGGGGTTTTTGGTTAGTTACAACCCTGTCAGGTTACAAATCAAGATACCTGTTAAAACAAAACATACAAACTATAATTCAGACTTTTTTAAGAGATCTTAGGATTCAATCCAGCAGCTGGGCTGCAGTAATGTTTTCCATTGTCAAAGCAGTTGGTATATTTTGAAAGCTCTGACTTTGGAAGGTGAATTTGTGGAATTCCGTCTTACTTTAGCGATATAGCACGCTCCGACATGTAAAAGCTGCTGCCAATTCAAACTGTGCATAATGTTTTTAATTCTCATGACTCCTTACGTATGTTTGCGCACGTTTTGTTTAATTACGGCGAGCGCGTTCATATATGCACACCTGATTTATATTACGGTATTCCATTCAAGGCCTCTTTACTTTTCCGTGTGTTCCTCACTTGTATCCCGACGCATAAGCAGAACGTCGGCACTAAATATGTGGACTGGGGGGTAAATCTTGCCTCACTGTCTTGGCTCATACTGTCACATTCCAGATCGTTTTTTTCTTCTTTTATTTTTTTTTTTTTTGACTTGTGGCAAAAAAAAAAACCTGACGGTGGTCTTAACTTGGTGCTCAGTAATGCCAGCGTGCATTCAAACACATTGACATTTCCTGTTTTAAATCACTCTCTACTGCAACGTGTGGTGGTGGGGGGGGGAAATGTTGATTTATTTTCTTATTTTTTTTTTCTTTTTAAAGAAATAGTTGTGGAACCCCAAATGAGGGTTTTTAACAAAGGTTTAGTTTATGATACAACGGCTGAGATAAGAAGTGTTTAATCATGCATATTGTCCGTTTTCCTGCAGCGACGTGTGACAGTTCAAGATTCAATTCAAGAAATCCTGCGTGACGGCCCGTTGTGACGATTTGTCTGACCACAGCGAATCGTGGCGCTTTTAGGAAAAAATAAATGTTTCTCCATTCATCGAGCATTTGCCTGGGTCAAATTTGTATCGCTTGTAACCAGACTGAGAGCAGCCAAACGCAGCGGTGTCCGTCTCTCTGTACGCGTATCGATCTGTCCACCTGTCTTTTTTTTTTTGTCCTTCATTTATTATGGGAAAAAGTTGACTTGACTCTGCTAAGGTCGGTGCACATGAAATGGAAATATATAGTGTTACCTTTTTTTTAAGGTTGTTGTATCACTGCTAAAAAAAGAAAAAAAACACATTTGTTCTATGCAGTGGCGTCAAATTGTTTGGACTATGTATTCAAACACATTTCCTCATGGTCAGATATGCTGTTTTATGCATATTGCCAGGGTCCAACAAAAAGCCTTTGTATCAACTTCTTTTTTTTTTTTCTTTTTTTGTTCCTTTTTTAAACGAGTGCCACCCAACATTGTACATCAACCAGCTGTTCTCACGGTCTCAGAATTTTGTTTTTGGTGATGGAAGATGAGACCAAATGTCTACACATTTTTAAGGGTCCGCGTCCCTGTTTTGCAGATTACATATTTTGTTTAATTTTTTTCTTATTGTGATGACAATTGTGTATCCCCAAACAAGCCTCTCTCTGATGATTTCTTGAGACGGGTTGCTTGTTGGAGAAAGTGAAGTTTCTACATGTCACTGGTGATGTTATTGTATAGTTGTACTTTTATTTTACCGTACATGCCGTTCCTTTTTCTTGCTATCGACGGAGCATATTCCATTCGACGACAAGCTGTTAGGATTTCTGTTTTCTTCAAACATTGATGACGATCTTCATATCGGCTTTCCAACTAGTCTACATATTCAAACAACTTCTTACAGTGTACACTAATAAAGCTGTTTTAATTCAACTGGAAATTGTGTCCTGTGTTGGTGTTAATAACTCAAAACAGCTCATGGGCTTTCTAGGCACAGTTTGAATATAATAAGTATAATAAATCAGCATAAATATACTGTAAGAAATGATATATTATTAAATGTTATTAATTAGATCATGATAAAATTATAATATGAATTAATTTTAAAAGTTCACTTTTCTGTCACATTTTTAAAACTTTGAGTATTAATACATTGTTTAAATACACATAAGAATCAAGTGAAACTGGGGTTAACTTGTTATTTTGCATTTATGTATGTAAAATTGACCATATATAATCAACATGGTTACAATAAAATCAGTATTTTATTTAATCATGTCCAAAATGCACATTTATTCCTCAATTTTGATTTCATGAAAAGTTTAACACAATACATAATCTTTTATTTGAGTCCTAAATGTAACTGAATGTATACAGTGGTAAAATATGTTCAAGATTCTGACTCATCATTGCTACAACAAAAAAATACATACCAGGAGTAATTTTCCATATTTCAAAGACTGTATTACATATTTTTATTGTAGCATTTGATATTCATAATGTCAAACCATGTAGGCCAAATCCTAATTTAAACACGCCTTTGTCTTTTGTTTACTTTTTCTCATACATATATACTAATGACGTGTAGGGAGGGGGCGTGGCTTATCGATTAATTGAGTCGGCAGGAACCAGGTAAGAAGAAGGTGAAGGCGCCTCGCATTTGGATGAAGCTAGCTGCGAACCCTTTGCTAGAACTGCGAACCTGTGAAGAACTGCCTGTTACAAGCTAATACCTTGTCGTTTCGTTGTTTTCGTCTTCGGACTGTAAAACTTGAAGGCGAGCGGCCTTTTTCTGGTCCTGCATGGAAACTTGAAGGAGCACACCGTTTGGGCTCGCGGCCTTTTTCTGGTCCTGGTAACCTGCTGACGTCACATTTGATGTCAGCCCAAAACGATCCAGCGTTCGTCAGCCTTGTCTCGTCCCGCCCATAACTCCTTTAGTCCACATAAAACCAATATACATAAACAGTTTATATTTAAGGATGGCTATAACCCCCTGGATGCATATAAGAACGGGCTGCCTTTTATTCTGCTGTAGGCCTATTAAAGTATTTGTCTTCATGGTTAAGAGACGCTAATTGTCATAAATACAGACTGGCATGAACGCAACAGAAAGTTACACAGAAAAGTTTCACTACTTTACTAGATGATGTGTTATTATATTATTACGACGCTGTAACGGTCTTCTAAATGCATTTAAGCTTGCCAGCTAGCTGTATGTTTAGTATAGAGGAGCACAAAAACATGGCACACTAAACATGTTTGTGCCCTGCTCTATGGAATCAGCATGAAGACATTCACAATTTAGGAATTATTACTATAACTTCTCCTTTCGTTTTTAGAACAAACAAAGGAAGATTCAAGATACACAATTGAGTGCAATTCATATATTTATGAGACAACATACTCCTAAATTGCAGTTGTAGCAATATGATTCCAGATTGTGCCAGTGGTGCTTTGTGCGATTCACCCCGACAGCCAGCAGAGGGCGGCCGAAGCCCATTAATGAAAGACCTTCGCGTGAGAGTCCGTGCATTCATCAAGTTGAACCCGTCTCTATTGTTGTTCGTTTTGTAATCTCTCTACAAAAAAAAACTGTGATCCTGTTCTAATATTTTATGTCATATCCATCTTTTTGTTAAATGTGGCCCACTTTATTTTCAATAGATCTCTATCTCTTTTTGCATCAAGAAGATTCAGTTTTGAGACATCATAACCTGGATTTAAAATGGTCTGTCCGTGAGGTTTTTGTCGGTCACAACCTGGAAATTTGTATTTTAAAGTTGTCTTTTTTTTGTCTATTTTTTTGGTAAGAAGCAGAAGTTGCATTTCAAAGCAGATTCAGCAAAGACAAACAATAGGGGTCTGAAACAAATCCAATCTTCCTTTAGTTCCACCTCTAAGACTAGCAATTATGTTTCCATTTTCCTACACACACACACACACACACACACACACACACACACACACACGCACACGCACACACAGACATCGGATCAAAACCCTGAAACGGTAATTGATGAATAACAAATAAATAAAATGCTAATTTCTCCCTCTGAATAATTTAGATTTGTTTACTATCAGCGAGTGGAACCTCTACCCCTCCCGTCTGTGCGCAGTGCAGCAGGCTACTTAGCACAGTTAAACATCTCGGAGACATTAAGACACATTAAAAACCAGCGCAGTTAAGAGGTTTGGTGGGCTGAGAGTGAAACAGCCTTTGAGAGTGAAGAGACTGTGTCTGCATATATACATGTGTGCGCGTGTACGGCCGTTGTACATTTACTTTGTGTGTCAGAAACAAGCACATTAGTTGGCTTCATTAACATTTAAATGTGTGCCAAATTTAGAAAAATGGCTCATTTTCATCTGAAGTCGCTGGATGGATTGATTCCTGTAAGTGTGCTACTCTACTCGTCCCTCTGGATGTGCTCATGCTTTTAGATATTTTAAGCATGTAGGTTTTGTTTGCATGTCCACGCACAAAATGCTCGGCAGCCACATACCGGGTCTTTCCAGTTGCATCTGCGTTATAGTGCACATAGTTGCCCTTGTGTGGGCAAAGTATGTTTCTGCCTGGCAGGGTGAGTACTCTTTCTAAGTGACCCGGACTGTGCTCCATTACCAGAGCATCATTAAGCTGTTGTTGTTGGAGGCTCACCCTCCTTCCTTATGGTTTGGCCCCTTAGATATCATCCCTTCCCCTGAGCCCCATTGCAGCACAGAGCAGTAAGCATTTCCCAAACAAATTAATACTATATCCTGAGTGTACCTAAACTTTCTGGGAGTGTAATGTAGCCCGGTAATGGTGGCAGTCGTTTTCATCTCCCGTGGTTTCAGTTCATGTTTATGCTTCTGAATGCTTTATAGACACAAGCGGGTTAATTCCTGTGACTGTGGCGTCCGCTTTATGGGCCGGGTATTGATCGGACGGGGCTGTAACCATGCTGTCTGTCGTGCAGCTGTCCGCAAATGCAAAATGCTTTCCAATAACTATGAGAGTAATTCAGGTTGGTAAATTACAGTCGGCGGCATTCTGTACATATTGCAACGGTGAGCTTACTGTTAGTCTGCAGTGTATTATGGATTTCATGTGAACATGAGGTTGGCCGGTCCAGGAGAGTGATGGCCGGCTCAAATTTCTTTGCTGGTAAGCAAATGCTCCTGAAGAAGAGAATATTCTGTCAATATCACATCGCATTAAGAGTATATCCGAGTGTAATTATGGGCTTTCATTGGCCTCCGTGTTAAAGAAATGACTCTGCAATTGCTGTTTTTTAACGGTGTAGTTACATTAAACATTTAAACATAATTTTGCACACAAACATAAATGTGAGGGATTTTCTCCAGTTTTTGGCCAGGATATGTCTCCTCTTTTATCAAACAGTATTGCCCATCTTAAATCACACATTTCAGTAAAGACCGATTCATTTTCTGCGCTCGATTAGTAATGTGTTGGCTTCTTATCCGTTGCTATCCGTCCCTCCATCTGACCTTTTTGTTTATGCCTATATATCGAAGGTAGAAATCCCACCTGAAACTCACGGGGGAGGATTTAAAAAAAAAAAACAACAAACAACACATTTAACTCTCCCTGTCTCTCGTCTTTGATTCCTGGTGATGACAATGTAGGTCCCGACACACGACCCGAGCGCTGACCCCAGACTGTCATCCATCATTAATATGACTTTTGTTTCTGACGTTGTTTTTGTGCCGTCTGACGTCCTGGGGTAAGGTTCCTCACATTTCACCTACCTGACCTAAACCTTAGACATGATGTGCGTGTCTGTGTGTGTGTGTGTGTGTGTGTGTGTGTGTGTGTACTCCCCTCTGTTGGTGTGTTTCTCTGCCGGACAAACTCTCTTTACTTCTTGGCTGCAGGTCGTAGAAAGGCACTTTGTGTGTGAGCGTGTGTTTGGGGGCCATAGGACCTGAAGAGGGGTAATCATGTATAAGTTATGTCAACTAATTAAGACTGGGCCCTAACCTATGGCTGACCCTGAGGAAATAACAATGCGCCATCTCAAAGGCTTTGTACCTGTGGCCTCTTGGCCACATCAGAGTGTTGGATGTCCTGTGTGTGTGTGCTCTGGCTGGCTGGTAGTGCGGGGCTACCTTGATCTGGTAACTGGAGCACAAGGAGAGAAGAAACGAGAGAGCCAAGAGAAAAGGACAGCGGGAGAGTGTAGGAGAAAAGAGAAGGGGTGAAAGAAAGAAAGAAAGAAAGAAAGTGCCTCTTCAGTGAAAGAAAGTAAGAGAATCAGAAGCCTGGCCCATGTAATTAGGCCCAAATGAGTTTTCCACTGACTCAGTGGGTCGTGGCGATGCAGCGCTGGGACAAAGATAGACTGGAGGTCAGGGAGTCATCGAGTCAGGGAGTCATCGAGTCAGGGAGACGAGAAATGCTGTCGTCGAATGAAGAGAGGGGGCGCAGTAGTTGGAACGGCAGGTCTTCTCTGGTCAAGGTTTTTTTCACGGGAGCTGCACCAGTTTTATTACTGTTGTTGCTTTTGCAGATTTACATAGAGATAATTTTGTGACTAAAACACCCATCTCAACAGTTTCACTCTGTGGAGCTCCATTGGATAGCATATTACCATAATTGTCTTAATTAAAGGCCCTGCACACACGAGTGATTTCCCTTACTGTAGCTGATTTGACTTCTCAGGACAATGTGGGAGGGTACTAAGGCCTTTTTTTTTTCATTATATATATTTTGACACGTCACACATAGTGTAAATAATAACATGAACGGCGGCTGAATTAGCTGCTTCACTTTCAGGTTCCTGGTATTGTGCAGCTGTGGTAATTATGCCTATAAAGCAGATTAGTGCTGTGTTAGTGATCAAGTTTGTCCAACAACAACAAAGAGTGTTGTCAGGGTTACATTTGACGTCATTTCATGATGAGTCAGCTTCAGCCAAATGTATTCTTAAACTGACACACTGCATATTAATGGCAAATAATAAAGCCAGAAAAAGGCCCAAAAAGTTAAAAAGGGTAAAAAAGGTAAAAAAAAAATGCTTATTTAATTTCCATAGTCTCTCTTTTTCTCATTAACAGCACATTTGATACAAGGAATATGGTGCTTGGCAGATAAATACACCTTTAGTAGCATGTACAGTGCTGATTGCTTGGTGCTCTTTGGATTCGGAAAGATCATTCTTTTTAAATGCAGTGGACAACCTCATCATGCTCATCATAAAATGACATAAAAAGTATGAATGCTCAATGGCTTCGGCCTGGAGGTGTTACTGTTAAAGCCATTAAGTAAACCACAACTAGTCCACTTCAGTACCATTCAGCTGTTCTTTGGTCCCAAATGGATGAATCTAAATTAGTCAGGCTCCTGACTAACCAACTGTCCTCAAACCTGTGACGCTAATGGCCAAATAGCTCTGGCATTGTTGGTCTCTTTTTTTTCAAATCAATTTGCCACAAATCAATTTGGGGAGTGGAGTTCAAACACATTTTTTTTTTTATTCTTATTGGTCAACTGTGAGTTATACATTATCAACCAACCACGAACAGCCAGCAGGAAGTGTTTGTGGTCGAAATGACATCACCGCGACCCATTCGTGACCTGCACTCAGGTTGGGTTCAAAAGGTCACTGGATAACAGCAGTGGGTTGTCGGGGAGATGGGCCATCGTGGAGGTCGTACTGTAGTAAGTTTGTCATTTATGTCAGCTCACTACGTCGATAGGACATATCTGGCTTAACTGGAAATATGGACTTTTTTTTCTTTCCAAAATCTAAATATACCTATTTTTGTCATAGTTGTTCCTCCACTCGAATCATACACACATATTTGTCTGTGGCAGCAGGGAAAGCACAGGTATAATATATATATATATATATATGATTTGATGGCTGCTCTTCGTTAAAGTGTAAAAAAGCATAGCAGCAGGACCATGCAACTGGGACACCTCAGTGGAATGCAGCTATC
This sequence comes from Ophiodon elongatus, assembly GCA_016806645.1. Classification (NCBI taxonomy): domain Eukaryota; kingdom Metazoa; phylum Chordata; class Actinopteri; order Perciformes; family Hexagrammidae; genus Ophiodon; species Ophiodon elongatus. Next base: position 1,326,649 of record JACSYO010001218.1, on the reverse strand, counting down.
ATTAATGTTAATAATTACACCAGTGCTTTTCCTTACTATAAAATGTCAAAATGTCCATTGTGAAAAGGGTGTTTAGCACTTACTAATTAAGTCTACGTAATGTATTTTTTGGTGTACTGCAGTTTTTTTCTGAAGGCCATAAGCCATAGATCAACAAAGTGGCATGGTAGTACCCCCTCCATTATTCCTGCTTAATGACACTCGGATTATGAATATTTTCTTTAGCCATGCTGGTGGTGTTGCGCAAGGGATGGCAGTGCTGCTCTGTGTTGCAAATGAATGTGTGTACCAACTTTCTGGGACGTCTAACAGTTAAATACTTGCATCATATTTTATTTTTTACAAATGCTCACAATATTTAAGACCGATTACATAACCAGTTATAACACATTCTTCCTTTCAGTTGTATTAAATCAGCAAGTGAAAAGACTTGGGAGAGATCTAGAAAAAGAGTTGTATGGAAGACAGCCACTGTAACCAGATTAGATGCAAAAGTTGAAGATCGTCATGGCAAATGTTATCATAAGTCGGGTCATGGTTTGTGAAGTCGATGACACTGCAGATGCATTTCTGCCATCGGAGAACCATCGCAACGTGTTTCAGAGACTTCAGCCGCGATCCTGGATCTGAAGCAGTCGCCACACTCTTTTACGGGAGAGGAGTCTCAATGTCAACCTTTCACACACATCCCTCTCCCTGAGTTACAAAACGGCAGGTCGCTTATACAATATGTTTTTGTGACTCATTGCAAAAATGATTGCGTGTATGTGTGTCACTTGTATGTTCTTGTCCATATGCGTGTGCTCTATGCTGTGCTCTTCATTGTGTAAAAACTACAGTACGTTTTCATGTCTCATCTTGTTACTGCCCTTAGCGAGGAGGTACTGTAGCACGCAGTGCCGCACACACACACACACACACATGCACGCACACACAAACGTATATTCACACCTTTCCTTTCTTATCGTCGCACACACCTCCACCCCCCAGCCCCCCCCATTATCCCTCCCCTCCGCCCCCCTACATGTGCTACATGGCGGGGTGTGTGTGGGGTTATGAAAACAGTTAGGCTTAATAATTGATGTTCTGCATTTCAATCAATTTTACCACAGTGTTAGGCTAATTAAGGTTAGCTCCATCCTCCCAGGGGCTGTTTTTGTGTGTGTGTGTGTGTGTGTGTGTGTGTGTGTGTGTGTGTGTGTGTGTGTGTGTGTGTGTGTGTGTTTGTGAGTGTGTGTGTGAGTGTGTGTGAGAGAGAGAGGGTATGTGTGTGTGTTTCTGTTCCTGGGGGCTCCGAGCTCCATTTTATATCTGAGAATACATGGGAATTCTCTATTTCAGGAACAAGAGATGAGAGATAGAGTGTCTCTCTCTCTCTCTCTCTCTCTCTCTCTCCCTTGTCTCTCCCTCTCTCTCTCTCTATTTCTCTCTTTCTCTCTTTCTCTCTCTCTCATTCTCCCTCTCCCTCTCTCGCTCTGCTCTTCCCCTCCCTCTCTCCCCAGGCAGGATCCTAAATGCAATTAACACAGTCGCTTTACTGCCTGCTAATTATTAACACACACTCACAAGCACACACCCATCAAACACACACACACACACACACACACACACACACACACACACACACACGCACACACACACACATGCACACACACACAGAGCGGAAATTATTATTTTATGCTGGACTAATTTAAAGTTCATTGACGATTGTTTTAATTAATTAAATAAGAAAAGTACACACTTTAAAAAACGTCAGGCTGCCAGGCGGGCACTGCAGGCGTTTGCATATGAAGGTAATAATTATCCCCTGTGTGTGTGTGTGTGTGTGTGTGTGTGTGTGTGTGTGTGTGTGTGTGTTTGTTTGTGTGGTAGCTCACCTACATAATGTTGTGTGTGTGTCTGTGTGCATAGTTTGCCCAGCCATACAACCTTAAGGTGTGTGTAAGTGTGAGTCTGTGTGTGTGTGTGTGTGTGTGTGTGTGTGTGTGTGTGTGTGTGTGTGTGTGTGTGTGTGTGTGTGTGTGTGTGTGTGTGTGTTAATGAGTCTTTAAACCCTCTCTGCCAGTATTTAACATTAACAGGAATAACTAAAGAGTCCAATTAAGAAGCAGGGACTGCTTTATGTGCTGCAAATTTGTTTCTATGATTAAATATTCATGGGTGGGCCATGCTCACCAGACGAGGTTTGGACCTCTCCGACTGTAGATCAGTTTAATTTGTTTCAGTATCAGTGATAAATCGGGTAAATGCCAAAACGGTTACTTGCACATTCTGTTTAGAAGTGCTGGGTCAACCTCCACACAGGACGGACCGCGTGTACACTTGGCTGCTTCACACTGGTTCTGATATATTTATCAAATGACATTTTTTTTCAAGTGTTGCGTGACAAATGCCAACCGGTATGTGTCCCTTCAAAGATCAATGCTTTCCTTTTAGATTAGTCATGGGCCTTGTATGTTTTAATTATTTTTTTTTTAAAGTTTTGTTGATTCAATATCGGTTTAGTACAATCACATTTTCATGTTCTATTTTTCTGTTATTTCTATCCTATTTTAGGCCTTTTGATAGAGATACACGTTTGTCCTCTAGGGGAGTATCAGATGAGCTTGTTCATCACTGCTCTCATGGGACTTTTGGATATGTTGACACAAATCACATGGAAAAGAACAGGCATGAATAATAAAATATACATAATGGCTCAATGGCATTTAGCTGCTTCAGTTTCAGGATCCTGACACTGTACATGCTGATTCACTGTCACACAGTCATGGCTCACTCGCGGGCACTTGAAAAGATCCTTTGGTAACACCTCTGCTTTTCCTGCTATGACAAGTTAAAAACATCTGCATCGAGGCCGTAGCAGGAAAAGCACAGACGTTATTGATAACAATCAAAAAACGAATGGATTTGATTTAAGCGAGCTAGTTAAATCTCCTGGTATTGTTCGTGCTGTCGTGGTCTTACTTAGATACTTAATGGACCTGAGCTGTCGTTAACCAAGTCACTTTCACCTGTGCTTCAAAATGTCTGCTGTGAAAAATGCCGAGTCAGTCAAAGGCCGAAACCCGTCCAGTCCGGAAACGGATTGAATTTTAATTATGCCGATTAATTCCCACCAGTTTGTGTTTGTGTTTGTTCTGCACTGTGGTGTTTGCATTGCCTGATGTTTTTGAGATTGAAAAGTTGCAATATTAAGTTATTTTGGGAGCTTTTTGTGCAAATCCTGTCCACAATCTCCCATCCCAGTTGAAGAGATTTAGAAATAATAGATCAAAAATAAAATCTCAGATGTTGGAGCCCATGATGGCCACTAAGTGCTCATCAGTCCAAAAGTCAAATTATCAGCGTTCATCACAAATATTAGCAAATAAAGCACCTTTTTTTTTTTCCCAAGGGGTTGGTTTAGGTTTGGCAACCAAGTCCCCTGTAGTGTGGTTTTAGAGCCCAAAAAGGTAAGGTCAGGCAACTAGTTGGATTTATATCAGGCTATTTGTGTTAACTCTATTCTGAAAATAAAAAGCTTGCGCATGCTGTGATAATGTTCGCTCCAGACTCATCTAATACTGGGAGGTGTCACGGGTGATATTTTTTCGCATTTTAGAAGACAATTTTAGATGCACATTTTTACAACACTAACATTGTAATGATTCTCAACAAGGATAAGTACACAGCATTTGTTATTTTAGCCTGTGTTAACAATACAACAATACCTACAGTATATGTGCACTTAAAATAACAGATAATTTCCACCCAAAGGGATTTATTTATTTTTGTATCCCCATTGACTGTGCTTGATTTGCGTACTATATATACAACATTCTCTGCTTGCAAAGTGAAGAGTTGAACCTCATCTCTTTGGCGTCTCATCCTTTTCCTAGACCCCCTTTTACTACACACCATTCCGGACAACATTAGTAACTACAATGTAAGCGAAGAAGACACGGAGAAAGACTGAACAAAGAGACGTACGCCGAGGTAAGAAGACAGACTTGTGTGCTGATTGGATGTGTGCTGTGAAGAATTGATCTAGTGCTGTTATTGTGTTTTTGAAGAGTGCACGTAATCCACGTGTGGCCTCAAGTAACATATACACCAGGTGTGTTTGTTTAATAATGTCAAAGGAATAGGAAAAAAGGAGAACCAAACAAAAGAGACAGAAAGACTATAATATAACTAAAAGATGAAAGAGAGCGAATGAACAGTGAAAGACCTGGTATGAACGTGTGTGTGTGTGTGTGTGTGTGTGTGTGTATGTGTGTGCATGCATGTGTGTGTGTGTGTGTGTGATTTCATGCATGTGGTGGACTCAGGTGTTAAAGTACACTCCCATTACACTCCAGACACAAGGCTTGAGGTACAGAGCCACCGTCCTCCCACCTCCTGACCTCCCCTATGCCCATCTCATTTCATGCTCTTCCATTAAGTCCTCTTGTCTTTTCTTTTTTTCTAATCCCCTTTCAGCTCTTACGTACCCATATTCCCTTTTGAAGTCCACCTCTTCTTTTTCATATATTCACTGTAAGTTATTAAGATCGATTCTGCGGTAATGCAGTAGTTTGGCTAAATTTACTCACAAGTTTGGTACTTTTTAATCAATGCGAGATGGAAAAAAATACATCCCATTATAAAGTTATGTCAGTGATTTCTTATTCTTTTAGATAGATGGAGTTTAGTGGCAGAATAAACGAGGTAATTCAATTTTCACAAACTCACTTTTTACAATTTTGCTACTAATTGCTATAGATACTTTTAAAGGATACATTTGACGTGACACCTGCCGTGCCTCCTACAAGAGTGGGCTGTCAGAGCTACTGTGGAGCCCACACTGTCACTAACTGCACTCCTTGAATGAATATGATTGCAAAAACAGACTTAAAAGTTATATATAGAATCTAAAGCCTACAGATCACAGTGTTAAAGTGAACCACCTCATCACCTGGGGATCAAGACAATGAAATTAATGATCAACACTGTTCCAGTAAAAACTCCTTCCAACCTACTCAACGTTAAACCACGACTTAATCCACGAAACCAGCCTGAACATGGAGAAAATCTGAAACAAGAGTCTACGGAGCACAGCTGGATAGTTGTCGGAGCTGGCCGATGCTACGCTAGTATTAGCCAGTCTGCGTTCGATGGCGGGACTTAGCAAAGTGTCAATGGGCATGAATACAAACACATACCGTCACACCGACACACTTGACCTCCACGCCAAACTTCAGCCTCAAAAGGGCAAAACTGTGGCTGACAAAGGGGCGGGGACAAATTCAAACAGAAATAACCGTAATCCCTTGAGATTCAAGAATATTGTTTTATATATTTTTTCTTGTGTATATTGTTTTCTTAAGGAACTGCATTTGGCAGCACCTGATTTCAAATTTCAAAAATGTGCACAACATGTAGCATGTGCATACACTGCAACCTCCTGTGTTGCTTACTCTCTTCTGTTTCTTGTTCCTCCCTCCATCAGTTTTTACCATTCCCCTCTCATCGTCTCTCCATTTCACCTTGCCCTCTATAGAAACAACTATATTTCCTATTAATTCACCTCTTATTTCCTCATTGTGACTGTCACTAAACACAGAGGCACTGCAGCAGGGCAGTGGGAAGACATGGGGGTCCAGGGGTGGGGGTAAGACCTGAGGCCTGAGGGCACAGAGCCATAATGTGGGGTTATTGTGTGTGTGTGTGCGTGTGTGTGTGTGTGTGTGTGTGTGTGTGTGTCCATCTTGTTCCTCTGTTACTCTCCACTAGCCTGACCACCTTTTGTGGATGTGCGTGTGTTTGACCGAATGCATGAATATGTGAAAGGAACTCCCATATGGTGGTGTATTTGTGCACATGTTTGTGCGCATTTGTGTGAATGAATGAAAGTGTGTTGCTGTGTGTGTGTGTGTGTGTGTGTGTGTGTGTGTGTGTGTGTGTGTGTGTGTGTGTGTGTGTGTGTGTGTGTGTGTGTGTGTGTGTGTGTGTGTGTGTGTGTGTGTGAATGGAGGCCCCTGGCCAGGCCATACGTTATTGATGCTCCCGCCTCGGGGTATGTCGGGGGAAATGGATGTGTGCGTGTGTGTGGGAGTGTGCTTGTGTATGTCTGTGTGTGGGTACGGGGGTCACGTTGTGTCGTCAAACGGCGGCTGGTGAAAGATGGCCAGCGCTGATATGATCAGTCATCTGTTGATCAAGATGTACTGCTGCCGCCTCGTCACAGTTTCTCTTGGAAATTCACTGTTAGCTTGTTACTCTATCACTTCTCTCTCTCTCTCTCTTTCTCTCTCTCTTTCTCTGTCTTTGTCTTCCTCCCCGTGTCTCTTGTCTTTGAATTTCACTCTTGCTTTCTTTTCTTCGCTTCTTCTTTTCATTTTCAATGGACTTTAATGTAAGTAAATTATTTTCAAAGCTGTGATGAAGGTCGAAATAATGCTTAAATGAGGAAATAGAATAATAGAATAGAAACCGCAAAAGCGAGAATCGAATGAAACATGAAATATACTGAAAAAAAGAGGGAGAAAAGTATGAAAGCAAAATAGAAAATAACATTATTTTTGTCTGTTTTTTTTCTCACACTCACGTCTATTCATTTCCTTTTAGGTTTCCTTTTCTGTGTGTTCTTTGTTTCTTTCTCACGTCTTAATTTGTCAGTATTTCTTTTTTGCACATTTCTTTCTCTCTTTCTCTGTATGTCTCAATCTGGCCTGTTTGTTTTTTTCTTTTTTATCCCACTGTCACTCACTGTAACACAGTCTGGGTCTTGTCTCATGTGTCTGATGTGACTTTCTGGTTTGACAGTATTGACGTCCACGTGTGTCTGTGTGTCTTTTTACTTTTTTTTTCCCCTCCTCTTACTTCGCTCAATATTGTTCTCCTCTTCTGTCATCTCTCTCTCTCTCTCTCTCTCTCTCTCTCTCTCTCTCTCTCTCTCTCTCTCTCTTGCATCTGTCTCTTTCCCCCCCTACTCTCTCTCTTCCTTTCATTAAAGTGTCATGTTACATGTACACACACACCCACAGCCAGGAAACGGTAACACACAATCACACACACACACACGCTCGGTAACCCACACAGATGTTTAAATGCACATGCACATTGTCAAACATCGAGTCACAGACCCGTACTGCACAAGAGACACACGCCTATTTGAGTACACACATTGCGGTAAGTAGGTAATGCGCTTTAGAAACAGTGGTTAACTGTAAAACACCAGTCTAAAGTGCTCTGCTCTGCGGTGAATAGCTAATGGGCTTCAGAGAGTTTGGTTTTTTAACCTTAAGGCGCTGTTGTTTTCTGTGGTTAAAAGATATGGGGTTTCACTGTGTGGTTAAGAGCTCTGTTTGTGTGCGTATGCGTGTGCATATATATATGAAATATATATGATATATTTATATATATATATATATATATATATATATGTTTGGTAATTGCTCAGAGATTAGTACCAGCAGTAATTTTATTTGAAATCCAGAAATAAAAAATGTAGAGGCTGATACAGAGTTGCATATGAATAAATTCATACAATGTGTTTGTGTGACATTCTATGAAATGAAATACTGTGGGTTGATTGTAATGGAATAAAGCTTTTCACTAAAATTCTGACTTAACAAACAAGCACAGACTCAGACTCTCTCACATAGTTACGGCTCTTTCTGGTGTTTTGCAGGTTCTTACGTAATGCCTGCAAGTAATAAGGTTGTGACTAGTAAAATACGCCTCCTGTTTTGTCTTAAATAGGCAATACAGTGTATGTAATTTCATCATAGGTCATCATTTACATTTCATCCTTAAGATGCAGTACAATGATTTATGGTTTAGCACGGGCTCCGGTCCTGGCTTCTAACTCTTCTATATAATATACTAGCAAAGACCTGTCCAGGGTGTTCCCCTGCCTCTCTCCCGGTGCATGAAGGGATACGCTCCAGCCCCCCCGAACAAGTCCTGTGTCCAAAGTCACTCCCTCATTCATTTATTCACCTCTTCCTATATAATCGGCACTCACTAGTTTATTCAATAGTGAGTAAGCAAATTGATTCTTGATTCTTCACACTTATTAATCATCACCATTTTGGAATTATTGAGGGCACTACATAGTGTTTTTAAATATGAAATCCATTCTTCTTATTTGAGGGCCTAAGACTTGTATAAAAGAGGGAGTGTTTAATGTTTCTTATTTCTGGGATAATATGGCATCTGACAAAAGTTGTCACTTGTTTCTTCTTGCTGATGCGTGCCCCATTCTCCAACTCACACTTGTTGTCATCATATGTACTGTACTGTCCACAGTAGGAAGCTGATGCTAAATATCAGGGAAAATCATGTAATAAAATCTCATAATTATTATTATTTATTATTTTTTTTTAAGAGTTTGGTACTTTTGCTCTTACAGTTGCTCCACTTGTAATACCTATTTAAAAAAGGACAAAAGGACAGTGTGTATTAACTTTTCCTATACCAAACTGATGATTGTCTTGTCTCTATACTGAAACTGTCAGCGCTTTTGATTGAATCTGCACCCATTTGCTTTTCCAAATTGAATTTGTGCCTCCTAGAGCCCAATCTCAAGTGGTACAACTCAATGTAAAAGTTTAAAGACTAATCGTGTCTAATTATAATGTGTTGCATTCAGTTTTAAAATGTCCTAAAAGAAATATCTGACAGTCTCCAAGTGTTATTGTACTTTTGTAACTTTATTGGTATATAGGTATACTGTATATTAAATCTATGGACATACTGCAGTTATTTATCAATGGGAATGCTCACTTTTGCATATTTACACTTTACATTTCAGTGCGTAGCAGTGTGTGTACACAGAGTATATACTGGCACATCGATGAATATGTCTTCTTAAATCACTCACCGTTGGTGTTGTTTTCTGTGGGAAATGGATAATGTCTTTACAATGTGTGGTTAGAGTCGAGACCAGTACAGTTCATTTTGCACTGACCCCAACTGATACATAATGTAACAGCACTGACCACACTGATGTATTAGTGGACTAAATGACTGTATTAATGGTGCTCAATGATGGGAGGAAGGGAAGCACTAAGAGGCCTGAAAAGTGCTTTAAATGAAGGTGTGGAGCAGTGAGTGTAAGAGTGTGTGTGTGTGTGTGTGTGTGTGTGTGTGTGTGTGTGTGTGTGTGTGTGTGTGTGTGTGTGTGTGTCTGAAAGAGTATTTGAATGTCTGTACTTGTAAGGACCAAATGTCTAGAACGATTAGGGAATCCATCCCAAGTGAGGACACTTAAAGGATTCCCAAGTCCTCCTTTTAAGGAAAGAACTGAAACATCGAGTCAAATCGCAGGTATTCTGCATCTGTCCAGAAGCGTTGATGTCATTAATTGTTGTGTCATATTTGTTGATACGATACGGTTGCGGTTGTGTGTACGACGGCTGACATTTTTAAAAGCATCATCCATTACTTGGCATGGTGTCAGAGTCGGATAACGGAGCGAGAAGTGAATGTTCCCATTAACACTAATGGTGTGGTGGAAGTAGTTCAAGTAAAGTTCAAGTAAAAGCTATAGTGGGTTTGATTTTGTAAGTAATAACACTGCTGCTCTTGAACGTGCCAGCATCTGATTTGAAGCTGTTAACGTGGAAGTCTATCAGAGCTCAGCCAACCATCTATCTTACAATAAAGGTCAACGTTGTCCGATTGTATAGAAGTCTTTGAGAAAATGACTCTACTTCTCACTTGATTCATTACCTCAGTAAACTTTGCAAACACGAGTTTGTGGTCTCAATCGCTAGTTTCAAATCCTGTTCAATACAGCATGACGTTCATTGAGTAAATTAAGGTCCCATTTAGAGTCAAAGGCTATAGCAGGGTATACTTTAGGGCGTGACTACCTTGTGATTGACAGGTCGCTCCCACGCGTTGTCCGGTCCTGGAGTCTGTGTTATCGCTTACATCTTTAACCCTTTTACGGTGTGTTTTCCTTTTCATGAAATGAATTGTAACTATTTTGGTCCCCTGAACATGTCTTGTTCAGCGTTCGGTTGTACTTAGCTGCTGGTTGCAAAAAAAAAACAAGATGGCGTCAGCCAAAATTCCAAACTCAAGGCTTCAAAAACGGCAGTCCACAAACCATTGTGTGACGTCAGGGTGACTATGTCCACTTTTTATACACATCTTATTATACTATACTTAACAAACTCTTGTACAACTTACAAATCAGTTGTACGTTGCTCTAATCCTAGGTGCATGAGGTCACGTGTATTGTGTGTGTGCTTGCATATGGGATTATGTGTTTGTATGCCTGTGTCTGCTACCCTGTCATGTCTCTGCTTCATGTCATTGTCTTTGTCCCCTAGACGAGTAACACTATCTACAACTCTCATTCTCCCTCTTTTCCCTCCCTTCCTTTTTCCTCCCTTTTTCCATCCTTGCTTCCTTTCCCTCTCCCTTACTCCTTACCTTCCCCCATTCCCCAATTTTCTAACATTCATCCATCCTTCATCCCCATCTCTCTTTAGCCCTCCCTTCCTCCTTTAGTTCTTCAGTGTCTGGCCCGAGTTGTAAACAACTGTCATATCTTGCCTTCTTAAATAGCCTTCACAGTTGGGCCAGCACACACACACACACACACACACACGCACACGCACACGCACACACATACACACACAGTATATCTCATCAATGTTTTAGAGGGAGGGCTGAATATGAGCTAGCTATACCCATACCTAGTCCTCACTTATTTACATCCGGCTGCCCCCGCGCCACTGAAACCTCAACAGCAACATCAATGATTCATCAGCCAATGTTTTAGCAAAATGCATGCCTCGTCTGTCGATACGAAGGACAAGAGGGAAAGAGGAGGAGGGAAATGATTGGAGGAAGGAACGAAGGTGAGGAGACATGACAGCGGAAGGAGAGAGGGGACGGAGGGGAGAACAGAAAGAGAAGATGGGAGTTGCAAGGATGCGAAAAGTAAGGAGCAAGATGTAGCGAGAGGAGATTAAAAGAAAACAAGGCAGCAGGAAGTGAGGAGGAGAGAGGCGAAAGAGAGGGATGAGGGGGGAGAAGAGAAATAAATGAGGGAAAACCGAAAAGGAATGGAAAAAAGGAGGGAAATCAAAGAGATGAGAAAAGGGGGAATAGTGGAAAACAGTAAAGCACGAGAGGAGAGAAACTGGTGAGGATCGATCAAAAGTCAGGAAAGGGAAAAGGAGAAAAAGGGTCATAAAAGAAAAGGATGACCGAGAGGAAAACAAGCAAGAATAGAACAGAAAAAAAAAGAGAGATGGAGAGGAAAGGGAAGGTAAGGGAGATCAGAGGAGGGAGTGAGAAAAGAGAATCAGGAGAAATGAGGAAGGGAAAGGAAGGAAGGATAGGATAGGATAGGATAGGATAGGATAGACGGGGAATCTGGTAAAACTGAGAAAAAGGAAGGTTAGAAAACAAGAGGTCAGACAGGAACAAGGAAGAGAGTAGGGACACAACAAAAAGGGAGAAGAGGAGCAAGAAGGAGTGCTGATGTATCCTTCTCTTCCCTCCTCTTCCTCCCCCCCTCCCTGCTTGTCTTTTCTTTTCAGTGTCCAACACTTGATCCCTCTTTTACGGATGAAACAGGGTCTTTTTTTTATCTTATTTTTGTCATAAATCAATGACATTCTGCAGACACACACAGACACAGGAGTCCGATATGTCTTTTACTCTTTAGATTTCAGTAGAATATGACCCCGCGTTCCTCCTGGGGCTTTAAAGGAGTTCACGGACATTCACACATTGATTTAAAAAAATGTACCTGCGTTTTGAGAATTGCGGTATGTGTGGTTTTGTGGTGTACAGTTGCATAAGACACAAAGACATGAAAGCATCTGAAGCCAAATGGGCAGGAAGTACTTTTTTTTTATTTTGGATCCTTCATTCAAAAACAATTGGTAGTTATTCATAATAAGACTGATGTGACAGTTTAATAAGACAGATTTATGTAGAGCCTGAACAGTTTGTCGTGTGTGCATGATCTAGTTTAGTTGTTCCCCTAATGAAATACATTCAATAAATGTTGGTAATTAGTAATTGTCAGTCATTTTAGAAGACATTTCATATGTAGTAATTGCAAGACATGTTCTTCATTTGAAAATTGCATTAATTAGTTTGAAAGACTTTCTTTCCAAAAAGGTATCAGTTCAATGTAGTTTAAAAACCTTAGTATTATCATTAAATTACATTTTCCATTAAGTCATACTGTGATGACATGATCAGAATGATTTGATCATATCATGTCTTTGCTTTACAAAACGCTCTTATCCCAATTTGGTTTTGATTACAAGTTGCTTTGGAATCACTAACACAATTAGTTGTGGAAGTTTTTGTTTTACACATGTGAGGAGTTTTTTTTTTTCTGATGCACGAAAGTGAAACGCATTACTATTTCATGTGAATTATTCTCTGATTCATTGAAATCGTGATATCGATTTCAACATGTCACCTAACCCTATATCCATAATACCCTGAAGATATTGTTTTAGTAATTTATTTGGGGGCGGGGGGGGGGTATTTTGAAATGTCTGAATATTTTCAATACACACATGAAAGATTGACTTGCGCAAGTGAATGGCAGACAACCAGAGGGGGCTGAGAGAGAGAGATGGAAGGAAGAGAGAAAGACAGAGGGCTAGTTGGCCTTGACTTTGAGGAAGAGTTGTCACAGGGTAACAAGGACGAGACGCGGCTGCTGTGTGTTTCTCTCTCTCTCTCTCTCTCGCGCGCTCTCTCTCGCTCTTTTTCTGTCATTTGGCGCCCAGGGTGAAATTATGATAATAAGAGAAAGGAAAAGCTATTACTGTGTCTGCTCTCTCATTATGTAAATGATATTAAACAGGCCCTCTGTGTGTGCTATGTGTGTGTTTCTGGTGTGTACGCAAGCCTGGGCAGCTGAGCAGCCAGGTGCATGCATGCCTGCATGTTTTTTTTTTTGTGTGTGTGTGTTTTTTTTTTTTCATCTTTGTGCCTCTGTCTGTGTGTGTTCGTTTGGCTCTTTGTGCATGTGTGGGCATGTTTTGAGAAAATGTCTTTCTTCAAATGCGTGTGCGTGTGTGTGTGTGTGTGTGTGTGTGTGTGTGTGTGTGTGTGTGTGTGTGTGCGTGGGTGAGTGTCCTGGGGCTGTGGGTGCTTATCTCCACGCAGTGATTACAAGGTGTCACCCCCCCCATCCCCCACCCCTCATGTTAATTACACGCCGTGTTTCCTTCTGCTCTGATGACACAACACACACATTAAAAAGGTGTACTGTACGTTTGTGTGTACATGAGATTGCCGCGCATTTGACAGAGAAACCGTGCGCGTGGCTTGAGTACGGGATGCTTTAACTCTGCTGTGTGTGTGTGTCGCCGTGTTTGCGCGTGCGTGTGTTTTAATGTTTGCAAAGCTGCGGACAGATGTCTGAGGTGTCGTAGTAATTGCGGTGGGTAGTTGGGGTTAACTGCACCGATGTAACTGCATGTTTACCTGCAGGCAACTGACATGCTTTGACATATTAGCCACGAGACACAGATGCACCCTGGGAAACTGCATTTTCGTACACATTTGTTTTAACTGATCGTTTGCATGTTCAAGACACAGCATGCTATTTAAAATCAATTTCAATCATTTATTTCTCACATTGTACCCAGCTTGTGCGTACACAATCATTGCAGTTGTTTGCCATTCGTACATCTACAGTATGAAGGAAAACATTTTGGTTACACCCCACGAACATACTGCCAGTGTTGCTTTTTATTGAGTATTAAACCTAAAACCATAGCTCGTCCTGGATTCGGCGCTACAGACCATATGTTCATTCAAATAAAATGGTTTACCCTCTTGGGACTATAACTGTGCTCCCTTTCTAGTGTCGTTTGAGTGTTTTCATATAAGCGTGGCCGTTAATCATCTGTCACCTGCATTAAGTAATCCACCCACCCTTTGTCACGCTGGGACATACTTAAAACCATGAAAGATTATCGATCATTAAACACTTACACGTGGCAGTCACTGAAAGTCAACGGTGAAAAGTCAAAGAAATAGTTCCAAGTTGAGAAGCCACAAATGACTTTCGCGTAACTTTGGCAGCCCTTCTGCCAAGCAGGTACATTATTAAATAAATTAAAAAAAAAAGAATAAAACATAGGTAATCATGTGCAAACAGCTCTTGGAATTTAGTTTGTATACGACAACCACTATCACATCATCGAGCCAGTAATAAAATGCAGAATTGCCATGATAATCAATAGTCATTGTTTCACCTGATTTCACACACAGTAAATTGCCTTTAAGCAAACCACACAGGGAGTTATTGTGAGAAACTAATTACAATATTCTTTATGTGATTATGAAAATTTCTGACAGATATTGACAATCTGCTGAGCCTCTACAGTTTCTGTCTCCTTCTGTCTTCTCTCTGTCTTTTCTCTATTTGTGCTTGATTGCGTAAGCACTTTGCTGCTGAAATTAATGAATTTACTGACTTATTCTTACTTGATTATTGTTGTTGTCGTTGTTATTAATTTATTTTACTTCAGCTTTCTTTTAGATATTTTCTTTTTTCTTTTCCCTACCTTGAATGATGATAATAATAATAATATACTATTATCTACGTAGCTATTAAATTTACTCATCAATGTTATTATAATTACAATTTATGCATGCATCTATTTATTTATCTTTTCTCCTCCTTCTCCTCTTTTCCCTCCGTCTCCTCGGACACCTCTGCATATCTGGTCACAACTATTCACATACATTAGGTATATATGTCGCACTAAAACACACTTTCATACGTGCACACATACACTTACAATACTCCCACTCCCAAAAATCGGGACAATATTCAAATCATAACATCTGTTTCATGTGTCGTATGTTAACATCTCCATAATGTGTCACCTTTTTGTTTAAATGATTATTTCTTTAAATGAAATAGAAATGATAATAATAATAATGTTGCAGCTTTTATTTGTGAATGTGTGCGCGCGATTGTTGGTCTGTCCTACTCTACTCCATTGCTTGTTTATATGCCTCATACCACACGTCCTCAGGGGTTTATAAATATTGATTGTTACAAAGGGTGGATAGATGCTTGATAGCCTGTCCAGGCCCTGGGAATACACAAACACACACACACACACACACTTCTAAATCCCTCTTGCAGAGTAGCCACAGCCCAATACAATCTCTCTCTCTAATGTGTTACTTTGATTCGGAAAACAAAGGCAGTATTTTCAAATGAAAATGTGTGCAATACCTTTTTTGTTGTTGTCTTCTCTCCCTATCTTTTTGTATTGCCTTATGTTGGTTCTTAGTGTACAGTATCTCGACCCTGCAAACAGAGTTTACAAGGCTCCTGTAGAGCTTAAACCTGTGTTCTGCATTTGTGTGTGTGTGTGTGTGTGTGTGTGTGTGTGTGTGTGTGTGTGTGTGTGTGAGTTTGAGAGAGGAAAGTGAAGGTGGACTGCAAGTTTCTCTTAAGTTTTTAATAACCTACTTAGAATGCTGCTCTGTCACTTTTTGACACGCCTCTCCGAACCTATGACGTTTTCTGGTGAGCTCACCTGAACCCTCCGTGGCATCGTTACGAGACGGTCTCCTCAACTCTTTGAAGGGTGTAGTATAAAGGTGCAGAGTCTTATTAGAGATATTATGGTGGAACTCTGAAGAGTTTCTTCGCAAAATGAGTGAGCCAGCATTTAAAAACAACATTGAACTTGAATACTTATGGACGGCGTCTCTGTGGCCCCGGGGTTAAGGGGCCAACCTCGATCTTTGACCAAGAACCATTGTTGTCTCTTTATCCCCTCCTTTCATGTCGTCTCTTTAATAAATGCATAATACGCCCCAAATTATCCAAATACCCCAAACAAATCCCATTGTTATGGCATTACTTATTGTATTAAAAATGAACAAAAAATAGTTTGCGTCATCATTGTTGTCAAACTGTAAAAGGGTCTTTACTTGTGAGAGCAGGGCTGCATGAGTATATACTGTCTGTTACACCTATGTACCTGATTCAAGTTTATATTTGTGTACGCCAGCGGGTATATTGGTGTATTGTGATTGGCTCCCGATTCACAGGCTATATTTGAGCACTTAAGCATCATATGTTTGGGGAATCAAAGAGTGGTTTGACGTATGTACATGATCATATAGGCCAACGCTGCTTTTACAAAATGAGTGATCCCAAAATAAAACAGATCGTTGTCAAGAGAAGTTGATCACAGTGATGCTGCGTCTTTAAATCCTGAATTCATAATAATATAAAGGTTCATAAAGCATTTGTGCACTAACAGAGCATTGTTTACCATCTTGTAGATGCTTTATGAATCCATTAACACACAGGCCGCTCTGCACTTTTTCCAAACCTGCATTTCAAAGTCCGAGAAGGTGAAGTGGGAGCACTTGATGCTTAACATTTTATATTTCTGTCAGGAAAGTGACATTCATGTGTCGGTGAGAGAATATGACAGCTACGTTTTGAACGTGCTTTCCAAACCCCCATTTAATCCATGAGCCATATTGTCAAAAAGGGAAAATGACAAAAAACAGACATGCACAGTTCACATACAGCTGCGGTTTTGCACATCTGAGGAGACTCTCAAGTTCAGAGTGAATCTGAAGATGAAAGCTTTGCACTGAGCTTTGTTTTATTTCTGAGGTTTTGAAATATTCCCGAAGTAGAA